>CM041778.1:274384830-274600510 GCA_023374045.1 Limonium bicolor
GTTTGTTCTTGATTTGGTTAAGTGAGCTAAGAATTATTGCCATGGAAGGTGGAGCTTTGGTGAGCACTATTCCAAACCGTGAATGGAAGAAAGAAGAGAGGTTGAGGAGCCTTGAAACCGTGGGAAATGAAGAAGGAAGGGAGAATGAAGATAAGTTTGTTAGTTTAGATATTTAAGTCAAGTAAATAGTGTTTTAACTTTATCAATTTCTATCTTATCAATTTAACAAGGATGACTCATTCCCTTATGAGAAAACCGGCCCCAAATAGTAGCAAGGGGTATTTTAGACTTTATTTGCCAATTTAATTACTTATGATCACATATGTTACAAACTAACTTATAAAAGTTACTATTCATGAAAACAAGGCACATTGTTGTGAAATTTTGATTTCCCATTGATATAGACTTCCAAATGTGATACTATATAGTACACATGTTAATTAAAGAGTAATGATGGACATTTAGCCATTCAAAACATCATTTACAAGACAATTTTTCAAAAACGTGCTTTAAGACTCCTTAAAGCACATTTTGTGTTTTAACTTGTTTTCAAGCTTGGTTTTCTTTGGTAACGATTTAATATGTTCATTAACATATAAATAAAGCATAGGTATGACCATTAGGTCTTATACACATTTATCCCAAGCTTAGAGCACATTTTAGCCCATATTGACCTTAAGGTATTTATTTGTGTTTGTTTGGTTTCATTGTCTACCAAAGTTTCCTAAGGACTTAATTAGCCTTATAAAGTCATAATTAATATTATCAAGTCTTGGTAGGCTCTTTGGGTCCTAGCCAAGTTCACTCCAACCTTAGAGCATGTTTTTGCTCAAACCGTGTCTTAGTGTTTTTATTGTGTTTTACCATGGTTTAATGGTTCATTTATGTTTCTAAGGCACTTTTTAGCCTTTAAATACCATAGTTTAACATTTACACAACATACCAAGGTTTGGGGTATTTCAATCTACCCCCCTTAAAAGAACTTCGTCCTCGAAGTTCACATTTCCTCGCATCATTGGATTAGAATACGGGAATTACTTATAGCCATAAAACTTCCATTACCAACCATCCTTTACATCCAACCTCGGACTTAATGGTCCGGGCAACATATCCACATTATACATAAAATATCATACCATCATGGTAACCTCGGACTTAATGGTCCGGGTACTTCACCACACTTGCACTTACATAATATCCCTCAGACTCTTAGGTCTGGGTGACATAACCACATTTGACTCGTAGGCCCGCGTAACACAATCAATTCAGAACCCACCCACATTAGAACTCAAGGTCTAAAATAATATTTTATACTTATTCCACACAACATGTCTTAGCATGTATATCAAACAGAAATACCTTTTTCATCTCTCCATGGGTTCGAATCCCACGTTGAGTACATTACACTGTGATCCCGCAGAACCCGGTCGCGATGGACACCTTCTGGTCCCCGTTCCTTTGGGAGGTCAAAACATTCACTTAATTTTTTTACGTATGTACTTCTCATGTCACCGGTCCGAAGACAAAGGCTCATACGTCCTCAGCTCGTGAGCAAGTACTACAAAAATATTCTTTACTAGGTTAAGTATAAGAAGATCTTTTTTATTCAAAATATTAATCGATTGTTTGAAAACACCAATTGAAAATCCTTTTGAAAACACCACACAACTCCAAGTCCGATTTATGCTCTTTGTTTATCTTTCTTAACATAGTTATTTATAACCACTTACAGGGAGCTTCAAGAGTCATCCAACCCTGATGTGATCAGCATCAGTGTTGAACTATCTTTCCACCCCAATTTGTGTTCGGCTTCCCTTGATCTCATGATAATCAAGTTTCACCTCCCACCTCATTTTTCAACCAACAACTAGTTCAAACATGCCCCATTTTCTATCTTTAAATCCTTCTAGTCATAATCATTACATCTCCAAGGGATAGAACTCCGTCTATCAATCATCATCCAAATCCAACTTAATTCAAGTTACCTAGGGGATTTAATTCACACTAGGTTCTATGTCGGTCTTATACCCCTCATAAATCACAACACTGTATATATATATATATTTTTATCAAAATACAGTACATGGTTTACATTTATGCACCGTCGGGTTTTAGTTCCCCGGGAGTTTCTTTACTCCCTTCCACTTGTACTCTCACACACCACTGTTAACAAAATAACACACTTCCCACAATGGTATTCGCATCTTCTGTGCGCAATTACCACAATTTAACCACAAATATTCGCATCTTCAGTGCGCAATTACCATAATTTAACCACAAATAAATGCGTATGTTTATATAACACACGCGCCAACCATCATAACAAATCATTTTGTGCTATGCACAACCCCGTTCACGTACAATTGTACGGTAAAACACACTAAGTGGTTTTGCGCTCTACCCCCCTTAAAAGGGATTACGCCCACGTAATCAATCACTAAACCTTGGCTTAAAATATTCTGCCGTCGTGAAGTGTTTTGGCTTCCACCCGGTCTATTACACAATGGATTCTGATTAGAGGATCTTAACCATATTGGCGGTTTAGTCCCTAAACCAAGAATTCGCATTGGAGTTGTAACTCATAACCGGTTTCGGTCCTGGCCTGTGAGGCTTTTAGGCATTGATAACTAGCCATCCATTCATATTCACAATGTATATTCGGCATTTGATGCATGGGCTCACTGGCCTTTGCTGCGCCATTCTGATAATTATAGGGCTAGTTTTGCCCCATTCGTTACTGTTACTGTATTGTACATCTCCAATGTATTACCCTTATCTTGGGAAGAATGGTTTCTCAACCGACGCATGGTATCTCTTACCCTGAGCGAATTCGGTGAGTTTCACAATTTTCCATTCACTTCTCCAATAGCTTACAGTGTAAACTACTATGTAATTCACAATGATTGACTTACTTCTACCGACTTACTGTCGGTTGAGATTGAGCTACTACCTAATGTGTAGTGCTCTCTCAGTTATTTTCCACACCTGGGGTATATCTCATACCGACCTTTGGTATTTAGTGTTACTGTAGTTATTTACTGTTAATCATGTCTCCACCTTTGGTTTTGTACATGTATTCTTTCATTCCTGCGGCCTTGCATTACCTATGCATCGGCCATTATAACATTATTCCTCCACAATTACCATGCTTCTGATTCCTAGCTATCCCACTCGATCATTACTGTGCAAGTGCAATACCAAAAACTCAGTCATACAGAGTGCAGAGGCGTAAACCCTTGATAGCAACTCTCTCATGCGATTGCGATAGGAATTTTCACTGAAATCCTTATCATCTAACACTTGCCACCGGCTTACTGCTCGGTTCATTGCTATCACTTACTGTTGTATCTCCACTGGGTTAACTCACAACTCTGCTTACTCACCATTTATCATCTAACAATACTCATACAACGGTCGCTTATTGCGCACCGTGTCCTTACTCATTATATAACATCAACTTATACTGCATCCGCTATTATATTAGCTTCCGCCATTACACTGGGTTTATTTGGCCACTTATTTGGCTGATTTTTTTTTGTATATGCTATATTTTTCGAGCCTTTATGTTCCTTGAGCGTTGTTCGCTACTAACATTTCCTATGGTGGTTGCTATCGAACTTATCACTCTTCCTTTCTACAAAACTAGTACAAACATTTCCTTTCGTATTATTGTTATTCAAATCATTCTAGGGTAATACCACATGGTTAATCCCTGACATATCTCTTGAACTTGGTTCATATAGCTACCGCTTCTGCGGTCTCACAATATCGAGAGGTATCCCCACTCTTAATGCAGTGGTTCGTTCTCCGCTCTATTCCCCTGTACCACATAAACTTCTACAATTAACTCAAATTTACATAACACATCTTATTTGTGGCTTATAAGCCTTGCTGCCTTAGCTCCCCTCATTGTAGGGTATCCACACACATGTACTTCTCTATACCATATTACCTGGTTAGAGGTTGTATTGGCATCCATGACGAGGTTGTTGCATCACATTTCCTTTCATGGGATGTCCCTTAGGATTGTCAGTCCGTCTCCTGACAACTTATGTCTAAACTGGTGTTAATTTCAACCCTTGTGCTTCTGTCATGCATTTCGTTCAACAATTGTTGATGCGAACACCCTTCAAGGAATTCTCCTGGGTGTTGTTAAGTTATGCCTTTACATCTGGTTCACAGTTATTGGTACATCCAGTTAGCCACGCCTTTTTGCGTTCTTATCTGGTTACTATCTTCTTCTTTGAAGATCAACATTTCCTGATAGTGTAGGTACTCATTCTGGGAGTTCATCCCGTCCTTTGCACATTAATGTGTCCACATTAGGCATCTGCCTTGCCCTACTTTCCAGCTATCATGTTTATCCCTGGGGATCCTTAAGTCATATAAGCTGTCTTTACATTCAGTTAGTGCACTTCGCACCTCCTGACTCTTAAACATTTCCTTGAAGGAATTCACTAATTCCTTTAATCTCGTTAACTTAACTGAGTTCCTTAACTTCAACCATTCCTTGCAATCTCTAGCTCTCGTTTGATTTATACTGCTGACCGTAGACGGAGTCGACTACTTCCCGTGTTTCGGACTCTACTCGTATACATATATGGGGTATCATACTGATACATTACTACTTACCCAACTAACCTATAAGTAGGTTGTCAGGCCACATGCTCCTATCGGAGTGCGGTCGTCCCACAACACAGTTGGTACACTTGTAGTGTCCGTCACACGCCTAGGTGAAGTATTCTGTTGTCAACTCCCTTATATTGTCCCGTGACAATATTCATTCCTTGCTTCCCGAACTAATCGAGGGAAGGTTTATCCACCGTTGTATCCTTGTCAATTGCCCCTGGTTTCACTGGTTTGGTTTAAAAGAAGGTCGGAAAGAAGTGTTGGTTTGAAGGAAAATCTGGTTTTTGAAAAGAAAGGGTTTGAATAAATTTAGGTTTGAAAGAAAATTTTCATGGTTTCACAACATCTTCTTACCTTAGCCAAGTCTAGCTTCTTGCTGACTGGTGTACTTCCAATTACAGAGGTTAGGCTAACAGCCCTTCCACTGTTATGACAATCACATTTAACTTTATTGTACTTCTCCAAGTATTTTGTAGTGGTTATAAATTTCCCGAATAGCCCTGTTATAGCAGCACTTGCTATGGCAAGTGCGCCATGCTAACTGGCTATCGGTTCAACACATACCGGTTGTGGTATTGTTTTTACCCGTACTATCATCAGTGGCCTTGTTGGCCCTTATTTGTTCTTACGGTCTCGACAATAACCTTTGGGTAACTTCTCACTGTATTCACATAGTAGTTATCAACTGGGTGTCTCCCATTCTTGGAGTCCCCTTTTTACTTAGCATTATTTTCTCTTTGTAGCCCGTTCCACGCATCGTCGTTGTTACTGAGACTTGTCTCCTGTTTGGGCACTATGTTATAGTTCCTTAGTTGATTGGCATACCGTTGGTGTATCGCTTACCAACTGTGGTCCCATAGACATTCGTCTCGGGTTTCATTAATCCACTTCTTGCTTGTTGCACGGTCAGTGCGTTGCAAGCCGGTTGTTCTCGATTGCTCGGCATGTCGACCCAGGTTGCTGGAAATTCTATTCTTCTATACACAAGATTCTTCATTCCTCGCTATTAAATGCGGTTAACATTGTTCAGATGGAGACCGTCTCCGGGATTTCCAGTTTTCGGGATCTACCGTATGACAGGTCTTCCGTACTTAAAGGTATTAATAACAGCCAGATCGGGTTTTCCCGAGTAAGAGAGGACTTTCATCTCTCTGGCGTTCTTTCCCAAGTTATAAAACAGGGATTGTGGAGGCGGGAAGGATATTGTAGGTTTCCAGTATTCACTGGTAGTTTCCTATCTAGCGTATCTCTCACGCTATCACTCAACCTTAACCCAAAGTACTTAAATCCTAACTCGGTACTTCCTAAGCTCGGTAATTCAGTCATCAGAGCGATACTTCGCTCTGATACCACTTTTTGTAACACCCCACCTACCACCGTACACATAACATCAAATTGCAGCGGAAAATTCAACTCATCACATTACTTAATTCAATGGTGTTACACGCCGTTAACCCCCACGTGGCTAACAAGGCTAATACATGTACATTGTATCGGTCTGATGGACTAGATTCCCGAGCAACTACACAATACAATCCTTATTCCGTCTCCAACATTTATTATTACATACATTCCCACTGTACCGAGTATTTACAAACTAATGCCGATAACAATTTCGGTCTTACTACCCTACAATGCTTATGCCATTAAATGGCTACCCATGTATAAACATCTACCCCGTCCTACTCTCGAACGGCTTCCAGCTCCTTGTGCCTGAAATAGAAAGGAGAGAAAGGGTGGCCCCCAAGGGGCTCAGCACCTTTGCTGGTATGGTAATCCCGCAGCCCACATGCTACCGGGCCACGCGCAACTAATTGTCGTCTTAGCATGCAGTTGATTATATTTAAATCATGCATACATACATAAACACACAACACTTTCATACACCCAACGATAGGGCTCAACATATATCCAACACATCCATACTTAACAAACCATCCAATGATTCCTTTAACCTTAGAGTGGCTCTCCTCTAAACGGAGCTACTTCCCATCCTATAATGAACGACACGTACCCATTAATCGGGTTATCCTAAACGCCTCTTGTCCAACCTGGGATTCATTTCCATGATCCACACACTCCATATCATACAAATATCTCATTTCTCACATAATAAAACATAACAACACCTTTCTTGTTTCGACGTACACATGATGACATCGCATTCATTTAAAACATCCAATATATATATATACCATAGCATAGCAAGGGAATTTGCATAGCACCATAACAGTACGTAACACCATAAAATCGGTTCTCACAAGGAACCTTCCACCATAGTTAGTATATCATGTGAGCCTAGGGATTTTTGCCAATCCCATGTTAAGCTCGTTACCAACCTCGTTACCGTCCAGTTATATAGAACGTTAACTTATACCCAAGGTGTGTCGGATATAGTGATCCCAAGCACACCGAAATACATTCGTATGCCCCTGTGGCCCGACGTGAGTCAGTAACTAGCTTTGGATAAGCTAAGGGAAGGTAGAAACCAAATTGGAATACCACCTATACATACACCAAGAGAGCCGAACCGGATATGATATCGACTCCCGTCCATCACACGCGTGGCCGAACAACCGGACTCCTCACCCCCATTAGTACATATACACTTATAATAAGTAGTTAGAGATCCATTATGGAGCCTACCACATCCACACACCATACGGTATCATAACCGAGTTAGGCACACAAGGGAGGTTCACACACTTGCATACAACAACAATGTCCAACTACTAACTCACACATAGCCGTGGTTAGCACGTTCCCAAGGTTTGGGCCGTCATCTCCGAATACCGATCACTCATGTGTTCCTAGATTGGTTAGCTAAGGTTTAACACATATTTGAGGTTAAACGGTATCGGAGGCCAAATTCGCCACATAATGAATTACTGTAAACTCATTACATGTTTTTATCTTACAAGGTGGCAACATTCATAAAACATATTGGCATACAAGCCGGTGTAATCCGGTAGGACACAGTTGCAAGAAAACGATACCTGTCACCGGAGTCCATTCTACCACGTCCACTTATGTTCCTCGAGCAATTCTCGAACACTGTTAACATCACATGTGTTTTATATCAACATCGGGTTGCTTGATTATTTAATGTCTAATGCTTATAATTTTTCCCCGTTAACTTAGTTACATAACTTCACTTTTTAACTTGTTTTACTTTCCATTTTATTACAACTTTTCACCCACTTAATTGTCATTAAAACTCACCTAACATGTCCTTAACATCCTCATAACATCATTAACCATCAATCCCCATCATTACACACTATTTCCATACTTTAAACAATGTTTTTGGTCCATACAGCGCCTTGTCCGAACTTGTGTCCGGACTTCGTCAGTTCGGACACCGTTCGAGACTCTAAGGGTGCAAATTGGTGGACGTCCGAACTTGCGTCCGGACTTCCCAAGTTCGGACGCCGTTCGAAGCCAAACCAGAGAATGAATTATGTGTGTCCGAACTTCCCATGTTCGGACAGTAGTTCGGACATCAATCGAAGGTCAGAAAACTCACGCGCACACAGGCACGTCCGACGTGGACGTTCGGACGGTAGTTCGGACGGGCCAGAACCTCATTTTCCAAGTCTTGTTTCACCTCTTATCTTCATCCTTTAATTACCCAAGCTTCATACATAACTTAGGCATATTCTAATACTAGAATATCACTTTGATTCACCTTAAAAATGGTCCAACTTGTTACTCAATCTTCTTATCAAATCTCTTAACACTTGTAACATTTCCTTTTGGTTTTCTAAGTGGTGTTTCACCTTAAATGACCACTACACTAAAATGCTTCTTCACCTTCATAACATCATCTCTTAAGCATCATTTCTTACAAAACAAATCTTCTTTTTCACACCTTCTCGAATTCCTTTCTCAAAACCTTACCTAAACATCATTCTCTTCTTATTCATCAACATTACCTAAACCTTAAACAAACTTCTCCAAGACTTTAATACACCCTAAAAACACTCATTGGATTTCTAGAACTTCCAAGCCAATGCCTAAATCCTTATAGCACCTTAGAACACCTTAATGCATGTTTTCTTCCTTAGTAAAGCATGTATCCTTTCCTAACAATTCCTAGTTCACCCAAGTTCATTCAAGCACTTAAACTCCTTATACATTTTACAATTTTGTCCATAGGTTCTCTTAGCACATCATCATTCCAAAGCTCATAGTTTTCACCATTGAACCTCAAGAACACCCAAATCCATCAAGAACACTATCACTCACAAAACTTCACCAAATTTACACTACATCACAATATAGTGCATAATTAAACTTGCTTGGCACTTAGGCCCTTAAATAACATGGCTCTTAGGCCCTTAAATTGCATAATCCTTAAACACTGAATTTCCACAATACATAAGCCTTTGACCTGCAATTACAACCACCAAGACATATGTTCCTTTACTAGTCTCCTTGAGAACACCTTACTAAGTCATTCACCATTTTGCTCTTTAGGTAGTTTTAGCAAGCATTATAAGCTCATCTCTCCTAAGGCATTAAACCACATTGAGATAGCATATTTACCTCTTTTCCACTCAAACTTCTTTCTTGTTTCCTCTTAAAAACCGGTAGGGCATTTCACTCCTTGTCAACTACTTAACCATATACAAACATCATAATGAGTTTTCAAGCTTTAAGCTCCATCTCATTGTAAACCCTAATTACATATATTGTTTTAACACATCAAGGTAATTGTTTTACCTTTGAATGGAAAGAGAGCTTGAATGAGTATCAAGAGAGGACTCCTCCTAGCCCTTGGAAGATTCAAATGAAGCTAAAACAAAGCAAGGTAAATACACCTTTAGTGGTGATTTTCGGTCAACATGAAAACATGGAGGAAACATGGATTTTCTTTGAGTTTCCTTACCTTGAAGCAAAGGAGAACAATATATGTGAAAATATAAGCTCAAGCTCCTTCAATGGTGAACTCCATGGCACCGAAATGATGGTCTTGAAGTTTTGAGAAGGTAGGAATGAAGAGCTTGATGAGAGGAAGAGAATGGTGGTGTTTGTTCTTGATTTGGTTAAGTGAGCTAAGAATTATTGCCAATGGAAGGTGGAGCTTTGGTGAGCACTATTCCAAACCGTGAATGGAAGAAAGAAGAGAGGTTGAGGGAGCCTTGAACCGTGGGAAATGAAGAAGGAAGGGAGAATGAAGATAATTTGTTAGTTTTAGATATTTAAGTCAAGTAAATAGTGTTTTTACTTTATCAATTTCTATCTTATCAATTTAACAAAGGATGACTCATTCCCTTATGAGAAACCGGCCCCAAATAGTAGCAAGGGGTATTTTAGACTTTATTTGCCAATTTAATTACTTATGATCACATATGTTACAAACTAACTTATAAAAGTTACTATTCATGAAAACAAGGCACATTGTTGTGAAATTTTTGATTTCCCATTGATATAGACTTCCAAATGTGATACTATATAGTACACATGTTAATTAAAGAGTAATGATGGACATTTAGGCCATTCAAAACTCATTTACAAGACAATTTTTCAAAACGTGCTTTAAGACTCCTTAAAGCACATTTTGTGTTTTAACTTGTTTTCAAGCTTGTTTTCTTTGGTAAACGATTTAATATGTTCATTAACATTAAATAAAGCATAGGTATGACCATTAGGTCTTATACACATTTATCCCAAGCTTAGAGCACATTTTATCCCATATTGACCTTAAGGTATTTATTTGTGTTTGTTTGGTTTCATTGTCTACCAAAGTTTCCTAAGGACTTAATTAGCCTTATAAAGTCATAATTAAATATTATCAAGTCTTGGTAGGCTCTTTGGTCCTAGCCAAGTTCACTCCAACCTTAGAGCATGTTTTTGCTCAAACCGTGTCTTAGTGTTTTATTGTGCTTTACCATGGTTTAAATGGTTCATTTATGTTTCTAAGGCACTTTTTAGCCTTTAAATACCATAGTTTAACATTTACACAACATACCAAGGTTTGGGGTATTTCAAGCAACCAGCCAGTTGACGTGTCTCAGGTCGAGAAGCGATATTGAGCTATCGGTACAGGTATGCCAGCGTCGTAGCTCCCCATGCATACATGTCTACCCTACTCGGGTCACGGAGGGGCCAGAAGGAGTAGGGCATGACACGATCCCCACCCTTGTCAATCATGAGCGTGTTTCCCACCAAGTACCACAGGTAGGCCATCATCTCTTGCCAGTTCTTACCGTGTCGGGGGCGATAGTGGGTGGTCGGTCTGATAGACTCAGGAGGGATGGTCAGGCCGAATCCAAACTATCACAGACACCAGTCAGGCATATACGGCTCGACTACGTCCAAGGACTGCAGGTGCAGTACCACAGGGAGCGCCCCTCCGATACGGTAGTACTAGAGTGGCCGAAAGGCAACCACTCAACCTACATTTAGTTTAAGGAAAAAATAATCCAGATATTCAAATTGTGAGAAATGTTTGACGATACGACACAAAGCATCTTCTTACGACTACAACTATTAACTAACTCGTACCTCAGTGGAGGACACCGTGTCTAGCCGCCCCCTCATGTGACGCAGCCTGTCGTCATCCATTACATTCCTCAAGTGACGGGGCCATTTCGCCGCCGCAGGGGAAGTGTCATCCCAATCTACAAGCTGCCGCGGCCTGAACATTGGGGAAGTACTCGTATATCCAGCACTACATAATCAATGTAACCATTAAACTACACCTATAGACAATTACTTTAAAATAAGAACAAGATACTCGTTATGAAGTTCTTACCTGAAACAATGTCAAGCAACCAGCCAGTTGACGTGTCTCAGCTCGAGAAGCGATATCGAGCTATCGTACAGGTATGCCAGCGTCGTAGCTCCCCATGCATACATGTCTACCCTACTCGGTCGCGGAGGGGCCAGAAGGAGTAGGGCATGACACGATCCCTACCCTTGTCAATCATGAGCGTGTTTCCCACCATGTACCACAGTAGGCCATCGTCTCTTGCCAGGGGCGGAGCTAGGATTTCAAACTTAGGGGGGCCAAAATTTTTTTTGGCTATATATTTAATATCAATATTAAATATATTCTGAAATAAACAAATGTTAAAATAAAAATACTTAAATAGGTTTAAAGGTTTATATTTAAATATAGATATAACTCACTACAGTATACTATATCCTATTTTTCATAGATAATTTTTTTATAACACGGAAATTAAGGAGAATTTTTAGACTACTTTATGAGAAGTTGTGAGTGAGAGAAGAAGTGAGAGGGTATATGAAAATTGAGTGGTAAAAATGTCCAAAACATCTTATATTTTTGAAAAAATGACAACTTTTAAAACATCATTTGTTAAGACAAAAGGTTGTACATAGTGACAATCAAGACTCATTGACTTAATTTAAACTAAAAGTTGATAAACACAATTAATATATTTCAAAGCAAGTTTCAGTTCAAATTATGGTATAAAAATAATAATGTATAAAATATAGGACACTGAATAACATCAACTAATGTTTTAAGGTATCTTATTTCTATTTGTAACTAAACAGTTTAAAATGGACTCATGTTATTAAAAATAATAAATATCATAGATACTTTTAGACAATTTTAATAAATTCAACTTAATTTATAACAAATTAAATATATTATATAAACTTGTAATAAAAAATGATGTCATCGGGACCATTGGGGGGGACCAGCCCCCCTAACATACAACGTGGCTCCGCCATTGTCTCTTGCGAAGCGTCATAGTATTGACCCCCACAAGTGTCGCAGAGGGCTCTGTAGGTTACCTGGTTTTTGTCCAGGAACTTACAATCCAGTAACTCGTGCTTCGATGCCACCCCGAAAAGCTCTGTAAGGTGGGGGGGGGGGGGGTAAGAACGTGCATTGATGGGGCCCCATCATCTACCGCGAGCGCTGGGCTCCTCCTGCATGTAGGATATTGTCATGCCAGTGACGGGGATCTCCAAGATGTGGTAGACGTCGTGGAGAGTAATAGTTATCTCTTCGAATGGCATGTGAAAGGAGTTCGTGTCATGCTGTCATCTCTCCACGAACACAGAATTGAACGCGAGGTCAAAGCAACCATGCGCTATCTCAGCCATATGCCAAAGTCCACTAGCCTCACCGCCTCTCGAGATTCCTCGTCCTCGGCGTCTCGGAGTCCACACGATCCACACTCAACAACCTCACCTTTGATTTGAAGCTACGACATCCCTTATATTGTTGAATATTTCAATTGTCACAACTATATGACATTTTCTAAACGAACTAATTTATAAAATCAATTATAAAACGGAAACATACCACTCCTCACCACATGTTGAGCGTGATGTGACCACCTAAGCTCGGGATCAAACTCGTAATTTGGGGGTCTCCGGGCATAGGAGTCCACCCTAGTAACCAAACCTCGGCGCTAGCATCTACGCCACATCCTCTGGAGGGGACCTACGTTGAGGGGGCAGATGTCTACCCTCATCCTCAGAACCTGACTCATCTGGGTCCTCATCATCAGGGTCTCGCTGCCAATATGATGTGCCAGCCATCCCGCTCTTTGCGGGTGTAGGCCAAGAAGGACTATCGGTCCACACACGACCAGCATCCCATCGTCGACCACAAAGTTGGCATCCACCATCTACTGCTCTAGTCCCTGCTCCCGCTCTAACCTCGCGCGCCTCCTCTCCTCCAGCTCACGCACATCTTGTCAGCCTATACCTCCTGGCCAAAGCATTGGCGTACTGTGTACGCCTCCTTTCTGCATCAGTCGGGTCAGCAGGGGCCATATGGCCTGCGATGAACTCTCGCCACGCTTAGATGAGCCCCTATCCCTACCCCTACCAAACATCCCAGGAACTCACCGTTGCCCTTTCCCGCCATCTACTATTTACTGTAAAATGTAGTTAAACTACGTTTAAAGTTAGTCAAGACCGGTCGAGATTGTGCAATACCAGTTCATATGAATACTTATTACCATAACTCAATGTCAATAACATTTAAACATTCATAAACATAGAGGAACTGAGTAAACTATGCAAATAGGTAAAAAACCATGCAATAGACCTACATAACATCTAAAACGTGTAAAATAATCGAAAAAGTTGAAAAAACACGTCCCGCTAGCTGAGCCCGTGCAGCTGCGACTTAAGCAGGTCCGCGCCGCGCCGTCCGAGAAGATGTCGTGCCTGTGTCATCCGAGAAGATGCCGCGCCTGCGCCGTCGCCGAGAGAACCCGCCGCACCCACGCTGTCCAAGAAGAAGCCCGCTTGCGCCATCCAACCGTCACCCGCGCCCGTGCGCCGTCGGAACTCCACCCGTGCCTGCGTCGTCTGAGAAGATGTCACGCCTGCGCCATCCGAAAGTTGCCTGCCCCGCGCCGTCGGAGCTCCACCGCGCACTCCGCGCCGAGATGAAGACGACCGCGCCCCGTGCTGGGTTGAAGGGGGTTGCGCCTGCGCCCGTTAAATGACCCCCGGGTCGGTTCTGATTTTAATTTTTTTCACTAATTTTACTACGTTTGCTCCCATATTGTGTTATAAAACTGTAAATTATGACATAAAAGAACCTGGTTTAGTGAATCTGGACATAAATCTTGGACTCGCGCACCGGCTATCCTCCTGCTCCCCACTGGTTACAGCTTATAAAGAGGTCAGAGAGAATTGTAGAGAGGTGAAGAGTTTTTGAGAATTTAACAATGTTGTGAAGATAGTAGAGGATCAGAGTATATATAACAGAATTTAGAAAAGGACAACATTGTAAGTTTTTTTAGATTCCATCTGTAGGAAGTGAAAATACACTGAACGTGCGGGTCATCTACTTTTGGGTGGTGCACTTTTTCATTTTTATGTATAAGCTAATTTAATAGTTTGTGAAATATATGCAATTAATGAGAAATTTTATATGGAAGGAGAGGAGTATTTTTTTTTAAACGAAACAAGTGGTGGTAAAAAGAGAAAAGTGGACACTTGTCTAATCTCATCATCTTTCTACTCGGTTCTTTTTTAAACTATTAAAGTATTCAGTGACCTGAATCTATGATCTTCCCATTGTAGTATATCTTATCCACCAATGATAATGCAGAGACAGGTTAATTTGGAAGGAACGAAGGAAAGAAGTGGAGTAGCTAGAGGAGGAGGAACAAATTTCTAGTAATTGGCCCTACTAATACAAATTTGTATCTACACCTTTATGAATGGTGTATTATTATTCAATTAAGAAAGATTTGTCCTCTCCCACCTATCTACTTAATTAATCAATTCAGATATCATTTTTTTTTCGTTCTTTCTGTATTACTTACTATATATTATAATTTGAAAGTCCCATTTTGGTAGCCCCCACTTAAAACCCAGAGACGAAGCAACTGAGAGAGAAAGCTGGTTGATTAGACTGCAAAAGGTTGCTGCTACAACTGCAAAGGCCGACGAGTAGAACCTTCCTTTACCCATTTGGAGATAGAGAGAGGGAGAGACGACGGAGTTTGGATAGTAGTAGTACTTACTTACCAGTTGCTTGCTAGGTAGCTAGCACTCAGTTGAGCTCGTTCTGTGTGTGTATATCCATGGAAGCTGTTTCTGAATTATATAGAGCGTGGAGAGAGAAAGCGGGAAACCAAGTGTAGGAAAATGAGATAGAAGAAGATGAGCTCTCTGTGTTTTTTTTTTCATAACTTGAATTGATGTTCTTCCTCTGTTTTCATCTCAATTTTGTTGTTATCCGTCCTCTTCCAACTCCAAGGTTGATGTTTGGTGGTATATGAGAAAGGAGGTAGGAGAAGAGAGAATGGTCTCTAATTAGGTACAATAAAGACAGATTGAAATAGATTATCAGATAGCTGGTCGGTCGGTCGATAGTTTTATCTTTTGCATGGGGAGTCATCATCATCCAAGGATCAGTGAGACATCCTACATATCAGAGTCAGCAGCACCTTCATCTTCTTCGTGTTCAGGTCACATCAACAGTATGATTCAAGGGATGAACCACCACCCTACGGCTAATACAACCATACCATTACCAGCTCTATACATGTACCAGTTCTATTACTGTTATTATTATTACATATTTCATGATCTTTCCCTTTCACAACTTTTTTAATTTTTTGGCAAACAGACAAGAGAATTATTTTTAGTTTTGATGGGGCTAGTTTTTTCTTTCATCTTTTGTAATTATTGGTGATGGTGAATTGAATGGTCGGTCGGTTGGTTTAATCAAATACAGGAATCAAGGTGGTTCTTCTCTATTTGATTTTGAAGAGCTGGAACGCGCCATTGTCTTGAATCATAGTGGTGGTGGTGGACATCATCTTCATCTTCATGATGATATGATCAAATCACGTATGTTTCATTTCTTTTAAAGTTACACTATCTTAACTAACGGAAAAAAGAATCTGAAATGGCGTGGGAAAGTTAGTTTTGAGGTTTGGCTGACATTTTCAACGAAAGGTTGCTTGTACCAACTCCCCCCCTGTCTATCCTACTCTCTCAAGTAACTTGATAGTAGTATTTGCTTGCTTGTCCAATAAAAAGGTCCTAAATAAATACTAACTGAAAGCATAATACTACTACAAAAGTAAAGAAAGTGGAAAGGAATGAATACGGTGAAGGAGGTCTGATGGAAGAAGATTTTTGCTGTTAAGTAGAGTTGATTCTCTGTTGTTCTGTTGCAGCAGCAGGAGGTGCAGCTTTATATACTACAGGAGAAGGAAGACCTGCTACTGGGACTACTACTGCTACTACTCTGGAAATGTTCCCTTCATGGCCAATCAAATACCAACAACCACCATCATAATACTACTAGTGTAAGTTAAAAGTACAGTACTCTTTGTGACATTGACCGTTTCGCTTTAGTATTTTTTTGTTCTTTTTTTCTCAAGTAAGAATGCCGTGACCCGTATCCTAAATACCCTTGTTGAATCCAATGTTAATTGTTACTTATAGTAGTACTATAACAATACAGTATGTGGGTATAGTTTTAATTTATTTTGACAGCAGCAGGGCAGGTGCAGCAGCAGGGGAGTTGGAATGCGGGAGGAGCCAGCATTACCGATGATGATGATGATGATTCAGGATCAGCTGTGAACACAGTTTCAAGCAGCAGAATCGAGACAAGTAGTCATTTTAGAAGAGGAGGTGGAGATGAGCCTGAATCACCTCCTATCAGCAGCAGTAGTATTAGGAGGACTGGTAATCAAATAATTAATGGTAACAACATTAGTCAAAATCAACAACAGCTACAGAGTAGTAGTCATCAAGAAGAGCTGATAATGATGACCAGTCATATCCCTAAAACAGGAACAGGAACAGGTTTCATATCACAGAATCAATCAGAGCAAAAGGTCATTTCTCTTGATTTATCTCTGCTGTGCTGTCCTTTCTATTACTTACAGTAGTTACTAGGAGTAGTACTAGTATTTACTTATTATCCGTGCTAATTAAGGGTTGCATCGCATCATCTGATTCTTTTGTCAGACTTTTCCCCTCGCTAATATTCTGGGTGGATCTATGAGTAGTGAAGATACAAACTATCAATGAGCTGGGCTGGGCTGGGCTGGGCTGGGTTCTTTTTATAAGCGTAGGTGAAGTTTTGAAGTAAAATTGAGGATGTGGGAGGGTAGTAGGTATGTTATGAATGCGAGGATCAATAGGGTTCAGGTGGTGGTTTCTTACTATCCCCCAAAGATGCAAAGATAAGTACTAGCTACCTACTACTAGTATGAGAGAAATAAAGGACGAATCTTTCCAGTAAATCTATCTGATCTCCTACTGTTGCATAACATTATACAAATCAGATCCACTTAATTTAAGTGTAGTTTTTGTTCAAATTGAAATGGTTCACAAACAATACACTCTATTATTATTTAACTTATACTATCATATATATAAAGAAGTGCACTAATTTGGTGTATTTGTGATTAACTAAGACTTACTTATATGTCATTTTTGTAGAGGGGTGGAAGTGGCAGTACCAGATCATCAGAGAAACCACTTGATGCGAAGGTACATACATTAATACTGATGAAATGAAAGTATCTTCGCTGCATTGATACATGACATTTTTGCTTTTTAATTTCCACAGACTTTAAGACGTTTGGCGCAGAACAGAGAAGCGGCTAAAAAGAGTCGATTAAGAAAGAAGGTACGTAATTAATTAATTAAGCAAAGAGGAACTTCTGAATGGATTTGTAAATCCTCTCTATTGTGTAGGCGTATGTACAGCAGCTAGAATCGAGTAGGATCAAGTTAGCTCAGTTGGAGCAGGATCTTCAACGAGCTCGTGCACAAGTTAGTATTATATACTAGTCTACATCTCAGATGAGTTTTTTTTGCTACTCTATTTTATGTTCAAAAAAAAAAAAAAAAAAGATTGATGATGGGATATTTTTATATTGATAGCAGGGTTTGTTCGCTGGTGGTGGTGCACCTACCAACATTAGTTCAGGTAAATTGATCCCTTAATTAATTAAAGTCGCTAGCTGTATCCTGTATAGTTGTAGAGTACATAATAATAGCAGTATTAATAATCGAGTGTTTAATTTGTAGGTGCTGCTATATTTGACATGGAATATGCGAGATGGCTTGACGACGACCATCGTCAGATGAGTGAACTAAGAACCGGTTTACAATCCCACTTATCATCAGATAGCGATCTAAGACTCCTAGTTGACGGATGCATCAACCATTACGATGAAATCTTTCGACTAAAGGGCGTAGCTGCAAAATCCGACGTGTTTCATTTGATCACAGGCATGTGGACTACTCCAGCTGAACGCTGTTTCTTATGGATGGGTGGATTCAGACCCTCAGAACTCATTAAGGTTGCCTGATGCTTTTCTTTTCTTTTTTAATTTGGGTCACTAGTAGCTTGATTAATTAATTAATTGATTTTGTAGATGCTTAGGGCTCAATTGGACCCATTGACGGAGCAGCAAATGATGGGAATACATAGCCTTCAGGAATCATCTCAGCAGGCAGAAGAAGCACTCACGCAGGGATTAGAACAGCTACAACAGTCACTAGTTGATACCATTGCTGCTACTACTCTTATGGATGGGATGCAACAGATGGCTGTTGCGCTTGGAAAGCTATCTAGTCTTGAAGGATTTGTACGCCAGGTCAGTCATGCACTTTTTTTTTATTTTAAGTTTCTCCATCTACTTAATTTCCACATTAATTGTCCTCAAGTGAGTATTCTGAATGAATTTTAAACATCTAATTGATTATTTGAGATTAGATTAGAGGTCACTGTCTCAGTTTTTATATATATATACATTGACAATTCAAGAAGAACATCTACAATTTGACGTTACTTATTATACAAGAAGAAGAGACAAATACATCTGCTGTAGGTGTAAATGGTGTTAATTTGTATATTTAATGGCAAGGAGTTTTATTATGATCATCAAGGGGCGCTTTTTGTGTTATTATGTTCACTAGCTAATTCTTGTTGTGCTACCATGTCACTGTCATGAGTTTGGTATTGAAAGCGATATGATATATAAAACCCTAACTACATGCTTCGGTTCTGATATCAACAGATAGCATATAGTAGTATAGTAGTAGTATAAAAGAAAGAAAGAAAAAAAAAAAAAAGATGCGCACGCATGTCGTGTATTATATGAATAATGTATTTCTTTTTCACTTTGGATAGATAATTGGAATTAGACGAATATCTTATCTTTTAAAAAATAATGTAATAAAAAGCACAAAACATCTTTGATTTCTATGAATGAATGTAATTGTACGTGTGCAGGCTGATAACTTGAGACAGCAAACACTTCACCAGTTATGCAGAATATTGACAGTTCGACAGGCAGCCAGATGTTTTCTAATGATTGGAGAATATTACGGACGCTTAAGAGCATTGAGTTCCTTGTGGTCTTCCCGTCCAAAACAGTAATACATCAATTAATAATTATAATTCTCCCTTGAGAAAGCAATTAGTGTCGAATATGTAAAATTGCTCTTCTTGGTGTGCAGATCGATGAATAATGCTAATACACAACCAACTTTTCAGTGGCAAATGATGCTGCAGCAGCAGCAGACGACCTCGCAAACTCATTTCCTACCCTTCTAAGTTACCGACCTTTTCTCATGATCAAAACTATATATATACATACAGGTGGTGCTGCGACGCGGCCCTTTATTAAAATTTGAGGAGTACGTACGTAGGTTTTAGTTTTTTCGGGGTCTTCTCTTCTTTTTTTATGTACTCAGATGTGCTATTAATTAATCATGCCAAACAACCAGCTTCCTCTGTAAATTTTCCTTCCGCGGCTTTAAATTGAAGAATCCACGAGAGAATTAAACGTGTGTGTTTTAAATTAAGTTGTCTACCATTAAATAAAACCCACATTTACCTGAAATGAAAATCTCTTATGTGTAATAACTATTACTAATCCCTACTAGAAAATGCTACACTGACCAAAGTAGATGACATCTCCAAAACTCCTAAGAAACCTTTATCGATGCACCCCAAAGCAAACGCCATCAACGCACGTGCATCAATCATTGTGTCTTCCGCAGCTATGCACAAAGATATCACCGAAGGATGAAGATTTTATTGCCCGGAGTATACGTTCTTGTTTTTCTTTAAGCATGCAAGGAGGATGATAACTACAATCCAATACTTCTTTCATCTCTGTTGAGCAATATAGACCATAATCCACTGCAAACTCACCGCAAAGCCTTCATTTGGAAGCTCTTCGATAGATTTGGTCAGATAGTTCGTATTCGCCTACCTAAGGTGCCAAGAATGCGTACAAAAACACGATGTGTGTTTGTGGAATGCAAACTCAACTCAGAGGCGGATCAAGCGATAGAGGAAACTAACGGGGGTCCATCATTCTGGAGTCTTCCCTGCTGATGAAAGAAAAACTCTATCCCACCTAACCAGTTTGAAAGAAAGCTAGTCGAATGGGAACAAAATACAGAATCTATCACACGTCTTTCCCCAACCAAATACGTGACAACCTTCAAGACTTTTAAGGAGGCTGAAAATTTCCTTCGTTCAAATGTGGGAGAAAACTTTGGATGGGATAAGCAAGCATGGCGACAAGAAGAGTAGCTCTCCAGTTGACGCACAAATATTGCAATCAGGGGACTGCCATTGCAAGCTTGGTGTGAACATGCCATTCAAACAGTAACTAAACACCTTGGAGAAATCTTGGAAATCTAGTGACAGCTGAAACATCAGCGAGAGTAGCAAATAATCAATCAATTGATAGCATACTTGGAGCTATCACCAAACTATCTATACTCACATTACTGCAAAGGTATGGCTCTGTAGCAATGCAGCGCAGGAGTATTAGGCAAAGGAATGCTCCTATACATTTACATGATTATATTCATTAAGTATAGCTTTATATTGTAAAAGGGTATTGCTTATTAGACAGTGGAGTTGTGCTTGTTATTAGTTCTATCCGTAACAGTTGTAAGGTGATAGTATAAATAACCAGCCCAACACTGGAGCGCGGGGCAAGAAAGCTTAATCCCATTTGTCTCTCTCTGTTCTTTCTCCTATCTCTTCCTCAGTTTCCCTCTCTCCCTGCTATTCTCCTCTTATCTCATCAATAATCGCTATAATTGGTGCTTTCATACTTTCCTTCGGACTCAATAATGGCTGAGGGAATGCACACTCGGTATCGAGCCCTGGAAGAAACAGTACACACGGTTCAAGACTCGGTAGCGCAGATCTCAACTTCAGTTGAATGTCAGTGTACTATCACCAAAAATGTTACCACTCAACTCGCCAGCGTGATGACACAAGTCGCGCAGCACACCGAATCCATAACAGCGACAACCACCATGCTACAGAACATGCAATCTACATTAACTGATATACAAACTCAAGTTTCACAAATAGAACGTCGTCAACCGATTCTTGGATCTCCATCGGGACCGCCAAGTATGGATCTACCTCCAGCCGGTAATCTAAGACTACCAAAGTTAGAGGTTCTGTTATTCTCTGGTGATAACGCCATTGGATGGATCTTTTAACTAGAACGCTTCTTTCAATATCACAAGACACTAGCACAACAACGGTTGATGATAGCTTCCATGTATATGACGGGGATCGCACTGACCTGGTTTCAACGGCTTCATCTCACCAACCAACTATCCTCTTGGGAGCAATTCAAGAAAGACTTGGAATTGCGTTTTGGTCCAGCTTCTTTTCAATCTCCAGAAGCGTCATTGTTCAAGCTCTTGCAACGATCGACGGTAGACGCTTATGTCACCGAATTTGACGCGCTTTGCACAACAACTAAAGATTTGTCTTCTTCAAATCTCCTTCAATGTTTCATTTCAGGATTGAAAGAAGAGATCAAGCGTGAGCTATTTATCTTGAAACCATTATCCTTGTCTACTGCAATACATTTGGCTAAATCAGTCGACGAAAAACTCAATTTGTCTCGCTCTTTAACTAAGGGATCTCTCCCCCGTACGACTTCTTCAGTGGGACCTCAGATAGCGCCGACTTCTGTTTCTACGCCTGCGGCCTTACCAGTTAGGCGGTTAACACTAGCAGAACACAACGCTAGGAAAGAAAAGGGATTGTGCTTTAATTGTGACGATAAATACACGCCAGGACATAAGTGTAAGCCTCCCCTATTTTGTTGTATTACGGTGGATGACAGTGAGGAAGAAGAATCTTCTGTAGAGCTGTCAACAATCGAACTCTTTGAATCTGTTAGGCCACCAGAAATCTCATTACATGCTCTTGAAGGACATTTCGTCCCAAGTACGCTGCGAGTTGAAGCTGTGATCGACGGCCTCTCTGTAGTGGTATTAATTGATTCAGGATCAACTCACAATTTCATCCAAAGTCGGGTTGCTAAGCACTTGGCCTTAGCGGTACAACCTTCACGACATCTTAATGTTAAGGTTGGCAATGGTGAATCTGTCTCATGCACTGGTATATGTACCAATACCAAACTTCAGTTTCAAACTCACCATTTTATACTAAATTTGTATGTTCTGCCTTTGTATGGGGCTGATGTGGTGCTAGGGTGCGACTGGCTGTCTGGTTTAGGCTCGTTTCTTTCTAATTATCATGAGATGTTCATGAGTTATTCACACAATGGTCAGACAGAAACGATTCATGGCATGAACACCCCATCTTATTCGCAACTCACTTTGAGTCAGCTTCGTAGGCAGTGTCGAACAGAGTCAATCTCAGCTTATTTTCATCTAGCTGTAGTAGACTCACGGGGTCCTGATTCTAATACTGAATTTGTTATTTCTGATCCTGTGTTCACTTCCGGATTAAGACAGCTTCTAGATCAATATGCATCATTGTTTCAGTCTCCAAAAGGTCTCCCTCCTCCACGCCAAACTGATCATGCTATACCATTAATTGAGGGAGCTGCTCCAGTGAAAAATAGACCTTACAAGTATCCTCATTCTCAGAAAGCAGAACTGGAAAAACTGGTCAGTAACATGCTGAGTGAAGGGATAATTCGGCCAAGTAATAGTCCTTTTTCTTCTCCAGTCTTTCTAGTTAAAAAGAAGGATGGATCTTGGAGATTTTGTGTGGACTATAGGGCTCTTAATGCCATTACCATTAAAGACACCTTTCCTATACCAGCGGTTGAAGATCTTTTGGATGAGTTGAATGGCGCAGCTGTGTTCTCCAAATTGGATTTACGATCTGGATATCATCAGTTGCGTGTTCTTCCACAAGATATTCATAAGACAGCTTTTTCCACACATGATGGTCACTTTGAATTCTTGATTATGCCATTCGGCTTATCAAATGCCCCCTCTACTTTTCAGGCAACCATGAATCAACTACTCAAACCTTTCTTGCGTAAGTATGTGCTGGTCTTTTTTGATGATATTCTCATCTACAGTAAAACCTGGGAAGATCATTTAACACACTTGGCTGCGGTATTAGCTATACTGTTACAAAACTCTTTTTTCCTGAAAGCCAGCAAGTGTATTTTTGGGGTGCAACAGGTTAGTTATTTAGGTCATGTGGTATCAGCAAAGGGTGTGGCGGTGGATCAAGACAAAATTACTGCATTAAACCACTGGCCATTACCAACGACACTGAAAAGCCTACGGGGTTTTCTTGGATTAACGGGATATTATCGGTGATTTATTCCGCACTATGCTACAATTTCAGCGCCACTGACTCAGCTGCTGAGGAAAGATGCTTTCAGTTGGACCCCTGCAGCTACATCTGCGTTCGACAAACTGAAGGAAGTACTATCTCATGCTCCTGTGTTGGCTTTGCCTAATTTCACGATGCCTTTTTTGATTCAGACAGATGCCTCTGGTATTGGCATTGGTGCTGTCTTGTCGCAAGAAGGACACCCAATAGCGTATTTCAGCAAGCTTTTAACTTCTCGGATGCGGTTGGCATCAGCCTATGCTCGAGAGATGTTTGCCATCACTGAATCAGTCAAGAAGTGGCGACAGTATTTAATCGGTCATCGATTTATCATTGAAACAGATCAGCAAAGCCTGAAGTCCTTACTCACCCAGTCAATCCAAACTCTAGAACAACACAAATGGCTGACTAAACTTTTAGGTTATGATTTCAATATTCGTTATCGTCCGGGATGAGAGAATTTACCAGCGGACGCCTTATCCAGAATACCTAATCCTGAACTGTTGGCTTTCTCACAACCTACAGTGGCTATCATTGGATCAATTCGGGAGTTTATGAAGATGAATTCATTGTAACACCCCATCCAACATTAACACATTTAACAACAAACTGCAGCGGAAAACATACTCATCACATTACTCAACTCGTTGGTGTTACACGCCGTTAACCACCCACGTGACTAACAAGGCTATTACATATACATTGTATCGGTCTGCTAGACTAGATTCCCAAGCGACTACACATTACGATCCCTTTCTATTAACAACAAAAACATACACATACCTTCCAACTGTACCGAGTATTTACAACTAATGCCGATAACAATTTCGGTCTTACTACACCTACTGTACCTATACAACTTAAATGACTACCCATGTACAAACGACTACCCCGTCCTACTCTCGAACGGCTTCCAGCTCCTTGTACCTGAAATAGGAAAAAGAAGAGAAAGGGTGGCCCCCCAGGGGCTCAGCACCTTTGCTAGTAAGGTAATCCCGCAGCCCGCATGCTACCGGGCCACGCACAACTAATTGTCGTCTTAGCATGCGATTGATTATATTTGGATCATGCATATAAACTATCAACACACAACACTTAACATTCCACCACTATGGGCTCAACAAAACAGCCAACGCATCCACACTTAGCAATCACTCCTTGTTTTCCTTAACCCTAGAGTGTTTCTCCTCTAATGAAGTTACTTCCTTAATAGACGATACTTACCCATTAATCGGGTTATCCTTAAACGCCTCTTATCATAAACTGGGAACTCGTATCCCTGATCCACATACTCCACATCTTAACAGCATATAACATCACATCGCAATAAGAATTGCAGCACAACAATAATACATATCATAACGGGAACGGTTCCCTTCACGAACCGGCCCAAACATAGTTAGTTCACTTGTAGAGCCTAGAGAATGTTGCCAAACTCATGATAAGCTCGTTACATAACTCGTTACCGTCTCGTTAAATGAACGGATAACTTAACACCAAGGTGCGTCGGATATAGTAATCCAAGCACACCGAACAAACATAGTATGCCCCTGTGGCCCGACGTGAGTCAGTAAAATAGCCTTGGTTAAGCTAAAGGGAAGGTTGGAAACCAAAAAGGAAAACAACCATAACATACAGAGAGGATCGAACCTGATATGACAACGATCCCCATACTCACACGCGTGGCCGGAACTACCGGACTCCTCCACTCCCCATTAGCACTTGTTAGAATCCTCATTATTGGACTTAGTACATTAATTCACATCAGGTGGTTAGTCTAGTTAGCCACACACAAGGGAAGTGAACATATTAACACGCACAAACAAACACATAACTAACTCACGCATAGCCGTGGTTAGAACGTTCCTTAGGTTGGAAACGTTATTACCTGAAACCGTTCTCTTACGTTCACCTAATAATGGTTAACTAGCCCTTTCATGCGCATTCGAGGTTACCGGTATCGGTACGCAACGCATAACAACAAAATGACTGTAAACTCGTTTCATGATTTATCTTATAACGTGGCAAACATACAAAAAACACATTGGCATACAAGCTGGTGTAATCCGGTAGGACACAGGTTGCAAGAAAACCATACCTGTCACCGGAGTCCACTCTATCATGTCCACTTATGTTCCTTGAACAATTCTCGAACAACTGGTAATATTACATTTACTTTTATTAACATCGGGGTAACATGATTGTTTAAAGTCTAATGCTCATAACTTATCCCCGTTAACTAGTTAAATAACTTCACATTTTTAACTTGTTTCACTTTTACATTTTAATACAACTTTCCAGCCACCCAATTGTCATTATAACTCACTTAACATGTCCTTAACAACCTCATAACATCATTACTTATCAATCCCCATCATTAGACATCATTATTTAACCTTAAACTCAACTTTTTAAGTGGTCCGTGACTTGGTCTCCAACTAAGGTCCCCGACCTTGTCATTGTAAAATCCTCGGGCTGTTTTCATGGGGTGGTCCGGGACTTCATACAAGTCCTAGGTCCCGGACCAATCTAGGCAAATTCTCTCGGGGGTAAATCAGGGGGTGGTCCGGGACTTCATACAAAACCTTAGTCCCGGACCAAGGTAGTGTAAGAACTCTCGGCCCCTTTTTAATGCATGGTCCGGGACATTAATCCAAAACCTAAGTCCCGGACCACTGCTACAGATCTTGCATTTTTACATTTTCTAAGTCTTGTTGCAATGGTTCTCCACATCCATTAAATGTATAAACTTCCCTAATGATCTTAGGTATATTCTAAAGCCAAAATATCATCTTAAACTCACCTAGTTCCTTGTCCAACTTGTTACTCAATTTCTTACAAAATTTACCAATACTTATAACATTTCTTACTAGGTTTCTAAATGGTGTTTCCCACCTATGACAACAACTATCCTAAATGTTTTCTCACCAAGACTTTGAAGTATCCCAAACACTCATTTGCATTCTTGTACATCAACATACCTTAACCTTAAACAAACTCCTCCAAGACTTTAGTACATCACCAAAACTCATTTAAAACACTTAGAAATTCTTATACATTTTCCAAATTTTGCCATGGGTTCTCCTAGCACATCAACACTCCAAAACACATAGTTTCCACCATTAAACATTCAAGAACAGCTAAATCCATCAAGAACTTTCTCACACACAAAACTTCACCAAATTTACACTACATCATAGTATAGTGTATAATTTAATTGCTTGGCACTTAGGCCCTTAAATAACATGGCTCTTAGGCCCTTAAATTGCATAAACCTTAAACACTGAATTTCCCACATAAATAATTCCTTTGACCTGCAATTACATACAACAACACATATGCCCTTTAATAGTTTCCTTGAGAGCATTTACTAACTCATTTACCATTATCTCCTTAAGTAGTTTTAATGAACAACTTAAGCTCATTTTTCCTAATGCATTTTAACCACATTAGGTTAACACATTTACCTCTTTTCTTCAAGATTTTTACTTGAGCACTCTTGTTCTTCCTTGTTTGGAAATCAGCAAGAGGACTTGGTTACTTGTCAATGTTCTAATCAATATACAAGTAAAACCAATGAGCATTCAAGCTTCATGCTTAAACTCATTTACAAACCCTAGGTTATATATATTGTCTTAACACATTAGGATAGTTGTTTTACCTTGGAATAAAAGAGAGCTTGAATAAGCATCAAGAGAGGACTCCTCCTTGTCCTTTAAAGATTGAAATGGAGCTATGAAAAGAAAAACAAAGCACCCTTGTGAGGTGAAATTTTCGGACATATACAAAACAAGAGGGAATGGAGTTTTTCTTTGATTTTCCTTACCTTGAAGCAAAGGAGAATAACAAGGCATGAAAGTATGAGCTCAAGCTCCTTCAATGGTGAATCTCCATGGCACCGAAATGGATTTCTTGAAAATTTGAAAAGAGAGAAGTGTAGAGCTTGGCCTAACTAAGACAAATATGGTCTTAGAATTTGATTTGGTATATGGAGCTAGGAGTTACAAGGATTCAAAGATGGAGTAGTTGTGTGGGCTGTAGCAAACCGAGAATGAGAAGGGAGGTTGGAGACGGTGGGGAAGCAAGGAGAATGAAGAGAATGAGAAGAATAGCTTGCTTTTGGAGATATTTTAGCTAAAAGCAAATAGTAACTATGCTTTATCACTTTCCTTGTTTATTTGATTGGTCAAGTGTGGTGAGTCACACATGAAAAATCGTCCCCCTTAGTAGTTTAGGCTCTTTGGTGGTCTTTGTTGACCAACTAAGTCACTTATATTGACTTATGTTATAAACTAGTACAATTTAGTTAGTATTCACAAACTAAGGCACATATTTGTGAAATTTTTGATTTCCCATTGATTTAGACTTCCTAATGTGATACTAAGTAGTACACATGTTAATTAAAGAGTAATGATGGACATTTAGCCATTCAAAACTCATTTACAAGACAATTTTTCAAAAATGTGCTTTAAGACTCCTTAAAGCACATTTTGTATTTTAACTTGTTTTCAAGCTTGGTTTTCTTTAGTAATTGATTTTATATGTTCATTAACATATAATTAAGGTATAAATATGACCTTTAGGTCTTATACAAATTATCCCAAGCTTAGAGCACATTTTTGCCCATATTGACTTTAAGGTACTTATTTGTGTTTTGTTTGGTTTAATTGTCTACCAAGGTTTCCTAAGGACTTAATTAGCCTTATTAAATCATAATTGAATGTTACAAAGTCTTGGTAGGCTCTTTGGGTCCTAACCAAGTTCACTCCAAGCTTAGAGCATGTTTTTGCTCAAACTGTGTCTTAGTGCTTTATTGTGTTTTACTATGGTTTAAATTGTGCACTGATGTTTCTAAGGCACTTTTTAGCCTCTAAATACCATAGTTTAATGTTTAAGAAACATATCAAGGTTTGGGGTATTTCAATCTACCCCCCTTAAAAGAACTTCATCCTCGAAGTTCACACTTTCCACACATCAATTGAATTAGAACACAGGAATCACTTGGAAATAAACTTCCATAACCAAACATACTTTACATCACACCCTCGGACTTAATGGTCCGGGTACATATTCACATCCATACATAACATAACATAACATACTCACATAACAACCCCTAGACTCTCAGGTCTGGGTAACATAACAACATTTCAGAACTCAACCACATTAGGACTCAAGGTCAAAATAGTATTTATTTCACATACCACACAACATGTCATAGCATGTATAACAATCAAAAATATCTTTTATATACACAGTGATCCCGCAGAACCCGATCGCGATGAACACCTTCCGTCCCCGTTCCTTTGGGAGATCAAAACAATCACTTAGATTTAAAATTTTTCCTTGTGAGGTTAAGTAAGAGAACTTTAATTATGTAAAGTATCTATCGGCGTTTTATAAATACCAATTCAAAATCCTTTTGAAAACACATACAACTCCAAATCCAACTTATGCTCTTTGCTTCTTTTCTTAGCGTGGTTAATTGTGACCACTTAAGGGGAGCTTCAAGAATCATCCAACCCTAATGTGATCAGCATCAGTGTTGAACTATCCTTCCACCCCAATTTGTGTTCGGCTTCCCTTGATCACATGCAAATCAAGTTCCACCTCCCACTTCATTTTCACGCACCAAATAATACACCCATTTCCAATTTTCTATCTTTTAGTCTTTCTAGTCATAATCATTACATCTACAAAGGATAGAACTCCGTCTATCAGTTATCTCCATTCACTTTAATCCTGTTACCTAGGGAATCTTATTCTCACTAGGTTCTATGTCGGTTTCATACCCTTTCATGAATCACTATATTGTATATATACACATATATTTTATCAAAATACAACACAGTTACATTTCACATTTATACACTGTCGGGGTTTTGTTCCCCGGGAGTTTCTCTACTCCCCACACTTGTACTATCACACACAACTGTTAACAAATAAACACACTTATCACAATGGTATTCGCATCTTCTGTGTGCAATTACCACAATTACACCATGAATGAATGCGTATGTTTACGTAACACACACACCAATCATCAAAACAAACTATTTTATGCTATGCACACTATAGGACGTACACTTGTACGGTAATACACACTAAGTGGTTTTGCGCTCTACCCCCCTTAAAAGGGATTACGCCCACGTAATCAATCACTGAATATTAGTTTAAAATGTTCTTCCGTCGTGAGGTATTTTAACTTCCACGCGGTCTATTATACAATGCATTCTGATTAGAGGATCTTAACCACATTGACGGTTTAGTTCCTAAACCAAGAATTCTCATTGGAGTTTGCTTTAACTCTTAACTGGTTTCGGTTCTGGCCTGTGAGGCTTCTAGGTATTAATAATTGGCCGTTCACTCATGTTCACCATGCACATTCAACACTTGAATCACTGGCTCACTAGTTTCTGCTGCGAAACTCTAATAACTGTAGGGCTTAGTTTGCCCCATTCGTTATTCTTACTGTATTGTACATCCCCAATTATCGCCTTTATCTTGGTAATAACGGTTTCTCAACCGACGCGTGGTATCTCTTACCGTGAGCGAATTCGGTGAGTTTCAAGACTTCCATCCACTTCCATAATAATTTGTTGTATATACTGCTATGTATTTCACAATGATTGACTTGTTTCCTTCCGACTTACTGTCGGTTGAGATTGAGCTACCACTTAATGTGTAGTGCTCTCTCGGTTATTTCCCACACTTGAGGTACATTCCGTACCGGTATTTGGTATTTAGTGTTACAGTAGTCCCTTATTGCTAATCACATCTCCACATTTGATTCTGAACAAGTACTCTTCCATTGGTACGACCTTGCATTTCCTATGCCTTGGTCTTTATAGCTTTATAAGTCTCTTTGTTACTTCTACCACAATCAACATTTTCCAAATTCCTAACTATCTCATTCAATCAATACTGCACAAGTGCAATACCAAAACACTCAGTCATACAGAGTGTAGAGGCGTAAACTCCTGGCAGTAAATCTCTTATGGGATTACAATAGGAATGAACACCGTGTTCCATTGAGATCCTTATCTCATAATACTGGCTACTGGCTTACTGCCTAGTCTATTTGTTATCACTTATCGTTTAACAATACTGATACAACAGTCGCTTATTGCGCACCGTGCTCTTACCCATCATATAACACTGACTTACCTGGCATCCACTGTCACATTAGCTTTCGCACATGTACTTCCATCATTAGTATCTTGATTCGTCATTCATTTGGATGACTATTAAATACACTGTCCTTCGGGTCTTTATGCTCCTTGAGCGTTATTTACTCTACATTTAGCATCACACACTTATGGTGGTTGCTACTAGACTTACTACTCTTCCAGTCTTCACCACTAGTAGAAACACTTCTTTCCTTATTATTCCTATTCACATCATTCTTGGGTAATAACAGTATGGTCAATCCTTAACATAATTCTTGAACTTGGTTCATGTAACTACCGCTCCCGCGGTCTCACAATATCAAGAGATATCCCCACACTTAAGTAGTGGTTCGTCCTCCGCTCTATTTACTTTTATAACATTAACTCTTGCAATCGATCAAGTTTACATAACACATTTTGTCTATGGCTTATAAGCCTTATTGCCTTGAGCTCCGCTCATTGTAGGCTGTTCACACACATTTACATCTCTGTACAACATTACATGGTTTAGAGGTTGTATTGGGCTCCATGACAAGGTCGTTGCATCACGCTTCCTTTCATGGGATGCCCCTTAGGATTGTCAGTCTGTCTCCTGACAACTTATGTCTAAACTGGGTGTTAGTTCCAACCCTTGTGTTTCTGTCACGTTATTTCGTTCAACTATCGTTGATGCGAATACCCTTCAAGGATTGCTCCTGGGTGTTGCTAAGTTATGTCATTACATCTGGTTCGCACTTATTGGTATATTCAGTTAGCCACACCGTTTTGCGTTCTTAACTGGCTTATTATCCTCTTCTGTGAAGATCAACATTTCCTGGTAGTGTAGGTACTCATTCTGGGAGTTTCATCCCGTTTATTGCACATTAATGTGTCCACATTAGGCATTTGCCTCGTCATGTACAAGCTGGGTCACCGTTCCAGCTATCATGTTTATCCCTCGAGATTCTTAGACATATGCGATGTCTTTACATAACAGTTAGTGCACTTCGCACCTCCTGACTCTTAAACATTTCCTTGAAATGAATTCACTAATTCCTTTAGTCTCGTTAACTTAACTGAGTTCCTTTACTTTAACCATTATTGGTAATCCTTAGCTCTTGATTGACTTATACTGCTGACCGTAGTACGGAGTCGACTACCTCCCGTGTTCCGAACTCTACTTGTATACATATGTGGGGTACCGTGCTGATACATTGCTACTTACCCGACTAACCCATAAATGGGTCTGCCAGGCCCACATGCTCCTATCGGAGTGCGGTCATCCCACATTTCAGTTGGTACACTCGTAGTGTCCGTCACACGCCTAGGTGAAGTATTCTGTTGTCAACTCCCTTATATTGTCCTGTGACAATGTGCATTCCGTGCTTCCCGAACTTAATCAAGGGAAAGTCTCTCCACTGTTGTATCTTTATCAACTACCCTTGGGTTTACTGGTTTGGTTTAAAAGAAGGTTAAAAAGAAGTATTGGTTTGAAAGAAAATTTGGTTTTGAAAGAAAAGAGTTTGAAATAAATCTGAGTTTGAAAGAAAAATTTTCATGGTTTCACAACGTCTTCTTGCCTTAACCAAGTCTAGCTTCCTGCTGACTGGTGTATTTCCAATTACAGAGGTTAGGCTATCAAGCCCTTCCATGGTCATGATGATCTCACTTAACTTCATGGTGCTTTACTAAGTACTTCTTAGTTGTTAAAAATTTTCCCGAACATCCCCGTTATAGCAGCACTTGCTATGGCAAGTGCGCCATGCTAACTGGCTATCGGTTAAACACATACCGGTTGTGGTATTGTTCTTTACCCGCACTGTCATCAGTGGCCTTGTTGGCCCTTACTTGATCTTACAGTCTTGACAATTAACCCTCTGGGCGACTTCTCACTGTATTCACATGATAATCATTAACTAGGGTGTTTCCCATTCTGGAGACCCCTTTTCTTAGTATTGTTTCCTCTTCGTAGCCCGTTCCATGCATTTGTCGTGGTTACTGAGACTTGTCTCTTGTTTGGGCACTACGTTGTAGTTCCTTTGTCGGTTGGTATACCGTTGGTGTATTATTTAACAACTGTGGTCCCGTAGACACTCGAGCCTCACCTAGAAGAGGAAGATGTTTACATCCTCCAATTTGAGAAAGAACAGCAATCAGCACCCGGTCTTCTGCTTGAGACCAGTTACCGTCAATACCTCCTCAAGAACCAGGTTTTGTGGAGCATTTATTTTCCTATTCTATTTGTTGAGGTAACATTTTGTTTTGATCCAGGTGGTTTAATCCTAATTGCTGGTCAAGTCGTATCCCCGTTGACACCACTGTCAACTTTTATTTTTGACCCGGGATAACAAAGCGGGTGTCTAGCTGAAGACGTTAAAGAAGAGCAGCTGACTGGGAGGCAACCCAGTGTTTTCAGTACCTTAATTTTTCTTTATTTTGTTGTTTTTATAGCTTTGTTCTAGGTTCATGATTTTTTCTGCACTTATTTTGGCTGAGAAAATAACAATTTGGTGCATTTTTGGGCCTGTCCGAACTTCGAAGTTCGGACAAGTGAATAATCTGCCCTTTAAATCGCGTGTCCGGGCTTCAAAGTTCGTATTCTCCCAAATGCCCACGGGACGAATGGAGAGCACACAAATCGCCTGAACTTCAAATCTGCCATAACTCCATCCTTTCTCAGCCAAATTTTACAATCTTGCTATCAAAACCATCGTTTTTGAATTCTCCATCATCCTAGCACAAGAAATCAACCAAAACAACACTGCAAGCTGGCCGATTTTGAGCAGCAAAGTTCGAACCCTAGAGTGCGAATTTTGGGGGTTTTGAGTTCTATTTTGCAGATTTCAATTGTTCTACAAGTTTATTCTGCTCAAGCAAGGTATTCTCTCGACCTTACTACCTAATTTGTGTTGTTTATTGCTGATTTCAAAATTAGGAGTATTTTAGGTCGAATTTCACCAGCTCTTTGTGGATTTTTCTGGAATAAAATTGCATGAATGGGGTTGATCTTGTGCTATGCTGTAAGTTGGTGTTGAGAATCACTTTACTGCAATTTAGGGTTAATAAATGTGCATTTTTGAGGTTGTGGTTGGATTCTTGCTTACATAATTGACTAAGACTTGGTTGATATTGCTAGAACACCTTGTTACGGAAAATTGTTTATTTCGAGTAAGTCTCTTCTGGTCATTACCTGTTGAAGCTGAATACACTGAAAATGAAAGATTGATTGAACCATGTTGTGGAGAATGATGAATTTTTAGGGGAAACTCTGTCAGATTTTGGATAGAATGTACGTTTGTATTGAGCTATTATATCCTTGCCATCTGTTTGTATTAACTGCTTCTCTTTGAGCAGAAGTTACACAAGCTAACCTGCAGATCTAAGAAGTGTGGGAGAGCTGGTGCCAGCTCCAGCCGCCAACGTCAAGATATATTCAAAAATGAGGAAGCAAGAGCGTGGTTTGAAAAGGGGGCTGACATCATCGCTGAGCGCCGGGTCAAACCTGAACTTCAACGCCAGCTCGGTTTGCAGGAGCTCCTTGACCAATACGGTTGGGGATAGATCTTGAACATGGGGGCCCTACTCCAAGCGGTTGGTACAGATGTTTTATGCAAATGCCATTTGCCACGACGGGCAAGTCCACTCCAGTGTTGAGGGTTTCAACGTCATGATCCCATTGGTGGACGTTGCTTGTTATCTTGGGCTACCTTACCCCGCTCCCCCTCCACCAGAGCACCTCAATGCTCACGACTTCCAAGCTGCTGCCATCAACCACTATCTCTCCGCTATGGTCCACGGTCCGCGTCGACGTAGAGGTGATGATCCTTCGAAGCAGGTCATCCCTGCAGATATGCTTCAGGACCCACGGGAGCATGTCCTATTTGCACTACTGGTTGCCAATGTTCTCCCGAGGCAGAGCTCATATCTAAGTCACACTGACTGCTTCCTCCTCCAAGCTGTGCTGAATCAAAATTTTGCTGGGGCAGCTGGGATCACCTATTTACCAAGGGTCATCTCCCTGCACCTTCACCACATTGTAGATCACAAGGACAGGCATAAGCTTGGCTTCCCTGTCATGATATGTCAGTTACTTCAGCAGCAGATGTCTATCACCTCCGAGGGGTTTCATCCTGAGAGGTCCCCCCATCGACGTCGGGGCATTAAAGAAGATGTGGTTTGAGTTTGATGGGGTGACGTGGAGGAAGAAGACTGCACCCCGACCACAGAAGCGCCAGAAAGAAGACGGTGAGGGTCCGTCAGAGCCAGCTCCCCCCACCTACAGATCACGATGAGGATGCTTATACAGCACTGCCCGCCCCTGGGAGTGAGACTGTCACGCGTTATGAGTTTGCGCAGCTGGAGTCCCGCTTTGAGGCCATGGACCGTCGCTATCAGGCGGAGATAGGGACTCTTCAGGAGCAGGCGCGTCGCTCTCAGGAGGATTATGCAGCTCTACTAGCCCAGTTCCAGCAGTGGCAGACATTCTATCCACCTCCGCAGTGATGGCTATTTCGCTTTCTTCACTTCGTTGTCATGACTGGACTTGTTCTTATTTCAGCTTTGCTTTTCATTCTTTTCTTTTCTAGTTATGTTTTGCACTTGGAATTCTGGTACTAATCTTTTCTAATGCAATGCTTCCTGCATATCTATCTGTTTTTTGTTGTTTGTTTGCAAGTTTGATGTTACCATGACGATTCCATGGCTGGACACTTGCTTCCAAATAAGTGTGAGGAAACATTCGACCCCTGGCAAGGAAATAAGTGTGAGGAAGAACTCCTTTCTCAAACAAAATCAGGGGAGTTTTTAGTTTCACTCTTTTTTGTAGTGTTCAGTCCGTGCTTTAACACGTTAAATCTCTGTTAAATCTATCCTGGCACCCTTCTGCGTCTGGCACATTTCTTCAAACCTTCTTCTTGGTTCTATTTTGTGAACAATGAGGACATTGTTCCTCTTAAGTGTGAGGAAGGGGACCCTTTTTTTAAAAAATAAAATAAAATTTCTAAATGTGCCAATCATTTTACATACCACACTGTTCCATAATTGCTTCTTGATTGTTCTTATGCTATATGGGGGTAAGTTCCTTGTAGTGCTTTTAGGTATCGAATTCTTGGGGGAGAATTCTTGTGGAGGTTTCTTTTTTATTGAGCCCGGTGATGACTTTAAAGGTTGTTTTGCTCAGAGCTGTGTGTTTTCATGGCCTTATTAATCGCTGAATGTCATTAAAACTCTGTGGACAAGCTAATTATGGAGTCAGAACTGGTTTAACTTGGTGCCATGGGAATGATGTGAAAGTATGGAATGCAAGGATAAGGCAAGGTACTCCTCTGATCTAATAAATATTCTGAACCAAAACAGGCCTCTTCTATCCGGTTATTAAGTCCTTGGGGTGCTTTATCACCCATTTACCTAAGATCATATGATCTGGGATAAAAGACCCAACACCGTTACAAGGATGGAAAGAAAAGTTTGGGGGATGAATTAATTTTGCTAACAATTGAATAATCTATGCAAACTCCTTAAATTGATCATAAGTGTGTGGTGTTGAAAGGTACTGTGGAATATGGCAGTACTTCACACCCCTTGTCATCCATGGGTTTGAGCAACGAAATGGTTGGAAGTTTCTGAGTTAATCCAGTTCTATCCTTGAGATTTGACTTCTTCATAATTTAGTTTTTAAAAGCTTGGTTCGCTGTTTAAGGAACACACAGTTAAGAGCAAGATTGATCCTTGACTTGTCACTTTGGCTTGATTCCCTTCTACGATTGTTTTAACCCCGAGATTTGGTACTAAGGCATTATGAGATAGCTTACTTCTGTTTTCCTTGAGGACAAGTAAAAGATAAGTGTGAGGAAGTTTGATAAGTGTGAAATATGCATGGTTTTAGTGGTATTAATTTCCTAATTTTCATACATGCACTGATGATATTCCACACTTATCTAATGTTTTTCCTTTGTTCTCTTGTTCAATAAGAATGATACCTTTTTGTGTGTCAAATGCAGAGAAAAGCCTAGGAAACAGTAAATTAACTCACAAGGGTAATGATGCAACAAACGGGGATTTAATCGGAGTCAGAACGAGGATTTTAGAGAGCTTTGAAGGTATGTCCGAACTTGAAGTTCGGACACAAGTTGAAAAATAAAGGAACACGAAAAAATTGATCTGTCCGAACTTCCAAGTTCGGACTGACCAGATCCGGCAATTCTAAAGGCGTGAACAAGCAGAATAAAAATATGATAACATATTTTATCACACGTTAACCGCCGCCCCATCTGTACGCTTCCATCATTATAATACTTTCCAGCACCACTATTAATTCCACATGCTCCACATCAACTTTCTTTCTTTCCAACAAATCAACCCACTACACATCATTATCATCATCAAAATTTATAATTTCCTCCACTATGTCCACCGTGCTCTCTCATCCAATTATTACTATAAATAGACCATACTCCTTCCCGTATGAGGACGCCCAGTATGTAGTGTACAACACTACTACTATTAACCACACTTCTCCATCTGCTCACCCTCCATCCGACACCACTCCATCTCACACAATATCACCACCACCATATCTCATCTATTTCATAGACGACCGTATACACATCTTCATCTCACTCATATTCATAATCCATTCATCCATTTTCCACTATCCAACCTATAAACCGATATATTATCAGTCCAAATAACAAAGCAATATTAGGATGTCAGATAAAATGATTTCTTATTCTGTCAATTTATTTATTACGTCGGTTTAGAGGATTTACTCTGGGGATGGTTTATTTCAGTTTGTTTTAATTATGTAATTTATATTTTTACTGGTTTAATTAATTACGGATTGTTACGATTAATGTTATTCTTGCGCTTTTTAATAAATGTCATGAGTTTATTGAATTGTTTTACTAAATCTATTTTGATCCGACCAAGTGATAAATAGATCGGTTATATTAATCTGTATATCTGTGGAAAAATTGATTGGATTAATTAATTATTCCTGCAGACGCAAATTATTATCCCTCGTACTTAATCCGTTTACATGTGTTTTTGCTTGAGTCTAGATTAGACCTCGCATTTCTGGTAGACGAGTTCTTCTGAGTCTATGATTTAGTTCTTAAGAAAATATTAGGAATTTTGCTAACCTGTCTTTAATTAACCAGTAGACATAATTAATCAAACGGTTTTAACCTGAACCTAGAGTCCCGCTCATCCATATCATCTATCACTTTATTTTATCTGTTATTTAATTTCCTGTCTGTTATTTTTTTAATTATCTCGTTCTTTTAATTTATTTAAACCCCTTTAATTAATGCTTGTCTAAGGCTAGACTTACTTACCTCAAGTCCCACGGATTGATACCTGGTCGCTTCTTTATTGCTATACTATTACGACCAGGATTTTCACAACCCGATGGTTCGTTGATTTGTTACTTTCTAGGAATATTTCTAAGCTTTTAATATATCAATTCAACCGTTTGCATTCATTATTCTAAAAATTCTATTTCTGCACTGTCCAAACTTGTAAGTTCAGACAGACCCTGTGTTAGCTTCTGTTTTCTATGATTTTAGGTATGTTTGAACTTCCGTCCAAACATTGAAGTTCTGACAGAGTGCGAGAATGAATCTGGCTTACAAGTCTCGGCATGTGTCCGAACTTGTATGTCCGGACATAATTTTGGACACCACATAAGTTTGGACACCTCTTCTGCATTCCTTCTATTTTTAGTTCGACTTATGTCCGAACATTGATGTTGGACACATGTTCAGACATCTCTTAAACTTTCCTTCTGATTTGAGTTTGACTTGTGTCCGAACATTGATGTTCAGATGCCACCACGTATATTATTCTTGGGATTTGTCCGAACATTGGAAGTTCGGACACCTCTGTTTCTGGCTCTCAACTTTTGTCCGAACAATGATGTTCGGACACATGTTCGGACGTGGTGATATTCTCCTTCTATTTTGAGTCTCGACTTGGGTCCGAACATTGATGTTCGGACACATGTTCAGACATACCATCTGTTTTGCCAAAGATTGATCGTTTGAGCTCCGTTTTGACTTCCGTTTGCGAGGTTGTATTCCCCTAATGTTGGTTAAGCTTTCTAACCTCTTTGTGGTGCCTTCGATGCACTTATTCTTATCATTATATAAGCTTCTGTTTTGGGACCTAGTTATCTCTGTGTCTGAGCTGTGGATGGCTGGGTCTAACTATCCCGTAGCGCACTGCATAGGACGTCATTCTGTTATTTGCGACGGGTGTCTCCCCTATTCTGTTCACGAGTGAGGTTTCCTTGTTCTGTTCACGGATTTTATCCGTTATGTCTGTATGCTTTGATATCTAGTGTCCCGCTCTGTTTGTGATTCTGTTTGCTCTGAATTCTGTTTAGTCCTAATATGTTGGACTTCAGCTGCTAGTATTTGATAAGGAAAGTACCTTTCCCTTCTGTTTAACTTCTGGATTTATAATCATATCTGCAAATGTTTTGAGCATACTGGTTGATGAAGTTTGTCATCTACTGAGCATGGTTGTTTGCTCACCCCCTACTTTCACTAACATTGCAGATTGACCAGCGAGGATCACTTTCTCGACTTTTCTAGAGTTTTGGCTAGTTAGCTCATTATTTTTATTCAACATATTATGTTTATGACTTGTAGCCTACAGACCCTTGTTAGCTTTTGATATTACAATTCTGATTTCTGACATATGTTTAGGGATTTTGTATTGATATCTAGAATCCTTTTGACGTAATTTCGATTATATAATTTTATACAAGTATTCGTTCGGGACTTCCGTAGTATTAGTTCGTAGCCTTGCGTTATTAGGTAAAAATACCGACGTGTAACGTCCCTAACTCCTAGGCCAGTTTTGGGGTCGTTACAAAAAGTGAATCAAATGTTTAAGAAAAGTAAATAAATCATTTAAAAAAAGTGAACCTTCACATTAAACAATGTGAATTATTTGTTTTTTAAAACATGAATTTTTAGTTTTAACAAAAGTAAATCTTAAAAAGATTCATTTTGTTAATGAATAAGGTTTTTTCAATATTAAGTCATATTCATTCTTATGTACTTTTATCTTTAAGGCCATTTGGCTGGCTACCTGTAAATGTTAGGTTGTATACAACCTGGTATAACTGAAAATGCTCATCATCAGGCCTATTGTAACACCCCAACCGCTAATCCTATGCTTATCGTCTAATCGTCCTGTTAATCCTACGAGTTCACAGCGAAATATTACTACTTACTACGGCGGGTGGTACAACGCCGCTAACCGCCCATACGGCTAGCTAGGCTTACCTTACTTACAGTCACGGTCTGATGAACATAATATACCGAGCTACTAAAATTACTTGCCAAATACCATATACTAAATACTTACATCATTGGATCACCGAGTATTAACGTATATTCGATTATATCATTTCTAAGTTCCAAAAGAATAAGTTTCTAAGGCTACTCATCTATACCAATTCCCGTGCTATCAAAATCCAAAAAGGTGTACCCCATGGTACACCGGCTAATCAAAGCTATAGCCATGTACTACTCAGTACACCATCATAATTCAGTGTTTACATCCAAAAGAAGACAAAGAAAAAAATTAAGTCTTCACATCTTCATCCCTCTCGAGTACCTGCGTGTAGTAAAAATGGTGCCCCAAGGGGCTCAGCAAACGTTGCGTATAAACTCCGCATATACCGCGTGCTAGCTAGGGCACGCCGCCGACTATTTGACGTCCACTAAACATGCAGTTCATTATTTTCATACATACATGCTTTGCATACAACATACATGCTTTTACAATTCATTACACAATTCAAGGCAACAATACAAAGGCACACATCTTACTTACCTTCATAGGGTTAGCCAAATTATGCATCCGGGTTAATCGGAATGCTTTTACTCTTTTACTCATTACTTACTTTTTCTTACTTACAATTACTTACTTTCATTTACTTTACTTACTCATTCTTACTTACTTACTTATACTCAAGTTAAGTCGTCGGGACCTCCGGCCCTGGGGACTACGCCGTCCCACCTCCGGGATTTACTTGACTCACCAATCCGGGATGCTACCCACTTAAGGGATTTGGGCCGCGGACCAGTTTAAGAGTCAGGAATTGGAGCCAACCTCTCGTGACTCCGCATCCTCACTCGTGGCCGAAACTATATCGGACTTCTACTCATTCCAATTTAATTACCAATTTAAGTTAGAATGGTTAGCTTGTTAGGAATAAGTTAGAAGTCCAAGCACATTCACATTCGGTCACAATACAATACATCATACATACACACATTCATATTCATCCGAACATTTCATGAATTATACAAACTAGAATTTAAGAGAATATTCGCAACATACAACACTACATATTCACAAGTATGCATATTAACTCCGATTCGTGCATTTATCTTATTTGGTGATCAATTAGCACACAACACACAAATCAGAGTAACCCAGATAGCATACGGGGCATGAGGAATCCATACCGTTCACCGTTGTACGTGTTTCCAAACGTCCTTCGGTGTCACAAATCAAGTCCTATTATATACATACCATTGAATGATTAATATACCATCATCAACTTAACTCCTACTTACTATGTCCTTATACTTCTTACACTTACATATTACTTACTTGTTTTTCATTTCTTAAGTTTTACTTTCTTACTTAACATTAGCATGCTTACATACATATACATATATATATATATATATATCTATAATATTATTTATTTTTTAAAAATAATTTTTTTTTGACCGGACCGGACTTGCGGCCGACCTTGCAAGTCCGGTCCATTCCAGTAGCTCAGGTTACGGAAATTCTTCTGGCCGACCGACCTTGCAAGTCCGGTCCAAAGGTCGGTCCATTCCAGTAAGTTTTGGTTTCGAAATTCTGGAGTTGACCGACCTTGCATGTCCGGTCCCAAGGTCGGTCCATTCCAGTAAGTTTTGCTACAGGCGAATTTTAGCCCGACCGACCTTGCAAGTCCGGTCGCAAGGTCGGTCCATTCCAGTAGCTTACTCGACGGAAAGTTTTTGAGTCGACCGACCTTGCAAGTCCGGTCGCAAGGTCGGTCCATTCCAGTAGGTTACAGACGGGAGAATTTTCTAGTCCCGACCGAACTTGCAAGTCCGGTCGCAAGTCCGGTCGATTCCAGAAGCTTTCCCGTCTTTGTAAATCTGGGCTCGACCGACCTTGCAAGTTCGGTCCCAAGGTCGGTCCGCCCCAGTATTTGCATTTTAATTTCTGTTTTCAGTCCCTCTTCTTACCCATTATTTCCCCATTGTTCCTACACTTAATCCCACATGTTTTAACACTAATTAAACCTCCTAATATGCCTTAATTCACTCATTAACTCTTTACACATTTCTATACTCATTCACTCACATAATTTTTCCAAGTTTCTTACAACACTCACCTAGCTTCTTCTCTAGTTGCATTATGCTACAGATTTTAACACTAACACTCTCCATCTACAACTCCCTCTTCTAATGTCATTTCTAACACCTCTAATACATTACAACTACATTAGCTATCTCTCCTAATATACCCTCTATCTTTCTCTAACAAAATCTGTTACAACCTACCTTATTCACCTAGTTTAAAATTCACTAAGTGTTCTAATCCTAGGTAAATTTTGTCATAGTCTCCCCTACATTTATAGACTCTCACCACATTGTTTCAGTCATTTAAATGATCTACACCACCTGTTTATAGCCAATACTTATATACCCAATTCTCATACACCAATACCACACTAAAGCAACATAAAAATTCCTGCACTCCACAATCCATTCCCAATCTGTTTTAGTACGTTTTAAAATGTCTTTTAAGGCTTCCTACACATTACACTAGTAATACATTACCATTTCCATTACTCATTTCAAACTACCAAAAACTGTTACATACATATATATACCAAGTTACACAAAAGGGCATTCTTACCTTGCTTTTCTTCTAGATTTTCTTTCTTCTTCTTTCTCCTTCCTTCTCTCTCTCTACCGGTTTTGGTATTCAACAAATCTAATATTATCACCCATACATACACACACATTCAATACTAAAACTACCCTTAACATTATTTAAGTTTTCAATGTAGGCTTCTAGGGTTTAGAATTTGTATTACCTTCCAAGAGTGCAAATGAAGCTTGGAGTGGTTCAAGAATAGGATTTCCAACTCCACCAAGATGCCAAAATCGGCTAGGATACAAGAGGCCAAACAAGGGTTTAGTCTAAAATTCGTTTTGCCCTTAAGGCTAGGAAAACAATGGAGTTTTGAGAATATTTTTACCTCAAAAGAACAAGGAGAAGGAGGGCCTTCTAATGGTGGTGTTGAAGCTCCAAATGGGACATACCCAATAAAATGAAAATGCTCCTTTTCAATTTTTGGAAAGAGGGAAATGTTGCTCTTGAGGAGAGGATGACAATGGTGTAGTTTTTATAATTTTTGGAACAGATTAAGAGAGGTTACAAGAAGAGAGAAGGTGAGATTTTTAGTGTTTCTTCATTTCCTCCATGGAAATCGGCTGGGTTGAAGAAGAAAGAAAAGAGAGTGGAGGAGGAGGTTCACGTGAGAGAGGAATGAGAATGGGGAGAGAGAGTGTGAGAGTGTTTACTTTTTGGATTTTTATTTCTTTTCCTTTTGCACATAAGAGGGGAATTAAGGGTGTGAGTGGGGCATGGATCGGACACACACACGACCCATATGGGTTTTAAAATTCTTTTACAATATTGGACAACATAAGTTTGTGTTATTTATATTTCTACCCCACAACTTCCCGTTTTTGACAGTTTTTTTACTAATCTCTCGTTTTCTTGATTTTTATTGGTTAAAGCTTCACTAATATTTATTAATGATTATTTAGTTGACCAAAATTGTTACGAGTCTATTTGACCCGCTTAAAGACACGTTTTCCTGGTTACCTCGAAAAACGCATTTTAAGGTTCATTAGTGATTTTAATCTGTTTTAAGGGTCCGTTTTCTTCGGGATTTGTTCCCTCATGATTATTTATACTTAATTAAGCCTATAAATTATTTATTAGCCTAATTAGTCACTATTTTTAATTACGTGGTATTTCAATCTACCCCCCTTAAGAAACTTTGCCCTCAAAGTTGCTCAAGGTTAATAGTTTATAATTATATTCATTATGCAAACCAATTGCCATAATGCATCTTACTACCACCTATGAGGTGTTTACTTCCTTCCACATTGCAAGCATACACACTTCAAGCATCATACACAATTCCCATACACAATTCAACATTTTCCATTCATACCATTCCACAATGCACAATACACCATTACAATTCACAATACACATTACACAAATACATTACACATTACACATACATACATACACATACCAAGTTCACCTGCACTACACGTGCCATACAAAAGTCTATTACAACACCTACACACTAAGCAATGCTTACCCCGAAGCAATGCAAAAGCAAAAGGGCTCTACCCCCCTTATAAGGGGTACGACCCGTACCCGTATTGATAAATACTAGACTCTCTAGTCTATGAACAGCTGTGGGTACTTAGCCTTCATGGCATCTTCCAATTCCCATGTCGCTTCTTCGACATCATGGTTTGACCATAGGACCTTCACCATTCGTATAGACTTATGGCGAGTGTCTCTGGTCTTCCTATCGAGGATTCTCACTAGGGTTTCAATATCTCATGTTTGGCTCAATGGATAAGTGCTCGGGCTCTAACACATGAGAAGGATCGGCAATATACTTCTTGAGTTGTGACACATGAAATACATCATGGACACGCCCCAAGTCCTCAGGTAGTGCTAACCTGTAGGCTACGGATCCAACTCTTTCGGTGATAGTGTACGACCCTACAAACTTTGGGCTTAGCTTGCCCTTCTGGCCAAATCTGAAGACACCCTTCATAGTGAAACTCGCAAGAACACTTGGTCCCCACGGCGAACTCAAGGTCGCGTCGTCTCACATCCGCATAGGATTTCTGTCTATCTTGGGCTGCCTTCATGTTAGCTCTAATCTGCTGAACTTCAGCTTGTACTTGCTCAAGATACTCCGGTCCTATTATGACCGCTTCACTTGACTCATCCCAACACAAGGGTGTACGACAAGGTCTACCGTATAGAGCTTGGAAAGGCGACATCTTAATCGAGGCATGATAACTATTATTATACGAGAACTCGATAAGATGAAGCTTATCTAACCAACTCCCCTGAAAGTCCAAGGCACATGCCCGAAGCATGTCCTCCAGTGTCTGGATGGTCCTTTCTGTCTGACCGTCGGTCTGAGGATGGAAGGCGGTACTCAACTTCAATTCTGTACCCAATGCTTCCCTTGTAGCTCTCCAGTATCTCGAAAGAAATCTGGTGTCGCGGTCAGATACTATAGTCTTTGGGACTCTGTGGTGTCTGATAATCTCCTTATCGAAAAGCTCAACTAGCTTTACTACCTTCCAGGTGTCCTTCATCGGTATGAATCTGGCAACCTTGGTAAGGCGATCGACTACAACCCAGATCATGTTGAGTCCTCCCCTGGCAGGTGGGAGTCCTACAACAAAATCCATGGAGATATCATGAAATTTCCACTCCGGAACTGGCATAGATTGTACCATTCCGCCCGGTCTACGATGTTCAAATTTCACCTTTTGGCATGTTAAGCATCTCAATACAAATTCCGTCACATCTGATTTCATTCCAGACCACCAGAAGTACCTCTTCATGTCTTTGTACATCTTGGAGGCTCCCGGATGGACTGACAATGTGGAACAGTGTGACTCTCGCAGGATGTGATCCCTTAGCTCAGCATTGCTTCGGGGGACGCATAGCCTGCCATTCAACCGAATCAAACCATCTTCATGTAGCTTAAATCATACTTTTTCTTCTCAATGTACCATTCTCGATCTTGTGTCTGATTTCGGTTAGGTAAGGGTCGCTCAACTGAGCGTCTCGCACCTCGTCAACCAAGCTAGAAGAAGCGAGTAGCGAATGGAGCGAGTGTGCTCGACGGCTCAGGGCGTCGGCTACAATGTTTGCCTTCCCTTCCTTATACTGCAGATTGATGTCATAGTCTGAAAGAAATTCCATCCATCTTCTCTGTCTCAAATTCAGTTCTTTCTGCGTGAATACATACTGTAAGCTCTTATGGTCTGAGTAGATGGTGATGCTTACCCCATAGAGATAGTGTCGCCATATCTTCAAGGCGAAGACAATGGCTCCTAACTCTAAGTCGTGAGTCGGGTAATTCTCCTCATGCTTTTTCAGCTGGCGGGAGGCATAAGCAACAACCTTGCCATGCTGCATGAGTACGCATCCTATTCCTTTGCCTGATGCATCACAGTATACCTCAAATCCCTCTATGCCCTCTGGAAGAGTAAGGACGGGCGCTGAGGTCAATGAGTCTTTAAGTTTCTGAAATGACAATTCACACTCGTGTGTCCATACAAACGGTGCATCTTTCTTCATCAGTGTAGTCATGGGCTTAGCGACTTTCGAGAAGTCCCTTACAAATCTCCGGTAGTAACCGGCTAGACCGAAAAGCCTCCGCCCCCCCCGAACAAAAGCTCCTAATGTCGGTAACAGTCTTGGGTCTAGGCCATGATCGTACAGCTTCTATCTTAGAAGGGTCAACCGAGATACCTGCGCTCGAGATGACATGTCCAAGGAATGATACCTGATCAAGCCAAAACTCGCATTTGGAGAACTTCGCATACAGCTGGTTCTCGCGCAGTGTCTCAAGCACTTTCCTCAAGTTTCATGTTCCTCTGATTTGGAATATACCGGTATGTCGTCGATGAAGACAACCACTGAAGTGTCCAACTGCTCACTGAATAAACGATTCATGAGGTCCATGAATTTAGCTGGTGCATTTGACAAACCGAATGGCATCACCGTGAATTCGTAGTGGCCATATCTGGTACGGAATGCCGTTTTCTCAATGTCTTGTTCTTTGATTGCAATCTGATGATACCCTGAACGGAGGTCGATCTTGGAGAAGACTGAGGCTCCTTTCAACTGGTCGAATAGGTCGTCGATACGTGGCAATGGGTATTTATTTTTGACTGTGACCGCATTCAGCTCGCGGTAGTCAATACAAAGTCGGAGGCTACCGTCCTTCTTCTTCACGAAGAGAACCGGTGCTCCCCAGGGTGATACGCTCGGGCGTATAAACCCTTTGTCAAGAAGGTCTCGCAACTGTTCTTTCAGTTCAGTCATTTCAGCAGGTGCCATGCGGTACGGTGCCCTGCAATGGGACCGGTACCTGGCAATAGATCAATTTCAAATTCCACTGCTCTCGGTGGTGGCATGCCGGGTAGCTCCTTAGGGAATACATCGGGAATTCGGATACAATGGGTACTTCATCACTGAACTCTGGATCTCTCTCCAGGTCTTGTACATACAAGATACACCTCTTGGCCCTTTCTGAGCTCCCGGTACATAGCCATGGCAGATATGAGTGTGGTCGAAGGCTCTCTCGGTCTCTGGCGGTAAGATACAGTAACCCCAGAAGGACTCTTGAGCAGCAAACGATGCTCGGCGCAGAGGATTCTACCCTTGTGCCGCTCAACCAATTCATTCCAATGATTAGTCGAATCCCAATCCATTGAATTCGATGAAGGAAATGGGAAACGATTCACTTTGATTTGGATTGTGGCTGATTGATAATACTTGGTGCACTTTACTCGCTCCTTCGATGGGAGAGTAACCATGAAGTTCGGTAGCTCATCCGCATCTAGCTTCAACCTCTTCACAAAGATGGTGATACGAAAGTGTGAGAGGCGCCGGAGTCGAATAATACATTGGCATCAATGCCATTTACTGGGAAGTTCCCGTTAAGATGGTGCCGCTTCTGCCGGCTTGTGCTTCGGTGAGGATGCTCAGGTTACCTTCGGTACCGAGTCCACAACCTATTGGATTCACAATTGGATAAGTATTGATGGTGGACACAAGTGGAATTAAATCAACACTGCTCTTTATTGATAAACCAACCATCATACATGCCGTGTCTCTAATACACGTTACTAAAACTTACATTACTATGAATTTAATACTTTCTAAAGGTAAGGTTCAGGCGTCCTGGTTTCATGTGTGTGGCATTGATTATTGCCGGCGGTGCCGTATTCAACTTGATCTTGTTGATCCCGTGATACAGCATCCTAGAGTTTCCACCCATGATTAGGACATCTCCTGATCTCAATACCAGTTTCTCTGCGAGGTCCACACGCTTCTGCTCGCTATACAGGAATACGGCGTCATCACCAATGGACCAAGACACTACGGGCACTCCTTGTTCAAGAGATTCCGCTGTCTCGTCCTTGTCTTGGTGTAACCCAAGTCGTCCTTCTTCTCGTAGAAGTTGACGATACAGAGGTCCGCTTCAAGTGCGGGGATCGGTTCAGGTTCACATTGTTGTGCAAGTTCTACTGCTTGTGTGTGAGTGTCTGAAACTCTGGTGGTATTGTCGGCGTCGCTCCATCTTGTGTTCGTGTCTCCTGGTATGTCTTGGTATAAGGATTCCAGTCCTTTCCCAAGCACATCATCTTCAGCTTCATCTTCGCTCCACCGGGGAATTCGGGTGTATAAAATCCACCTTGACCCGTTCCTAGCTCGTTGCATCGTCGGATGATTGAGATTTGTGCTTCGGGTGTCAGGTATCCCTTTAATAAGATCATACCTGGTCGGATGACCTGACAGTGTTTGTTGGTGTAGTCGTGGTTGGTGATGTCGATCTCTTCTTGATTCAAGTTTACCGGTATCGGGTAACAGATACTAAAGCTTCCTATGGTTACAAATTTCGTCTACGGTGAGTACTAGTTTCAACTACTTCATTTCATGCTTAATACACACTTCATTTTATTTACTCATGCATTCATCAACAGTTACTCTACTACTTAGACATGCTCTTCAAGGATTAAAGGTTGAGATTATTACCTGGGCCGGACTTAGAACCGGACCCATCACGGTCTATGACATGAAGGACAGGCTGCCTCTGAGGTGCACCCCGCGGAGGTCCCCGGGATCCCTGTCCCTGTGGTGCCTGCTGGGTCGGTGCATCGCCAGATGCAACCTCCTTGCCTTCCCTCGTTTGTAGTTCTGGAAGTTCCCCCTTTGCTTCCCATTCTCTGGGCACTTGTTCGCTGTGTGTCCCAGCTTCTGGCAGCTATAGCACTTGATGTCCCTCCCATAACAGTCCTTACCAGGATGGTCCTGGTTGCACTTTCTGCACACATAGGTGCGGCCATCGGAGAAGGTTTTGGCGACACCGGAGCTAGAACCTGAGGTTAGAGGGTTAGCACATGTGTGCGTGGATATACTAGATACATTACTTATACGAATACAAATTGGATTAGGAATTTACCCTTAGGTGGGTGTGATCTCAGTGGCTTTGCTGCCACCGGTGCAGAATAACCAAGCTGAAGAAGCTCAGCTGGTTTGCCCTGCTCAGCATGGGCACTGCTCTCACCCTGGGATTTCTTTTGGGATTGCTGAAAGAAATTCCCCTTCTTCTTTTTCCAGCTCTTCCCCTGGTTCTGCTCCTCAGTGCTGGTGTTTTTGTTGTTGGCTTTGCGCTTCAGCGCGGTCTCTTCATCCCTTAATTGGCAAGTGATCTCAACGCGAGAAGCCGCGTGATAACACTCCTGAAATCTCAGGTATTAGCCGGGATTCTCATTTAAGAAGGATAAGGAAAAGATTCAAGGAATTCAAGGAATTTAAGGAATTGAAATGGTACTAAGGGTTAACCGATATTTACCTGAAGGGAGGTAAATCTCGTGTAGCCCATACCGTACCGTAGGCGATGGCTCAGACCGCCATAGAAGCGATCGACCAACACCTGGCCGGTGTATCCTAGATCGGGAAGAAGACGGAGGATGGAGGTGAAGGTTCTGTAGTACTCATCGACAGTCATCTTGTCTGTCATCTTCAAGGCGTCCAGCTCTAGCCTTTTCTTGTCTTTACATGCTCGGATAGTACTTGGAATGGAGGATGATGCGAAAGGAATCCCAATCGAATGTGGGGTCGCTGACGTGCTCGTCTTGACTAGCTTCCACCAATCCATAGCAGCATCCTTTAGGTAGTAGCAGCACTCTGACTCGAACTCCAGCAGGAGCTTCGAGTGTTTCGAAAGCCGTCTCCATCTCGGAGATGTAGGCCTCGAGCTTAGCCGGATCACTCTCGCCCCTAAAGCAGGGAGGGCGGAGCTCCGCTACAGCTTTTACCCAGTTCGCTTCTCTGGGTGGCGGGGGAGGGATTGGCCCCGCTTGTTTGTTTTTTGTTGGTTCTGTTGCATGCTTGTTACTTGTGGTAGCATCTGCTACCGTGGCAGCGACGATCTCAGCTATCGTCTGCGTGCCGGGTCCGTCATTGCCCCCTCCTCTAGGCCGACCTGGACCTCTTCCTGACATCTGAATATTTAACAGTTTCATTAGGCTTGCAAGATATGACTCAAAGGTCTTGGAATTTAAGCAAGGTATCGTTCATAAGAACGTTAAGGGTATCCGTTGTTTACAACGGTAGTTCCTAGTTAGGTTTCTAAGTATCCGTCTTAAGACGGTTGAAATCCTAACTCGGTAATCCCCTATGCTCGGTACTATGGACATCAGAGCGTAACTACGCTCTGATACCACTTTTTGTAACACCCCAACCGCTAATCCTATGCTTACCGTCTAATCGTCCTGTTAATCCTACGAGTTCGCAGCGGAAATATTACTACTTACTACGGCGGGTGGTACAACGCCGCTAACCGCCCATACGGCTAGCTAGGCTTACCTTACTTACAGTCACGGTCTGATGAACATAATACCGAGCTACTAAAATTACTTGCCAAATACCATATACCAAATACTTACATCATTGGATCACCGAGTATTAAGTATATTCGATTACATCATTTCTAAGTTCCAAAAGAATGAGTTTCTAAGGCTACTCATCTATACCAATTCCCATTCTATCAAAATCCAAAAAGGTGTACCCCATGGTACACCGGCTATCAAAACTATAGCCATGTACTACTCAGTACACCATCATAATTCATGTTTACAATCCAAAAGAAGACAAAGAAATAAAATTAGTCTTCACATCTTCATCCCTCGCGGTACCTGCGTGTAGTAAAAATGGTGCCCCAAGGGGCTCAGCAAACGCTGCGTATAAACTCCGCATATACCGCGTGCTAGCTAGGGCACGCCGACTATTTGACGTCCACTAAACATGCTTCATTATTTTCATACATACATGCTTTGCATACAACATACATGCTTACAATTCATTACACAATTCAAGGCAACAATACAAGCACACATCTTACTTACCTTCACAAGGTTAGCCAAATTATGCATCCGGGTTAATCGGAATGCTTTTACTCTTTTACTCATTACTTACTTCTTCTTACTTACAATTACTTACTTTCATTTACTTTACTTACTCATTCTTACTTACTTACTTATACTCAAGTTAAGTCGTCGGGACCTCCGGCCCTGGGGACTACGCCGTCCCACCTCCGGGATTTACTTGACTCACCAATCCGGGATGCTACCCACTTAAGGGATTTGGGCCGCGGACCAGTTTAAGAGTCAGGAATTGGAGCCAACCTCTCGTGACTCCGCATCCTCACGCGTGGCCGAAACTATATCGGACTTCTACTCATTCCAATTTAATTACCAATTTAAGTTAGATGGTTAGCTTGTTAGGAATAAGTTAGAAGTCCAACACATCACATCGGTCACAATACAATACATCATACATACACACATTCATATCATCCAACATTTCATGAATTATACAAACTAGATTTAAGAAATATTCACAACATACAACACTACATATTCACAAGTATGCATATTAACTCCGATTCGTGCATTTATCTTATTTGGTGATCAATTAGCACACAACACACAAATCAGAGTAACCAAGATAGCATACGGGGCATGAGGAATCCATACCGTTCACCGTTGTACGTGTTTCCAAACGTCCTTCGGTGTCACAAATCAAGTCCTATTATATACATACATTGAATGATTAATATACCTATCATCAACTTAACTCCTACTTACTATGTCCTTATACTTCTTACACTTACATTTACTTACTTATTTTTTCATTACTTAAGTTTTACTTCTTACTTAACTTACATGCTTACATACTACATATTATATATATATGTATATCTATATATATATTATTTAATTTAAATAATTTTTTTTGACCGGACCGGACTTGCGACCGACCTTGCAAGTCCGGTCCATTCCAGTAGCTCAGGTTACGGAAATTCTTCTGGCCGACCGACCTTGCAAGTCCGGTCCCAAGGTCGGTCCATTCCAGTAAGTTTTGGTTTCGAAATTCTGGAGTCGACCGACCTTGCATGTCCGGTCCCAAGGTCGGTCCATTCCAGTAAGTTTCGTACAGGCGAATTTTAGCCCGACCGACCTTGCAAGTCCGGTCGCAAGGTCGGTCCATTCCAGTAGCTTACTCGACGGAAATTTTTGAGTCGACCGACCTTGCAAGTCCGGTCGCAAGGTCGGTCCATTCCAGTAGGTTACAGACGGGAGAATTTTCTAGTCCGACCGAACTTGCAAGTCCGGTCGATTCCAGAAGCTTTCCCGTCTTTGTAAATCTGGGCTCGACCGACCTTGCAAGTTCGGTCCCAAGGTCGGTCCGCCCCAGTATTTGCATTTTATTTCTGTTTTCAGTCCCTCTCTTACCCATTATTTCCCCATTGTTCCTACACTTAATCCCACATGTTTTAACACTAATTAAACCTCCTAATACCTAATTCACTCATTAACTCTTTACACATTTCTATACTCATTCACTCACATAATTTTTCCAAGTTTCTTACAACACTCACCTAGCTTCTTCTCTAGTTGCATTATGCTACAGATTTTAACACTAACACTCTCCATCTACAACTCCCTCTTCTAATGTCATTTCTAACACCTCTAATACATTACAACTACATTAGCTATCTCTCCTAATATACCCTCTATCTTTCTCTAACAAAATCTGTTACAACCTACCTTATTCACCTAGTTTAAAATTCACTAAGTGTTCTAATCCTAGGTAAATTTTGCCATAGTCTCCCCTACATTTTTAGACTCTCACCACATTGTTTCAGTCATTTAAATGATCTACACCACCTGTTTATAGCCAATACATATATACCCAATTCTCATACACCAATACCACACTAAAACAACATAAAAATTCCTGCACTCCACAATCCATTCCCAATCTGTTTTAGTACGTTTTAAAATGTCTTTTAAGGCTTCAAAATACTTATATCTTCCTACACATTACACTACTAATACATTACCATTTCCATTACTCATTTCAAACTACCAAAAACTGTTACATACATATATATACCAAGTTACACAAAAGGGCATTCTTACCTTGCTTTTCTTCTAGATTTTCTTTCTTCTTCTTTCTCCTTCCTTCTCTCTCTCTCTACCGGTTTTGGTATTCAACAAATCTAATATTATCACCCATACTGTAACGCCCCGGTTTACCACCACCATTTACTTAGCCTCTTTTTTTTTTCCTTCTCTTTTGATTCTAGAGAGACATGTTATAACTAAAGTAACTGCTTATATTATACATGCGTCAGTCTTCTTTTTACAAAGGTCCCCTAATACTATCACCGGGGGTTACCGCTACACTTACTAGCCACTAGTAAGTGTAAGGCTATTACCACCACCACCCCTACGCTAGCTATCTTACATCGCTGTTACTATCAAAAGAGTGACACAACCAACCCGTCGGTTTACACCTTAGTACCAAAAGACCCCTTCCAGCCAACTACTATGTTAGCTCCTACTCCTATTTTACACCAAAAGTAAAGGGGTATCAAAAGGCTATTACATCGCTAGCATCTAACTAGGGACCACTTGCATATACTCGTACACTGTGGAAACATCATGAGTGATGGACTGACTGGTGCCATTTTCCGGGTGCCTAAAACCTTGTATCTTCTTGTTCCACTCCTCATAAATTCTCGGTGACCCCAGGCTGTAAACTTCTACGATAGGTGACAAACATGAAAATATAGAAAGTATCGGTGGACTCGTCCTCGGTGCAGAGAAGGTCCATCCCAGTTACCCTGAATTCACATACATATACACAGGAAACACAACCAAATAAAATCAGTAAAAACTGAGTAACACTACCACACCCCGTAAAAACTTATTTTCTCTTTAAAACCTTTGTTCCCAGCAAATATTAACAAATATAACAATCAGAATAGATCACACACCATTTACCTGTACCATGAATTATCAAGAGATAATTATTATCAAATACAAGATATTTCCAAATGAAGTCCACCACCACCACCCACCCTATGTCCTTAAGTGTGCACACCCCCCTATTGAAAACTTCTGTCCAATAGGAGTAGATCATAGTGGCAGCTCCAATTTCATTAGTAGGAGCTTATATTGTTGCCGGAACGTCGGCTTGGCCTTAAAGGCTCTCACAAGAGGCATAGCCTTAGGATAACCATGATATCAACATCACACAATACTTTCCACCACCACCACAAGAGGTTATCCTTAAACACATTTGCAAACCATGAGTAAGATATCATAACCAAGCTTTACACAAGTAGTAATTCACACATCAAGCTCACCACTTGTAAAATAACCTTAATAACATCATAAAAATACCATTCAAACTCCAATAAATCAGAGAATCAAACAATCTCTAAGAAACCACCTTAGAAAGCTTAAATTCTTATTTTTAGCCAAAATCACCATTCACCAACTTAAACAACTTCCCAAAGGAGTCTCGGCCTAAATTTTAACCATGATCCAATATCAACAACACAAATATCTCCTCAAAATTTCAGCTCAAGATCGATTCGGAAACCCATTCAAACATTCGGAAAGGCTTAAAGCACATTTTCTCATTTTTAGCTTCTTTACCTTGTCTAACCGACTTAAATTTCTCCATTCGACTTGAGTTTTCAACCATAACCATATATTCACTATTTAGACTACTCGGCAAAATGTTAGCTCAACCCATGTCGGAAACCTATCAAACAATTCCTAAAGCGGAAAGCGCATTTTTCTCCATTTCAATATCTTTAGAGTTTTTCCTACTTCCCACATTATTCGACTGATTTTCTAGGATAATCACAACTATTCATCCCTATTTTACTGTAAAATTTTAAGAAAATAGGAGATAGGATTCGTAGATACAAAACAGAATGACTTAAGAAGGAAAATAAGTTTAAAGGGTGAAAGTGAAAGTGAAGTCGCATAGATGTTACCTGTCCTCTCCTAGCCATTTTGGAGCTTTTCTACCTTGATTATAAGTTCTTGAGCTCAAAATCTCCAACAACCAAGTCGCCCACCTTGGATTTGGCTTCCACTCCTTAAACTTGCCTTTTTCCTTGATTTTAGCTTAATTACTACCTTAGATTTGTGTTTCCAATGGAGGAGTGTTGTTGCCTATGCTCCAATGGTGTTTTCTAGCTTAGGAGAAGCAAGGTAGATGAAGAGGAATGGCCACCTTGCTCACCTACCATGGCCGACCTCCACCCCCCCTTTTATACTTGATTTTTCATCCTTATCTTACTATTTGTAATTATGACTTCTAGAATTGTCCATAGCCATAGATTTGTGTTAGGTGACAAAAACCAATCCTAACCACTCATGCCAAACCGCCATTGAATGGATAAGGAGGGGGCAAGTTGATTTTGTAATCATTGGCAAATAGTAAGGAGGTGTGAATAGTAAGGAGGTGTGAATAGTAACCGAGATATTTTTCTCCTCCTTCCTTGATATTTTCGGCCCCATCTTAGGCCATGTTTGGCTTGAGCTTTTTATGGGAATTAAGACTATATGTAGGTATGTTAATACTAGTGTGGGTTATCAAGTTTAAGGAATTTCCTCGGGTCACTTTTGAGCTCTCCTTAAGCCCCGTTTGCCCAGAACCACTAAATACTGAAAAATGTAACTAGATTGTCTTATATTAAAAGAGAAAGATATGATTGTTTCTTTCCTCAAAACACTCTCAAAAGTATCTAACACACTTCCTAAGGTTGATACCCACTCTCAGTTCCTGAGGAATTCAGTAATTTTCAGGAATTTCAGAAATCCTGCGAAACTAAGGTTTACCGGGTGATACTCCGGGAACTAAAGTTCTAATGTTCACCAAGCACCTCCAACTAATTATAACCTTCTCCATCTTTAGAAATTAGGGTTTCCTAAGGTTTACAATTAAATAAGACCTTAATCACAGTTTAAGAAATTTGGGGTATTACATCCTCCCCCCGTTAAACAAAGCTTCGTCCCGAAGCTCAATTCACCTCACAAAACAATACATTTACATACTCCAAGAAATTTAAAAAATACTCCACACAATAATTCTCAGTTAACCCCATCAACCACAAATGATTCAGCAACATCACACAAAACCTCAGACACACCAATCACACAATATAAACCATTCACAAATTCAACGATACCACATATATGAAATCATTAAGAGGACAACTCCTAAAATAACATCAAGTATTACCAACCATTTCTGGCACCAACAAACATTCACAATCACAAACATTCACAAACACTAGTAATCATTCACCACTTACCATACGACTCCCCCCCCTAAAAAGAAAGTTTCTCCAGAAACTTTAATTGCTGACCTTAATCAAAGAGTTCTGGGTGTTGAGTTCTCATCTTGCTCTCTAGTTCCCATGTAGCTTCTTGAACTCCATGATGAGTCCATAAAACTTTAACCAAATCCACAGACTTCCCTCGGGTCTCCCTTGTCTTACGATCCAAAATTTTAATTGGGTGTTCCTCATAAGTCAAATTAGGTGCAACTTCTACCTCGTTCGGTTGCAACACATTAGATTCGTCTGGAACGTACCGTTTCAATTGTGATACGTGAAACACGTTGTGGACCCTATCCAAGTTCATCGGCAAAGCTAATCGGTAAGCCAAATTTCCAACCTTTTCCAATATTTCATACGGACCGATGTACTTAGGAGCAAGTTTTCCTTTCTTGCCAAATCGTACCACGCTCTTAGTGGGTGAAACCTTCAGAAATACCTTGTCCCCCACATTGAACTCAACTGGCCTTCTATGCAAATCAGCATAAGACTTTTGCCTATCTTGTGCGGCTTTCAATCTCTGCCGAATGTTCTTAACCTGTTGAGCCATCTCCTCTGTTAACTCAGGCCCAACCCAAACCACCTCCTGCGCATCATTCCAACACAACGGAGTACGACACTTTCTACCATATAAGGCTTCATACGGGGCCATATGGATACTTGAGTGGTAACTGTTGTTATAAGAAAATTCAATCAAGTGCAACTTGTCACTCCATGACCCTTGATAATCCATCGCACAAGCCCGCAACATATCCTCCAAGGTTTGAATAGTTCTCTCCGTCTGCCCATCAGTCTGTGGGTGGTAAGCTGTACTAAGGCTCAATTTTGTTCCCATGGCTTTTTGAAATTGCTGCCAAAATCTTGAGACAAACCTAGAATCTCTATCCGAAATAATTTCCATAGGGACTCCGTGATACTTAACCACATTTCTAATATATGCTTCCACCAGCTGTTCCATAGACCAAGTACTTTTCATTGGAATTAGTCTAGTAGTCTTGGTCAACCGATCCACAATCACCCAAATCTGATCCATCCCACCTCTGGTCGGTGGTAATCCCACTATGAAATCCATAGATATCGAATCCCATTTCCACATGGGTATATCCAATGATTGCAACATCCTCCTTTTCTTATGCTCAAATTTAACTTTTTGACATGTTAGACACTTCGACACATGTTCAGCTACCTCCTTTTTCATGCCTGGCCACCAAAAACTTTTCTTCAAATCTTTATACAACTTGTTTCCCCCGGATGTATGGAATATGCAGAATTATGGGCTTCCTGCATCAACTTCCTTTTAATATCGCCACATGAATCTGGTATACACCATCTTCCACGAAATCTCAGACTACCATCATCATGAATCTTAAAATCTGGGGCTTCTCCCTTTTCTACCTTCTCCTTTATTTTCCGTAGTTTCTCATCCTCTTGTTGATGATGCAAAATTTCCTTATAAATGTCAAGGAATACGTTCATACTAGACAAAATTTCTCTATCCACCTCCCCCGTTGTTACCACCTCAAGGTTCAACCTTTTGAAATCTTGTACCAATTCATCATGTAGTATCCAATTAGCTTCTCCCTCATGACTCCTCTTTCGACTTAAGGCGTCTGCCACCACGTTGGCTTTGCCTTCATGGTATAAAATCTCCAGGTCATAATCCTTAATAAGTTCCAACCATCTCCTTTGCCTCATATTAAGCTCTTTTTGAGTGAAGATATATTTCAAGCTCTTGTGATCCGTATAAATCTTACAAGAAGTTCCATACAAGTAGTGCCTCCAAATTTTCAAGGCAAAAACTACAGCTGCAAGTTCCAAATCATGAGTAGGATACCTGGTCTCATAGCTCTTCAATTGTCGTGAGGCATAGGCAATGACCTTGCCATTCTGCATCAACACACACCCTAAACCATATTTAGACGCGTCACTATATACTTCAAAACCGTCTGTACCACAGGGCAATGCAAGAACTGGTGCTGTGGTTAACTTCTCCTTCAAAATCTTGAAAGCTTTTTCACAATCCTCATCCCACTTATAACGTACTTCCTTTTTCATCAGATTTGTGAGCGGTCTCGCAATTTTAGCGAAGTCTTGAACAAACTTCCTATAGTATCCAGCTAGCCCAAGAAAACTTCTAACTTCTCGTACATTCGTTGGCCTGGGCCAATCCTTAACAGCCTGAATTTTAGCCGGGTCAACCGAAATTCCATCACCGGTTACCACATGACCTAAAAACGATACTTCCTTGAGCCAAAAATCACACTTAGATAATTTGGCATACAGCTTCTTCTCCCTTAAAACTTGTAGAACTTGCCGCAGATGATCAGCATGTTGCTCCTCATCCTTTGAGTACACCAATATGTCATCAATAAATACCACTACAAACTTATCCAGGAATTGGCTGAAAACCCGATTCATTAAGTCCATAAATACCGCTGGCGCATTTGTTAGCCCGAATGGCATCACCACAAATTCATAATGTCCATACCTCGTTCGAAAGGCTGTCTTTGGTATGTCCTTCTCTGCTATCTTTAACTGATGATAGCCTGACCTTAAGTCGATCTTAGAAAATACTTTAGCTCCTTGTAGCTGGTCGAACAAATCATCAATCCTAGGCAAGGGATATTTATTCTTGATTGTAACGTTATTTAACTCCCTGTAATCAATGCAAAGACGCAAAGTTCCATCCTTCTTTCTTACAAACAAAACTGGGGCTCCCCACGGAGAAGCACTCGGTCGAATATAACCTTTTTCTAAAAGTTCCTCCAATTGTTTCTTTAACTCATTCATCTCATTCGGGGCCATCCTATAAGGGTGCTTAGAAATTGGAGCTGTTCCTGGTACTAAATCAATAGTAAACTCAATCTCACGGTCGGGTGGAAGTCCAGGAATTTCTTCTGGAAAAACATCTGGAAATTCCCTGACTACTGGAAGATCCTCAAGTGCGGATGGCTTTGTTCTTGCGCCAATTTTTCCTCTTGAACATAACACAAATAAACTGGCTCTCCTTTTCGCAACTCCTTTAAAAATTTTAAGGCAGGTAGGACTTTTACCCTTTGCTTAGCTCCTTCGCATGTGTACGACACTCTCTTTCCTTTTTCCCACATAAGCTAATCTTTTGTTTTTCACAATCTATGCGCCCCTTGTGCTTACTTAACCAATCCATCCCCAAGATTATATCAAAATCCTTCAAATCAAACTCTACCAGATCCATCTCAAATTCTCTACCCTCTATGGTTATTTTACTCCTTCCATTTTCCTAGTGCATCCTACCACTCTTCCCGTAGGTGTAGAAACAGAAATTTCAACTTCTATATCGGGACTACTCCTACTTCTTCAAGAATTCGGAGGATATAAAAGAACAGGTTGCACCGGAATCAAATAATACTTTAGCACTAGTTCCAAGAACGGAAAAAGTACCTGTAATGACGTCCCCTTCTTGTTGAGATTCAGCCTCCGTCTTGCTGATTACGTTGATATACCCCTGATTCTTGTAGCCTCCTCCTGGGGTACTACCACTTCCGTATTGTATTTGCTTCCCCTGACTATTCCCTTGTCCACTCATGTTACCTCTTGGACCATTATAATTATTCCTCTGTTCATTTTGATTATTCAGCTGTACTCCTCCTTGGTTGCCACGATTGTTCTGGTTGATGAGATTTCCAGTTGTAGCAGGTCTTGCTACCTGATAGTTCCTCCTTCCATCCTTCTTACCCTACACTCATAGGCCCTGTGGCCTAACTTCCCACAGTTAAAACACCTTACCAACCTTCCTTCGCAATCTTCACCTCGGTGATTCCTTCCACAAATCTTGCAATAAAAGTATCTAGTTCCTTTATCATTGAATCGTCGTCCCGGATAATTGGGTCTGGATCCCCCCACTTGGTCTAACTTCTACTTTAGCCCTCTTATCAAAGCTCTCGGCCTTACGAGTCTCCATTCTCCTTTTCCGCCCCGTTTGTACTTCCTTCCTTCTCTGTTGTACTCTATAAAGATTAGCAGCTTTATCGTACGCCTCTTGTAAAGTAGTTATAGGTATACACTCAGAGCTTCTTGTAAATCCCAATTTAACCCTTCCAAGAAACGTTGAACCTTAGCAGTCTCATCGGGTACCACATGCGGAGCAAATCTAGCAAGCTCCACAAACTTAGCATGATAAGTTTTAACATCATCCATTCGCTGCCTCAATCCAGTAAATTCCTGATATTTTGCAACCTTACATGCTCCGGATAAAATCTTTTCCTCATCGCATCTTTCAACATATTCCACCCAAAACCCGGATTTCCTTTAAGTCTCTCCTCCTCCGCAGTCCACCACAGATCAGCCTCACCTTTAAAATAAAATACAGCCCCACTTACCTTCTTTTCTTCAGGGCAATCAATAATATCAAATATTTTGTCAAACTCTCTGATCCACTCTTCCAGAATTACTGGATCCTCTTCTCCGAATAAGTACTGGGTTTCATAGCTGCTATCCTCCGGGAGAAATCCTTGGGTATTTCAGCTCTAGCCTCGTGCTGCTCCAGGATTCTTCCCATACTCAGTGTCAACTCCCTCAGTTCATCCATCTGTCCTCTCCCCTCTCCATTACTCCGTCCACTCCCCTCTCCATTATTCTACACAGAGATATGTTAGTTGCAATATAAATAGTTAACTATAATCAATCAAGCACACAACACACAAATATCAACAAACATATTTTCAGAACCACATGGTTCTGCCTAGACTCCTAAACCTAAGCCTGGGTCACCTTGCTTCCTAGTCAAACTCAAATTTTCCCCTCCAGCTAACCTATAGCTCTGATACCACTCTGTAACGCCCCGGTTTACCACCACCATTTACTTAGCCTCTTTTTTTTTTTTTTTGATTCTAGAGAGACATGTTATAACTAAAGTAACTGCTTATATTATACATGCGTCAGTCTTCTTTTTACAAAGGTCCCCTAATACTATCACCGGGGGTTACCGCCACACTTACTAACCACTAGTAAGTGTAAGGCTATTACCACCACCACCCCTACGCTAGCTATCTTACATCGCTGTTACTATCAAAAGAGTGACACAACCAACCCGTCACTTTACACCTTAGTACCAAAAGACCCCTTCCAGCCAACTACTATGTTAGCTCCTACTCCTATTTTACACCAAAAGTAAAGGGGTATCAAAAGGCTATTACATCGCTAGCATCTAACTAGGGACCACTTGCATATACTCGTACACTGTGGAAACATCATGAGTGATGGACTGACTGGTGCCATTTTCCGGGTGCCTAAAACCTTGTATCTTCTTGTTCCACTCTCATAAATTATCTCGGTGACCCCAGGCTGTAAACTTCTACGATAGGTGACAAACATGAAAATATAGAAAGTATCGGTGGACTCGTCCTCAGTGCAGAGAAGGTGTCCATCCCAGTTACCCTGAATTCACAGAATACATATACACAGGAAAACACAACCAAATAAAATCAGTAAAAACTGAGTAACACTACCACACCCCGTAAAAACTTATTTTCTCTTTAAAACCTTTGTTCCAGCAAATATTAACAAATATAACAAATCAGAATAGATCACACACCATTTACCTGTACCAGAATTATCAAGAGATAATTAATATCAAATACAAGATATTTCCAAATGAAGTCCACCACCACCACCCACCCTATGTCCTTAAGTGTGCACACCCCCCTATTGAAAACTTCTGCCCAATAGGAGTAGATCATAGTGGCAGCTCCAATTTCATTAGTAGGAGCTTATATTGTTGCCGGAACGTCGGCTTGGCCTTAAAGGCTCTCACAAGAGGCATAGCCTTAGGATAACCATGATATCAACATCACACAATACTTTCCACCACCACCACAAGAGGTTAACTAGTACAAAAAACATCTATTTCGGCGCCCCTATTTCGGCGGTTGTAGATAAAAACCGCCGTAATAGGGGCCCGAGATGTATACCGCATGTAAAGAAGGGTCTATTTCGGCGGTTCCTTGTTAGAAACCGCCGAAATAGGCCATTTTTAATTATTAAAAAATTAAAGAGACCTATTTCGGCGGTTTCTTACACGAAACCGCCGAAATAGGTATTTCTATTTTTCTTTTTTTTTAAAATTTAATCATTATTTGGCGGTTCTTTGTTAGGAACCGCCGAAATAGGTCTCTTTAATTTTTTAATAATTAAAAAGGGCCTATTTCGGCGGTTCCTAACAAGGAACCGCCGAAATAGGTCCTTTAATTAACCCCCAACCCCGTTTCGAAACAATTACGATTTTCATTAGCCTAATCCCCTCTTCTCCTCTCTTGTTCACGGCGACTGCGAACGAACTCCGCCACCACAGCCCTATTCCGGCCGCCCTCCTCCTCCTCTCGCTGTCGCCGGTGTCGCGCCGTCGGTGGTGGTCTTCGTGTGGCGTCGCCGCCCTCATCCGCCATTTAACAGAGGCGAGCAGAGGTGAGCAAAACCCTAAGTTTGTTTTCGATTTTGTTTATTAAATTGTTAATTGTTGTTAAAAGTGATAGATTGTTGTCACATTATGATTGTGGATGATGATATTTATTGTGTGTGTGAAATTTTTACAAGATTTGGTTGTTAAACTATTAATTTATGTATGCACACAAGGTGTTCGACGAAATGTCCGAGTGAATTTTTGTGCTGTTTTTGGCCCTTCTTTTAAGTATAGTTAGGTTAGCTTATTTGGGCTAGATTTATTAAGCTTATAAACGTATGAATGAGTGTGTTGTAATATGTGCAGTAAATATAAGTATAGTGATTGCGAGTAAAAGATATGTTGTTAATTAAGATGAGCATTAAGTATGAGTAGTTTGTTTCTTATATTTAAAAGTATTGCGTGTGTGGAGAATTAGAGAAGTGTTAAGTGGTAAACAATTATATGTGCAGCACATGAAAGATGTAATGTAAGTGTAGAACGTTTCGTAGTGTATAATTGAATAAGAGCGTGAACAAGCAGTCATAGTATAGAAAAATATTAGTAGGTGAGGTATTAGCCGTTTTAGTAGCGGTTTGAAGTAGAGGTGTGAGAATGTATTTATAATATATATGAGTATTGTATAGTCGTTAAGTTTAATATAAAATTATTCTAATTGATCTGAATGTTGTTCAATCTTTATGCGTTGCCTCTGTAGAGATTGGCGTTGCTACACAAGTCTCGCACGCCCGATTGAGAAGAGGGGCTGAAAACAATTCATTTATGAACGGTATTTTTTTTTAATTTAACTCTTCATTCTCTTCATTCTCTTCACTCACTGTAATATAATCTAACTTATCATTTTTCTCTTTTGTGTCTCTACAGATAAATACTGAAGGAGCTTCTTTACCATTTGATGGTAGATTGAAAGCGGAGCGGAGAGCAATTCATTTTCGAACCGGTAATATAATCATTTATCATTTTTCTCTTTTGTACTTTGTATTTGATTTCCACAAATTATTGGAATTTCGTTTGATGAATGAATTTGGTATATATTAGTTTGGTTTATGATTGAAATTTGTGTTGTTGAATGGTTGGTATGAATGCTTAATAATAGGCATAGTTGTGTCTTTATTTACTTTGTATTTGATTTCCACAAATTATTAAAATTTGGTTTGATGGATAAAGTTGGTATTAGTTTGATTTGTATGGAAATTTGTGTTGATGAATGGTTGGTGAATGCTTAATAATAAGCATGGGATAGGTAAAATTATGCAAAAGTCATGCCGTTTTTTTTTAAAATCTCTTCGTAATTAATATTGTTTGATGTATGTGTATATGTCTAACAATATCTAATTTTTTATCAGGTCCGTGAATCACCTCTCTTGTTTCCCGCCTTCTTCCATTACTGTTCCTCTTTCCTCCTCTGTGCACAAGTAAGTAACTAAACCTTATTTTTTGTTTAATAAATGCAATTATGTATTTAAATATAAGTGCTAGTACATAATTTAGCTTCATTCCCTATTTGTTGATGCATTTCTTTTTTAATTTTTTTTTTTGTTGCTCCCTTGCAGAGACATATCAGAAGTGGTATTGCTGCATCTCTCGCACAGAAGCCTACCTCTCAGGCACCAGTCTCCCCTGTCCATAAATCCTTAAAAAACAAGTACGTATTCTAACTCTCGATTCTTTGGTAATCTCTAAACCGGTTTGAGCTTATACAGTGGAGAATTGAAAGCGTTGATTTGATGATCTGAATTTGCAATTGGTTTTCAGCTAGCTAGTAAAGAATTGATTTATTTTAATTGTTGGTTGCTGCCATTGTTGGAATGTTTGTGGTTGTGATGACTTTGGTGAGTGCTGAATAATAAGCACGGGATGTGTACAATTACGCAAAGGTCATGCCAAATTTTTTGTAGAAAAAGTATTCGTAATATTGTTTTAAACACCGGTTTCTGTTTTAGAAGTGCAACAATTTCTTAAATTGAAAATGGTAGTTTATTTTGTGTTTGCAACCTTAGAGTTAGGCTAGACTAATTGACAATCATCCCAGTCATGCTCCATTAGGAAATAAACATGTGCAACTTAATACAGGCCATATTCTACAAAGGATCTAACTCACACCTGTGATCTGTTGCACATGTAGTATGGAGCGTGACTGGATGTATGGTGATAGAGGCGAACATTTTGACAAAATGCTGAAAGAGTTTTGCAAAGCTGCAGTGCAACACAAGGACAGGACAAAGGCGGAGAAAATTCCATGTCCTTGTGTTGATTGTGGTGTGGTTAGACATTATTCAAGCATCAACCTCGTACAACTCCATGTGAAGACCCGTGGTTTCATGCCACATTATACAAAATGGATTTTTCATGGAGAACGTGTTGAAGATAATGCTTCATCTTCCTACAGTCACGATCGGTGTAACTCAAGAACCGAGCAGACATTCGATACTACTAACGAGTCAGAACTCCCAAGCGCTTCCGGAGTCAATGTTGACAGTGAGTCGACTTATCATGATGAACAAATTGACGAGATGCTTGGTAACGTTGAGGATAACTTTGTCGACCGGCCGGATGAGTATCAAAGGTTGTTGGACGCATCCAAAACGGCGTTGTATCCTACTTGCACTAAGTACACGAAATTGACAGCTATATTGAATTTGTTCAACCTGAAGGGAAGATATGGATTGAGTGACAAAGGTTTCACGGCATTCCTCGAGCTGATTCATGATATGCTACCGGATGAGAACGGTCTCCCTACGACCACGTATGAGGCAAAGAAATGGGTGTGTCCAATGGGAGTAGAGTACAAAAAAATTCACGCGTGTCCAAACAACTGTGTGTTGTACAGGGGTGAATACGAAAATCTGGACAATTGCCCGAAATGTTCGTTGTCCCGGTATAAGCATAAAGATGGTGAGTACTCCTCCGTTCAGAAAAAAAAGCCCTCCAGCAAAACTTGTTTGGTATTTGCCGATTATACCCAGATTCAAACGGTTGTTTGCGAATCCGAAAGATGCAAAGAACTTACGATGGCATGCGAGGGTAGAAAGAGTGATGAGAAACTAAGACATCCAGCAGATGGGCCTCAGTGGAGAAACATCAATAGACGGTTCAAAGAACATTTCGGACATGAAGATAGGAATCTGAGGCTTGGGTTATGTACTGATGGAATGAACCCGTACGGCACATTGAGTAGTCAACACAGTACATGGCCTGTTCTGCTAGTGATCTACAATTTGCCCTCATGGTTGTGTATGAAACGAAAGTACATCATGTTATCGCTCCTGATATCTGGTCCCAAGCAGCCAGGTAATAGCATTGATGTGTACCTTGCCCCTCTGATCGACGATCTGAAGCTATTGTGGAATGAGGGGACCGTGGTATATGATGCTTATGCAAGAGAGAATTTCACGCTCAAGGCTTTGTTGTTCTGTACCGTCAATGACTTCCCTGCGTATGGGAACTTGTCCGGTTACACGGTTAAAGGAACATTTGCATGTCCCATATGCGAGGAAGACACTTGTTCGGACCGTTTAAAACATTGTGGGAAGAATGTTTATATGTGTCATCGACGTCTTCTCCCCGAAGATCACCCTTATCGAGTAACGAAGAGAAAGTTGTTCAATGGTCAAGCCGAAACTCGTGTGGCCCGTCTACCTCTGACCTCTGAGGAAGTGTATGAAAAGGTTAAGGACATTGTAAATGTATTTGGAAACACATCAAAACCGACGAAAAACATTTGGAAAAAGTGTTCTATCTTTTGGGAACTACCTTATTGGCGTCATCTTTCTGTGAGGCACTGCTTAGACATCATGCACATTGTGAAGAACGTTGGTGAGGCAGTGAGTGGGACTTTACTCAATATACCCGGCAAAACAAAAGACGGATTGAAAATCAGAAAGGACATGCAAACCATGGGTATACGAAAGGAGTTACACCCACAAGAGAATGGGAAACGAATCTACCTACCTCCTGCATGCTACACGCTCTCAAAGGCTGAAAAGATTAGTTTCTGCAAATGTCTGTACTCGGTAAAAGTACCGTCTGGATACTCTTCAAACTGGAAGAACATTGTATCGATGAAGGATTTAAAACTTTTAGGCATGAAATCTCACGATTATCATGTACTGATGTTACATCTTCTTCCGGTCGCAATTCGAGGGATATTGCCATCTGATGTCAGAAATGCTTTAACTCGGTTATGTTTCTTTTTCAACGCTGTGTGCTCCAAGGCAATTGACGTAACCTCTCTAGATGATCTACAACGTGAAATTGTTATCACTTTATGTCAACTTGAGATGTATTTCCCACCATCTTTTTTGATATAATGGTACATCTAATTGTGCACATCGTTCGAGAGATACAGTTCTGCGGTCCGGTATACTTACGGTACATGTACCCTTTTGAACGGTACATGGGTATTCTGAAAAGTAGAATGAAGAATAGGTATCGACCAGAGGGGAGCATTGTTGAAGCAACAGTGACTGAGGAAGTCACGGAGTTTGTGACCGATTATTTGAGTGAGGCAGAGTCTATTGGTATCCCAAAACCACGACACTATGGCAGGTTTAAGGGTAAAGGTGTTATTGGTAGAAAGATCGTGCAAGTTTCGCGTCTACTTATTCATCAAGCACATTTGTTTGTCTTACAACATCTTGAGGTTGTTGAACCTTATTTGGAAACCCATATGGTTGAGTTAAGGCATCAAAATCCTTTGAAAAACCACATTTGGCTGACAAAAGAACAAAACCGAGTTTTTATCCAATGGTTCAAAGATCATGTGTTGACATTAGCATCATCAGATCCAGAAGCTGTAAGCGAAGAGATCAGATGTTTGGCAATCGGACCTGAAACTAATATTACATCTTTTGAGGGGTATGATATTAGTGGGTATACATACTACACTGCACGCCAAGATGCCAAATCGATAAACCAGAATAGTGGGGTAAAAATTGAAGCTGCTGCCACTGAGTACCACAGCGGTAACCGATCTCAACCAGTTAGTAATTGGTATTATGGTGTCATCGAGGACATCTGGGAACTAGACTATGACATTGATTCCTTTCTGTTGTTCCGGTGCAAGTGGGTGGACAACCGACGCGGGTACCAAAATGATGGAGGGCTTACCATGGTTGATCTTTCACGGTTACACGGTTATAATGATGATCAATTTGTTCTGGGAAAGGATTGCGAGCAAGTGTGGTATGTTGAGGATCCGAAAGACTGCAGATGGGTTGTTCTTCCAGGAAGAAGGCCGGTTGTAATGGAAAATGAAAATGAGGATAACGATGAAAATGGGACTGTAGAGGAAACATCCTTGTTTCCTACTGGATTACCGGATTCGATTGATGATACTGAAAACGATTTGCTCTACGCACGATCAGACCATGATGAGGGTGTTTGGGTAGAAAATATGAAATGATTTATGTTTTTGTACGTGTCAGGTAATGTTGTTAGTAGAATGTAGACTGTAATATCATCTTAACTGTATTGTTATGCATCATAGTATTTATGTTATGAGTTTAACTGATGAAAATGCTTTATGATTTTTTTTTGCAGTGGATGATCACCCTATAGATGACCCCATTGGACGGCTTATCTCACTGGAGAACCTGAGCCACAGCCGAATAGACCAAGTAAGCGGGTCACGAGAGGAGGAAAGAAGAAGAAGGACCAGGTAGCAGTACACGAGACTGAGGCTGGCCCTTCACAGCAGACCGAAGAGGAGTCGGTTGTGCCACCAGAGGCGAAGAAGCAGAAGAAAAGAGGTGCAACACGTGGGCTGAAGGCTAACAAGGGCCCTCCTACAAAACCGGTCGACTTCAATCAATTCAACCAGCCCCATGGAAATTGGAAAGAATGACTTCACCGCTTACGGTAGCCATTTGGTGAAGTCATATTGCGACATAAACCACACCTGGAAGCAAGTGCCTCAATCATTGAAGGATACTATGTTTCAGCGTCTTCAGGTAAATCTCTACATTATTACTATGATCTTTTGTGAAATAATAGAACATTTATGTTTACTTTACTAACTGAATGATCATGTACGTAGTCTCGTTTCTCCGTGGATCCCGCACTTAAAAACGATGTGCTATCAGCGATGTCGAAACAGTTCCGGGACCACAAGAATAAGTTGGCTGACAAGTACATCTACAAGATGCCTACTCCAGAAGATCCAGATGAGCCAGATCATGGTGGAGACGGTGTGAGACCACCATGGGAGGTTTACGAGGGCATAACAGAAGAGCAATGGCTACAATTTGTTGAGAGGCGTCACACACCTGAGTTCCAGGTGCACTTTATTGTCATACATACATAAATTAATCTTAATTTCTTATGTTTTTTTGTGTTCAATTTCACTTAACATGATCCCATTAATTTATGCAGGCTCTCCGTGCGAAACAACAAGCAAATGCTAAGAAGAATCTGTACCCTCACCACTTAGGTGGAAAAAGTATTGCTCAAAGGGTACCAGAATGGGAGCAAAAGGGATATCTGCCCACGGATGGCTCATTGGATGCCAGTGGCAGAAGAATGAAAGTGTGGGAGTTAAGCCACATTCCGAAGAACTCTACTCCCGAAAATCCTCAATATGATGAAGCCACGAGAGCAGTTATTGCTCAAATGGTAAGTGATATCATTTCATTTTCAGTCAAACTGTTCATTTCCTTTGTATATGAACTTATGTTAAACTAATAACTGTATTTGTGTGTTATATTAGGGTGAATTAAGCTCTCAGCTCACCCAGGGCACCTGGACCTCACAGAGGAATGATGATCCTCTTACACGCGCTCTTGGTAAGAAGGATCATCCAGGTCGTGCCATTGGGTTTGGTGGGCACGTTGGTATCCGCCAGGCATTTGGCGCACCCGGGTCCAGAATCAGCCGGGGACAGTCGATTAGCTACGAGGAGCACCTGAGAGCGATGTCTGAGATGGAGCAGAGGATTACTCAGAACGTCGACGAGAGGATCGCTCAGGCTATATCAAGGATTCAGCCACAGCAGCATGAAAGCCAAGAGGTTTCTCGACCACCGGTAGTGAGAAGTAGTGCATCGGCTGATCCGTTTCCCTATGCATCTCTACAGGTTAGACTTACATTTCAATTGAGTACATGACGATTATGATTTTTAACTTGATCACTAATATCATCATAGAAGAATTCTCAATTTTTATCTAAACAAGTTCCACATAACACTCAGGCACCCACTGAGTGCCATCTGTTTTTACAAATTGGAGTAGAAGAGGTCATGGTTGCATGGGGAAAACTTTTCCCCTCTCGTCCAAGTGATATTGTGCACGGTGAACCACTCCGACATTACCATGCACGAGTGCTTGTAGACGAATTTGTTGCAGAGCATGCTGACGTCGGTTTACCGGTGCCGGTCCCACAAAGACCTACCGTGCGTTCTGCACAACTGCGACAGTGCAGTGGCCTGCACGATTGGTCAGACTCCCTGGGCAGGTATTACTCTTAACCGTTGCTATAAAACTATTGGTGTACCACCTTGCATCCATATACTTAATTAGACTAATATCATAGGATATGACCCCACCGAAGACTGATAAGGGCAAAGGAAAAAGAATTGCCACACCTGTGCAATCAAAGGCTTCCACAAATTTTGTGCTTAGACCTGCTTTGGTGGAGAAGAGAATATTGGCCGGCTTGTCGACCAATATGCAGATTCTGCATTCCTCGTTGTTGGTGCTACCACCGGATAGTGATTCCCTCATTGTGGAAGATCCCGAGCGGATATTTCACTATATAGTTCAAGGAGAAGATATACATCGATTTGGGATGTATATGTCCGACTTCGAGGAGTGCTTCAGGAGGGATTGGTTGAATGTGTCGATTATCAAGTCGGCCGCCATGTGAGTGACTTCTACCTTTTATATTTTGAATTCATTAATTGGTGATGAATTAGATGTTTGAATATAAAGTTAATACTAATGATATTGCCTCATAGGTGGGTGCATGATAAGGCGATCAATCTCTATCAAGATCAAAGATTTGGATTCCTGTGTCCTGCTATGTGCAATGAAGTCCAGATGACAAGTGATCCGCAAGGCCTTATGCAATATATGACGAATGCCCTCTATGAATGTTCGAAAAAGTCATTTATTATGCTGCCATATCATTCAGGGTATGATATTTGACTATTTCTATTGGTATTATCTAAAACATATAGTTTGTGTTAGTTGCTTAATGATTTCAACACATTGTGTAATTTGTGGACAGTCGACATTGGTCATTGCTTGTGCTGGTGATGGGGAAGCACCCACGAATCTTGCAATTTGACTCACTTGGTGCGGGTGCCAAGAGACCGAAGATCTCCACCGCAATACTGGGGTAATTATTTTGTTATCGTAAACAACAATTATTTTACATAACATTAACTGTTTCATAATTTGCTACTGATGCTTAAAACTATATATATTGCTGATGTATATAGTTCCATGAAAGCTGCATTAAGATGCCTGGGTATAACAATGAAGAATAGCATCCCTTGGAACACTGTCAAGGTACTATTAAATTGATAAATTTGTGTGATAATGTTTAAACTTGTTTATAACTGTCTATGTGTGTTTGTATAGTGTCCGGTGCAGCCTGGGGGGTCAGAATGTGGATACTATGTCATGAGATTCATGAGTGACATAGTAGGAGCGGCGAACCTTTTACCAGAGCACTCGTTAGACATGGTAACATTCTTTGAAAGTTTCAGTTATGCTCTTTACATGTTGTTAGACTTGTACGTTTTAGATTAATGTTCATTTTTTTTCCAGGCTTACGAACAAGTGTTCAAAGATGGTCAGTATGATGATGCTCAAATTGTTGAGATGCTTGAGGAATGGTCGGAGTTCGTCTGCACAAGTTTAATGAATTGATGATCATGAAGATGTTTTGCTAACTTTTTCGAATATGTAAATATAACTCTGTACACTTGTGGATGGGTGTAATGGTAGATTTGAATTGTAATGTTGTTTTTATTTGTATTGAAAGTGTGAAAGTAAGTGTAATTGCATTGGTTTTGTTAACTCTCAAATTGTGGTGCGTCGTTGGTATTAATTGGGAGCTTTTATAACTTTTAAATGTGTGCTGGAGCTCCCTGTATGGATGAAGCATTATTAAGGTCTGATTGAATCAAATGTGGTGAATATATATATATATAAGCTGGGATGGAAAAAAACAAAAAAAAAAAAATATACCTATCTCGGCGGTTCTTAGAGAACAACCGCCGAGATAGGCCCCTGGGATTGACCGTGTGTGAGATTGACCATGGGTCTATCTCGGCGGTTGTTCTCTAAGAACCGCCGAGATAGACTCATGGTCAATCTCCACACGGTCAATCCCAGGGGCCTATCTCGGCGGTTGTTCTCTAAGAACCGCCAAGATAGGTACATCTAGTTCGGCGGTTTACAACCGCCGAAATAGGTGCTCACACCTATTTCGGCGGTGCTCATTTCGGCGGTTCACAACCGCCGAAATAGGCCCATTGGAACCGCCGAAAAGGCCTTTTTCTACTAGTGTTATCCTTAAACACATTTGCAAACCATGAGTAAGATATCATAACCAAGCTTTACACAAGTAGTAATTCACACATGAAGCTCACCACTTGTAAAATAACCTTAATAACATCATAAAAATACCATTCAAGCTCCAATAAATCAGAGAATCAAATAATTTCCAAGAAACCACCTTAGAAAGCTTAAATTCTTATTTTTAGCCAAAATCACTATTCACCAACTTAAGCAACTTCCCAAACGAGTCTCGGCCTAAAATTTTAACCATGATCCAATATCAACAACACAAGTATCTCCTCAAAATTTCAGCTTAAGATCAATTCGGAAACCCATTCAAACATTCGGAAAGGCTTAAAGCACATTTTCTCATTTTTAGCTTCTTTACCTTGTCTGACCGACTTAAATTTCTCCATTCGACTTGATTTTTCAACCATAACCATATATTCACTATTCAAGACTACTCTCAAAATTTTAGCTCAAACCCATGTCGGAAACCTATCCAAACAATTCCTAAATCTGAAAGCTCATTTTTCTCCATATTCAAGATTCTTTAGAGTTTTCCTACTTCCCAACATTATTTCGACTTGATTTTCTAGGATAATCACTAAATATTCATCCCTATTTTACTGTAAAAATTTTAAGAAAATAGGAGATAGGATTCGTAGATAACAAAACAGAATGACTTAAGAAGGAAAATAAGCTTAAAGGGTGAAAGTGATGTGCATAGATGTTACCTGTCCTCTCCTAGCCATTTTGGAGCTTTTCTACCTTGATTATAAGTTTCTTGAGCTCAAAATCTCCAACAACCAAGTCGCCCACCTTGGATTTTGGCTCCCACTCTTTAAACTTGCCTTTTTCCTTAATTTTAGCTTAATTACTACCTTAGATTTGTGTTTCCAATGGAGGAGTGTTGTTGCCTATGCTCCAATGGTGTTTTCTAGCTTAGGAGAAGCAAGGTAGATGAAGAGGAATGGCCACCTTGCTCACCTACCATGGCCGACCTCCACCCCCCCTTTTATACTTGATTTTTATCCTTATCTTACTATTTGTAATTATGACTTCTAGAATTGTCCATAGCCATAGATTTGTGTTAGGTGACAAAAACCAATCCTAACCACTCATGCCAAACCGCCATTGAATGGATAAGGAGGGGGCAAGTTGATTTTGTAATCATTGGCAAATAGTAAGGAGGTGTGAATAGTAAGGAGGTGTGAATAGTAACCGAGATATTTTTCTCCTCCTTCCTTGATATTTTCGGCCCCATCTTAGGCCATGTTTGGCTTGAGCTTTTTATGGGAATTAAGACTATATGTGTAGGTATGTTAATACTAGTGTGGGTTATCAAGTTTAAGGAATTTCCTCGGGTCACTTTTGAGCTCTCCTTAAGCCCCGTTTGCCCAGAATCACTAAATACTGAAAAATGTAACTAGATTGTCTTATATTGAAAGGAGAAAGATATGATTGTTTCTTTCCTCAAAACACTCTCAAAAGTATCTAACACACTTCCTAAGGTTGATACCCACTCTCAGTTCCTGAGGAATTCAGTAATTTTCAGGAATTTCAGAAATCCTGCGAAACTAAGGTTTACCGGGTGATACTCCGGGAACTAAAGTTTCTAATGTTCACCAAGCACCTCCAACTAATTATAACCTTCTACATCTTTAGAAATTAGGGTTTTCCTAAGGTTTACAATTAAATAAGACCTTAATCACAGTTTAAGAAATTTGGGGTATTACAACCAATACACATACAATACTTACTTCTTACATACTTTACTTCCAGTTAAGTCGGTATGACCTCCGGGCAGGGATTACTACATCCCACCACCGGGCTTTAGGGTGGCCCACTAATCCAGGATGCTACCCATTCAAGGGAATTGGTCCAAGGAAAAGATTACAGCCAGGATTCGGATCCAACCTCTTGTGTTTCCTTATCCTCACGCGTGGCCGAAACTATATCGGACTTCTACTCATTCCATTTACTCATTACTCAAGTTAGGAGTTAGAATGTTAGGAATTAGTAGAAGTCAATACTTCATTTCCATACATACATACAATACTCAAGCACCCAATACTTACACATACTTCTCAATTCCATTCATTCATTTCATGAATTATACAAACTAATTGTTCAAGAAATATAACAAGAACAAATAGTTCAAACACAGTTAAGTGCATTATAAGTCCGATTCGTGCATTTATCTTATTGGTGATCATATAAGCACACAAATCGGGGTAACCAGGTTAGGATACAGAGCATGAAGAAATCATACCGTTCACCGTTGTATCCGTACTACCGGCTCCTTCGAGGATCAACTATTGGATTCCTATACATACATGAAGTAGCATGATCAATGGTCTATTATTGCTAACTTACTCCTTCATTGATATTCTCAATGTTTACTTACTACTCCTTTACATTCATACTTGGTTATAAAACCATTCTTTTCCTTGTTACTTCTTAAGCATGTTTCCTTACTCATTTACTTACTTTCTTACCATTACCACTTTATTAATGGTGTATTACTACATATATATGCATATGTGTATATAGGCATATATACATGTATATATGATTACTATAATCATATAATTAAAACAATTTTTTTTTTGACTCGACCGGACTTACGACCGACCTTGTAAGTCCGGTCCATTCCAGTAGGTTACACCGTGTGAAAATTCCAGGGCCGACCGACCTTGCAAGTCCGGTCCCAAGGTCGGTCCATTCCAGTAAGTTTCGTATTTGAAAATTTTAGCCCGACCACCTTGCAAGTCCGGTCGCAAGGTCGGTCCATTCCAGTAGCTTGCATTACGGGAATTTTTCTGGCCGACCGAACTTGCAAGTCCGGTCGCAAGTTCGGTCCATTCTAGAAGGTTTCTGACGGAGAAATTTCTGGTCCGACCGAACTTGCAAGTCCGGTCGCAAGGTCGGTCGACTCCAGAAGGTTTCCCGTCTTGTAATTCTGGGCTCGACCGACCTTGTAAGTTCGGTCCGGCCCAGTACTTCAGTTTTAAAATCTATTTTTGGGTGTTTTCTTTACCCATTGTTTCCCCAATCTTGACCAATACTCCCCTACATGTTTACCACTCATTTAGATGTTCTAAATCACCATAGTTCATACACCGAACTTGCTACTCAATCCTTACATTCACGTACACATTTTCCCTTACTTCTTCTCAACACTTATACTAGTTCCCTTTTCACCAATGCTACAGATTTTGCTCTTTCCTCAAATGCTACAGATTTTCAACCTAACCTTTATCTTTCAATACTCTTACTACCAATACCACTACTAATATCCTCCTTACATTACCTTCCACTCAATCCTTCCCATTATCTAGCTCCTTTCAAAATCTGTTACAAAGTGGTTTACTTCACACTTTAGGCTCTCCAAGCACACCTAGTTCTCCTAGTTCCTCCAATGCATTATACTACTTCTTGCTACAAATTTTACACTTTCACATACTCATACTACAAGTACCAATCCATAGTTACTAAATATCTCCACTAACTTCAATACACACCTTGGTTCTCCCATTCACCAAGTCATCCATAATTGTACATATTCCTACCAAAATTTTGCCATAGCTCATCTACTTTTCTTACTTAGCCACACATACACCTTCTTACCAAATTCATGCCTATTCTAGCCACACCCATACAAGGGTTCTACCAGCACACATACAAAATCCCAATACACCAATATTTTCTCAATCCACAATACAATACTCATATACAATTATTTGGCTCTAAGGCCTACAATCCACATACTTGCTCTTAAATACTCAAACTTTACAATTCTCAATACTAATACAAGGTTTTGGGTTCTTTAAATATTTTACCCATTCCCATTACTCTAATGCAATAGAATTTAACACTAGGAAAGAGCTCTTACCTTGAGCTTATACTTCCTTCTTCCTTTCACATTTTTCCTCCTTCTTCCTTTCTTGCCTCAAAATCGGCTACATGGGGAATGGAGTTGCCAAACTCCATTCCCACCACCCAATGTACACAAAATAAGTGCAATTAAAATGCTAACCCTTAAATCAACACTAATTCATTGGAGTGTTTAGAATAAAAATTCTAGGGTTTACCTTTGGAGTATTTTAGGAGGGGCTTTAGCCCTTGGTTCAAGAAGGAGAATCCACCACCATTGTAAGGTGAAATTTATGCTCAAAAGAGAGAGAGAAAAGGGAGCATTACAAGGAGGTAAAAATCGGTTATGAAACAAAATGGAGAAAACATGAGTTTTTCATGTAGATTTTTACCTTGATGGAGAGAGGGAACCCCAAGCTACACATTGATGCTATTTTCTTCACCAGTGGGGTATACCCACGAAAATGAACTTCATCATTTTGGAATTTTAAAAAGAGGGAAGTGTAGAGGATGATGGGGGGAGCAAGATTATGTATTTATTTTTGCATTTGGGGCTCACATGGAATTGGAGCATGGAGTCAAAGTGGAGAAGCCATTGGAGCTTCTTGGAGCTTCCAAAAATCGCCCAGCATAGGAGGGAGAAGAGAGAGAAATCGATGGGGATAAGGAAGAAGAGAGAGATGAGGGAAATGAGAGAGTGAGGTGAGAGAGTGTTTTATTTGCTTTTACTTTATTGTTGTCCTTTAGCATATTAGAAAAGTAAAGAGAGTGTGAGGGAAAGGGGGCTACCGATAACACACACACACTCACTCAAATTTTTGCTTTTTATTTACAAAAGTGGACACACAAGTTTTCTTTTATTACAATGTCATCCCACTACTTCCCGGTTGTTACAGTTTTTACTAACCGGAACCCGTTTTCCGGAATTCTCTCGCCTAATTATTTTTATTGACTATTAAGCTTTCATACATGCTTAATAATTATTATTTAATGCTTCATAATTTTTATGGGTCTGTTTGACCACTTAAAGTCACGTTTTTGGGTTTCCTCGAAAAACGTGCGCTAAAGCTCTTTTAGCGTTTTAATACATTTCTCGGATCCGTTTTCTTCGGGAAATCGTTCCCATATATTATTTAGGTCTTATTAAACCTTTAGAATCCATATAATACGCTAACCGAGGTCTCATACCTCCTATGGTTATTTAACGCTTATTTAGCGTTTTCCGCTTTTTAAGCGTTACTTTATTTCTTTTGGATTTATTTTTCCTTACCAATATTACTCTAGAATTATTAGGCTCTTAAATATGGATTAGAATTATCTTAATCACTATACTTAAGTCTGGGGTATTTCAGCTTTCTGGTTCACGGCCGTCATGACTCGAGCACTTACGCTTTCTGGCTCTACGGTCCTTTGGTTCTGATCAAATTCATTTGCACATATAGAGATCCTCAGGCACTTACTCATACTTACTTACTCATACTTTACTCATACTTACTCATACTTACTTGGGACTACGCTGCCCCAGTGCCTTTGGAAAAATACAAAACACACACTGTTACCGTACAACCGGTGTAGTGGTTTCAAACTACTCTACACTTCCACAGACTCAAAACTAGCTTCACCTCCTATGGTTTCGACCGGATACCCGTGCCTAGGCATGGAAGATCCACTAGCGCCCGTGGGAGCGGTTTTAAAACCGATCCTCATTCTCAAGTTTGAAGAAAACGTTGTACCAAATTAGTTTTGGAAATTCATTTTGAAAACTTGCATACATCTCCCAATTTCAATTTATGATGGTTATTCCTATTACTAGTGTTATTATTGTGGCCACTTAAGGGAGCTTCCAGAGTCCTTCAACCCCAATGTGATCAGCATTGGTGTTGAATTATCCTTCCACTCCAATTTGTGTTCGGCTTCCCTTGATCGCTAGCAAATCAAGTTCCACTTCCCACCTCAATACAAACAGACAGATTGTCAAACATTATTTCGTTTTCTATCTTTTTAATCTTGCTACTCATAATCATACACATACATTTTCCAATTTATATGATTCACCTACTTACTTACTAATCATCTCATCAACTACTACTACATCATCTCCAACTACTATACTCAAGAAATTCATGGGTGTAATATCCCATTACTTTGCTATACCAAATTTATACTCATAAATTACATCGGTTGTACACCGATTTATATTCATTACATACATCGGTTCCATACCGATTTATACTCCTCAAGTTTCCCATACGTACTCATTCCTCATACTATTACCAATCGGGGTTCTCATTCCCCTGGAGTTTCTCTACTCCTTTTCCTATACTTACTTCTCAAATAACTACAATTGCACGATGAGTGAATACAAATGTTTATGTAACATAAGTATCAACCATCAAAACGAATTCTCTTGCGCTATGCGCATTGTAGTTTACGCACCTATCACGTAAAACGTACATTTCGCGGTTTTTGCTCTACCCCCCTTAAAAGGGATTACGCCCACGTAATCTACCATGTGTCAACATTGGACATTGGTCGAAGGCATTCAGCCGTCATGGAGTGGTTCAGTTTCCATGCGGTCTGTTATACAATGTTCCTTGATCAACGGGTCTTAACCGTACTGTCGGTTAGTCCCTGCATCAAGAATTTTCATCGGAGTTATTTAACTCTTTACCGGGTTCGGTTCTAGGTGTATTTCACTTAGAATTCTGGGCCCACTAGCTTCTGCTGCGCGACCCTGATAACTTGGGTTATTCGCCCTTCTTGTTATCTTAACTGTGATATACACCACCTTTTTATCCCCCTTATTGTGGGAATAAGGTCTGTTTCATCTCGCGTGGTATTTTTTTACCGTGCGTGAACTCAATGAGTTTTAGATTTATAATCAGATCCCTGGCCATCTATATACATACTGTTGCGTTTGTAGTGATCATTCACTTGGTTTCTCCAACTTATTGTCGGTTGAGGTTAAGTCACTACTTGGTTGTAGTGCTTCCTCTGTTGTTAGTAGCTTCTGAATTATACCAGTTTCTCTGGTTCATTACAAGTGTTCTTTACTTGTATGACCTTGCATTTTCCATGCGTCGGTCCTTGTGACTTTCTCAAGTCTCCTTTCGCTTTTATTCCCATGGAATTCACATCTTGTGATTGTTGGTGTGTTTCACACTCTTCGTGCTTCTTTGGCTTTAGGCCGCACGGCTTGTTTCCGAGCTTTTGCTTAACTGGCTTATGCCATATTTGTTGGTGTACAGAAGGATTTACCATGATTTACATTTTCCATCTTCCTAGCTATCCCACTTGATCATTAACTGCACAAGTGCAATACCAAAACACTCAGTCATACAGAGTGCAGAGGCGTGAACTCTTGGCAGTAAGTCTCTCATGAGGTCGCAATAGGACTGATCATTACTCTTTCAGGTGGTGCTTCATCATTTGGTACAGACTTCTGGCTTGTTGCCCGGTCTGTCTACCATTTTGTATTCAAACTCCATAGTATTGGGTGGTTATTCACATACGTTGGTCGCCTGTTGCGCACCATGTTCTTACTGATTCCACGGTATTGGTCTACATGGCATCCACTGTTGCTAGCTTCAGCTCATGCGTCTCTATCATTTATACAATGATTATGTTCCTTCTGAACCGATTACTCCTTGTTTGTCAACAATTGCTGTTGAAGCTTATTTCACGTTGCTTGACAATAGTTGTATGCTCAAGATTGACTACATCAGTAGTTCTAAAAGGAATATATTTCCCCACAGTTACTGGTGATATCCCCTTCTTGGGGTCCATGTGTTCACCGCTCTTGCGGTCTCACATTTATGAGGGGCATCCTCAATTATTGGTTGTTACTCTTCTATCGGTGTCGTCCTTGACAACCTTCCATATGGTTCACAATGGTTTTGCAACCGTTGGGTTGTGTATGGTAACAGTTTTATGGCCTACTAGCCATGTTGCCTAGAGCTCTGCTCATCATAGGTTGTTTCCAAGTGATTATTTCTCCATAAACCATCGCTGGATTTGGAGGTGATACTGGGCTCCCTGACAAGATCGTCACATCACGCTTCCGTCTGTTGGAGGCCCTTTTTGTATCCTGGTATAGATCGATACCATTTATTGCTTTGGGGTATCCCCTGTCAAGTGGGATCCCTTCGGTGTTCTAACCGTATGTTCGTTCCAATTGTGGTGTTCTTACCACGATATTTCATTCAACTGTGTTGACTTGATGCCCTTTATGGATTGCTCCTGGGTATTATTGTTTATGTTATTGCGTCTGGCAGACATTTATAAGATGTCCAGTTTGTTATCCTATCTTGCGGTTCTGGACCTAAGTCATCCGTTGAGGGTTATAACGTCTCCCGTTCTTAGGGTAGACCATTGGTGTTTTTCCTTATGTTATAGCGGGTTTGGTGTTCTCTTCAGTGATGAATGGTATTTCCGGTACCTTGCCACATCACCCTATGTGTTTGTGGTAGTTGTTCTGGGGATCTCGTCCCGTCCATTGAACACTGATGTATTAATGTTAGGCATTTGCCTTACTGTGTTTGGACTGGGTATTCCTTCCAGTCATCACGTTTTACTTTAATATATTCAAGACATGTCCAATGTCTTTATTCAGTTGTTGGTGCTTCTCGCACCTTTAATTCTTAATCACCTTCCTGTAGTAGGTTCTTGACTCCTTAGCTTGTAAGCTTGTCTGAGTTCCCTTTGCTCGTTTGAGGTATCCAACTGTTCTGTTTTGAATTTGCTTATGGTCCGTAGAACAGTTGACTACTTCCCGTGTTTCGTACACTACATGTATACATACGTGGGGTACCTTCTTGGCACGTTACCACTTACCCAACTATCTGTCAGGCCCGCAAGCTCCTTCGGAGTGCGGTCGTCCCACATCCCGTATTTGGGTACACTCGTAGTGTTCGTCACACGCCTAGGTGAAGTATAATATTGTCAACTCCTCTTGTATCATTCTATGATAATCACCGTAATTCTATCTGTTTGGTTTTAAAAATCCAAGGTTTAAAAGGAGAGTTTGTGGTTTTGAAGAAAAGTTTGGGTTTTGAAATAACAGTTCGGTGTTAAAAATTCTTCATGGCGTTGCCATGATCGAGGTCTTGACCAAGTTCAGCTTCTCCCTGACCGGTTTACTCTTAATACAATGATCGGGCCGTTAGGCCTTTCCGAGATTTCATTATTTAATCCTTAGGATGGGTATTCCTATATCTGTTCCATTCATCATAGCGGTACTTTATCAAGTATTTGCGGGTTGTTAAAAGTATACCGACCGTTTTGTAGTTGCTGCACTTGCCCTGGGCAAGTGCGCGGGTAGGTTGTTTTTCGGTTAACGTATACCGATTGCGGTATCGTTTCCATCCATAATTGGTGATTTTATTAGGTCTTCATTTGATCTATTGATCTTGGTGATCAATCTCCTGAGTCGCTTCTTCGTATATTTGACATGGTTGTCGTCAGTCCGGGTGTCTCACACCTTCACTGTGGTTAACGAGACTTGGCTTATCCTTAGGAACCATTTCGTGGTCCTATAGGTGTAAGTTCTATGAATACTTTCATAGCTATCCAAACCATGTTTGTTCGGTTACTATTGCCTCTTGGCTTGTAGGTTTGGTATTAATCCAGCCTTGACTATTTCTTTAGTCGGTTTGTTTACCGTTGTTGGTACTATCTAACATTACAGTCCGTAGATCTCTTGTCTCGGGCTTATTACCATATCTTCCTTGCTTCATTGCGATTGTGCTTCTCTTCTTACTGGCTATTCATGGTTCTCGCGACTGCGAAGCATGTCGCCCCATGGTGTCATAAATTCCACTATCCTTTATTTAGGATCTTCAATCCTCCGCCATTAAGTGCGGTCATCATCATCCAACGGGAACCGTCTTCGGGACTTCCAGTTCTTGGACTCTACCGTATGACAGGTTCTTTTTCTAATAAGGTTTACTTGCAACTGCCAGATCGGGTGTTACCCGAGTGTGAGAGGTCTTTCCATCTCTCTGGCGTTATTCTCCCAACTTAATACCGTGGGTTGCGGAGGGCGGGGTATGGTTGTTGTAGGTTTCCGGTTCACGCGGAAGTTCCTAACTAGCGTACCTCGCACGCTAACACTCAACCCTTAGCCCTAAGTCTCTACTTCCTAACTCGGTATTTACCTAAACTCGGTATTTCATCCATCAGAGCGATACTTCGCTCTGATACCACTTTTTGTAACACCCCTACCGCTAATACCGTCATTACTGTACAAATACTTACCTTCGCAGCGGATATTACTTACTCAACGGCGGGTGTACAATGCCGTTAGTCACCCACGTGACTAACAAGGCGGATTACAATACTACATACTATCAGTCTGATGAATATGAACATACCGAGTACTCTACACAATACAATACTTTCCCTTGCATACCAATCCATAATTCGATACAACTCCAATGCAATACTATACCGAGCATACTACAATCCTTACATTTCCGATACGGTTTAGACTTCCAAATTCATACTACGTTACAAATGCAATTCCCTTTTCTCAACTACCCATGCTTATGTAGCAGTCCCCATCTGAAATACCCCAAATTAATAAAACATGGATTAAATATTTAATCACATTAATTAAGGCCTGAACATGCCTTATAAGTCAACTGAGAACAAAAGTGGTCAACATAAAACAAGATGTTGCACCCTTTGACTGTTAAGGGTAAATAAATACCCAAAATGAACTTCTTAGGACCAAAAAAATTGTCCTAAGTATATTAACATAATATTAAACATATTATAATTGTTGGACAACACTCCAACACAAAGAACAAGCACTTTCATGCTTCAAGGTCAAATAGAGCAAAAAGGTGCTCTAAGAAACCTTAAAAATCTAATGACCTCTAAATGATATAAAATTGAATACCATGATCAAATATCATGTAAGGGACACAACAAAACCGTTTTCAAAGAAAACCAAGCTCAGAAACACCTTGCGACACAAAATGTGCACTAAAACTCCTTAAAGCACGTTTTTGTGTAATCGCCTTCTAAAATAGTTTTAAATGGGCTAAAAGGTTATAAATACCTTTAAATATAATAAAATATCATATTATATGATATTAGGAATTTAATTCCAGAAATTTTCGAATTTTTACAAATTTAATATTAAAATATTAATAAAACCCTAAAAGGGGGCCCGCAGGAGTCAATGTTGACTAAGATTGGTCAAGAGGTCAAAGTTGACCCCTTAGACCATATAAGTTCGACATTTACAAGCCAAGGAGGCTCCAAATTCGTCACTTGCATATACAATAATCAAACTCCAACATTATTTCCTAAAATGGGGACCACCTTTTACCTTTCCATTATTATGACTTAATAATACACCTTGGCTCCATTATTTGACTCCACCAGCCTCCAAAAACGTGTGAGCCTGTCTCCCCCCTCCAATAATCGTTGCCAGCCCATGCTTATCCCTTGGATGAGTCATTACCCATTTCAAATCAATAATATAGTCCAAAAGTGCTTTTTCATTCAATAATGCCCATTTCAATTATTTCCTTGACTCCTAGCTCCATTCCAACGAGCTAGATCCATTCCAACTGATCTCATTCACTCTCCAAGCTCTCTCAACCGTGGTTTTTGAGTTGGGAAGGTAGATCCAACCTCTAAGCTCCTAAGGTAATGGTTTAAGGCTTATTTTGGCTCTTTTTCTTCATCTCCTCACCACCTATGCTTAGATCTCGTGACTAATCACTTCCTATGGCTTATTCTCAGTGTTATAAGGTTAGAACATCAATCAAATTCGAATGAAACAAGTTTAGAGACCAGGTTGCTCAAAATCTCATTTTAAGGTAAAAATGTGCTTTAAGCTCATAACTTTTGATTCCCTTCAAGTTCGGCTGTGAAACTTTGTTCATAGCCTCATATTCTTCTCCTTTTCATGTGGAATCTGTTGGTTAGCCATTTGGAGCAAAGGTGGCCGAGATCCAAAGGAAATACCCTCTTTTAAGGCATTTTTCCAAGGTAAAACCTAATAACAAGGTAGTTTGTTGAGATCTAGCTATTTCCTATGTCAATATGGTGGATCTAACACCTTGTGGTGTGTTTGATTCAGGTCGAAACCATCTTGAACTCTCCTTGCATTCTTAAGGTGATTTTTGCCTTAAATCTTACATTAAATTACTTCTTATGGTTAGATCTTTCTTGGAGACTAACTAGGCCTTGGTTTCTGTTGAAAACATGTAAAACAAGCTGTGGAGAATTTCTCCTTAAGGTGGCGAACTCAAACAAGGCTTTACCTAAGCTAAATCAAGGTATAAATCACTTAAAACCTTAACTTGATACATTAACACAAGTTCAAGTGTGTGTATATTAATTGCCGTGAGTGAAGGAGAAAAACAAGGTCTTGTTTGACCTTAAAATGTTTTAGGAATGGTTTAATAAATTTTATAACTAATTAAACAAGCATAATTGTAAAATTTAAGACATTATGTGGAAGTTTGGTAATTAAATGGAAAGTGTGTGGTGAGGCCGAAATCTATATGTATTTTTGGGACATTTATGTGTAATTTATTTTGCAAGCCAATGTTTGTAATAAGGCCATGTATTTTAGGCCATTTTATTTATGCATTTACAAGCTTTTAATTAAGTTTAAGTAGTATAAATGCATTACCGGAAATAAATGGGGTATTAGGTGTAATTAAATTAAATTTAGGGACTTTAGAAAAATAAAGCCGAAAATTAGAGTTAAAAAGGAGTTAAAATAAAGCTTATAAGATTTTATAAAGTTTTGGGGTTAAATGGTGAATTTTAGAAAGTTTGTGGTACTAAACCGTAATTATAAGGAATTGGTGGTCAAGGAAATATTAAGGTGGTCAACCGTGACCATATGCTAGGTTTTGACCAAATTAGATAAGTTAAATAACTTATTTAAGGTTGTATAATAAGATAAGATCTTAAGGCAATATTTTTATAACATATGTGGTAAATATGTTATTACCGAAAATAAAGGGTGTACAATGGTATTTTAAACACCCATGGGCTATTAGGAATTTTTAGGAATTTATTTGGTGGATTTTGGAATTTAAAATGAACTATATATGTATAATATATAGTATTATGTCATCATGACACTTTGGAGAAAAAATAGATGGTGGAATGGTAAATACCAAAAGTATAGGGTTAATAAGGATATTTATAACCCTTTGGTGGAATTTGGTGATTTTTAGAATTATTAAGAGAATTTATTAAGTTATGTGTATGAAATATGGTTTTAATGATATGGAAGAACTATATGTCATAAATAGGGCCAAATGGCAATTATAGAATAGCACAAGGGCTGTTCGGAATTTACAAAAAATAACCATAGGTTACTCTTTTATAAGTTAGAAATGTTATATTAAATGGTATATATAATGGTAAAAGAAAGGGGTGATTTTGTAAATAAAGGAAACTCTGGTTTATGGAAAAGAATAAGATTTTCTTATGGTGCCTAAGAGGCAATAATAAATAGTTTTGTATAAAGACTATGGTTATAAGTTAAAGGGAATAAAAATATCACATAGTATGGTATTAGTATATGGTATAACATTACATATGTTATGTGGTCAAAACGGAATTTAAATTAAGTTAAGGGCTATACTGAGTTAATAAGAGTTGAGAGATGAATTTTAGACTAAGGTCTATAATGTTATAACAATTATTTGGTATTAAGGTGGTTTAATGAAATTAATACAAATAAGGTATTCACATTAAATGGTGTGACAAACTATAAGTGAATGGGATTTATAAACTAAGGTATTTATGGAATAAACCTTAGGAGTTGTAAATGTACAACATAAATGTTACATAATATTAGGATAACAATCTTAATATAAGTTGTATAATATGATGCAACTAATGGGAATAATCATCTAATAAAAGATGATGAAATGTAACATAAATATAAGAGTTTATGAAACTCATGAGAATTACCTACGTGGTAAAAATATATACATACACAAGAATAATGTATATAAGGTGGATAAATATATTTTGGTTGAAAACCTTATGATTTAATGGTGGTGGTTATTTGGAAAAAAAATATAGTTACAACTATAAGCTATGAATTTTGCTAAGATAATGGGTAATGAGATACAAAGAATTATAATGGATGGTGGAAAAAAATATATAATATAAGAATGCATGCATACATGCAACTAAAGGTTACGTACCTAAACTAGATGTGGATAAGATTAAAGAAATATAGGGAATTAAACTTAACAGTTGAAATAGTTTTGACGTACGTGTTTTAAGTAACAAAGCCGACTGTTTTAGAAAACCTGTAAAAACAACTGTAGAAAACAGGGGTGAACTGTCGGGTTACTTATAATTCGGAAATAGGATGTAGTTAGTCATGGAGACTGACTTATAGTTTTATTACCGTTTAGAGTATACTTCTGACAAGGACGCTTGACGAGCTAACGGACTACACGGAGCGTAGGATCTTGCTGATTCATACTCCACCGTAATACAGTCAGGGTGAACGGTATGTAAAGGGGTTTGATCCGAGTTGTCCTAAGGTTGCTCCTTGGGCTCGGATTTGGTCGATATAACTTGATGTTATTATGTGTCTCTGATATCCCTGAGGGCTTCCTCAGTTCAGACATCTGTGTGATCTGTGATAAGATTGTTTGTCTGAATGTGATGATTAATATGCATGAACTGTATATTTATAGGCTTATTATTTACTGTTGTTGAGTTAACAGTATTGGTTCGTATATAGAACCTATATATATAAAACGAACTAGCGGCTATGGTGCTATCTTATATGAAATATAAGGAACGTAAGTAAAACGTTGTAGCACTATGAAAATAACATATACATATTATCTGAGACTTTTATACGGAGCATTGGCCTTTCTATACGCCGCTCTCGTATCTAACACTGGATCTCGAGTTTACAGACTCCGGATTGGACTAATGACCTTAGTCTGCTGTGTTAGAAGATTTGGTAATGCGATGCGATGGTATAATTAATTAATTAATGGAATGGAAGTAAAGCCAAGAGGATGTGGCTCTTGGTGTGCGCTGTGATCACAAAAACGATACCAGGATGTCCGCGTACGGGTCCGTAAGTATCAAGAAAATTTCACGTGAGCTAGAATGGCTCATTGGTCGGAGACTCTACCGTTGGAGTGGCTACTGCCGTGGGTGACCCACCCATATATGGGTAACTAGAGACATGTCGTTTTAACGAGACATTGTCACTAGGTATAACTGAACCTAAAACAATTGAGACTTATACAGTGGCGAACAATACCATGGACGAGACTTAATACTTGTTTATTATTCTCATTGTTTCGCTTTGTTGTTCATTGGTTATACTTGTGGTTATTTTATTGTGTGTTGATGGTTGGATGGAGCCTACAAGGCTAAGGTAAATTAAATATGAAAACTGTATGCTACGGCGAATGTACATTGTACATTATATTGTTATTACTCGATACATTCGATATATAAATGTTGTATGGAATATTAAACGAATGTTTGGATTGGATGGATGGTTAAATGTTTATGGATATTTGGATGGTTGATTAAGTATATTATACATTTATGCTTCAGTTTTGATTATAACTGTAAAAGGGAAAAGCATGAAATCAATCTAATAATAAGATGGTTAAAACGACAAGTGACCATTAGGGTCCAGGCCCGGCATACTCAGCATCTATCGCTGATACTACACTATTTCAGGTTGTTGATCATTGTCGGAGCTGAAGAGCAGGAACAGGGTAATTGGAGATGTTGTATAGCAATGAAGATGGTGTATGGTCTTAGTAAGGTTATGTATATTCAGGATTGGGTAGAAGCTCACTTGTCGATGTTTAAGGTTTATGGACTTAGTGTGATGTATAGGAGTTTCTCGTTATCACTGCGGTTGGCAGTTTATTTGTATTGGAAGTTGGAGGTAGTTTGGCTGCGTTGCTCGCATGGGCGAGTAACGGCCGGTGACACCCGAGTGAGTTTTGTAATGGTTATTTGTTTTTCCGCTGCGAGACGTTTTTTTATTGCTACGTGAGAGATTATATCGTGATTATGGAGAGGGGTGTTACAAAAGTGGTATCAGAGCGGGAGTACCGCTCTGATGACGAGAAGATAAGTTAAGACAGTGAGCTTAGGACTTGGGAAATATTGGAAACATTTAGGAGGTACGAGACAATTCGTTTTAAAAGGATATTGTGTCTAGTAACGCGAATTGCGTGACAGGTTAGCCTTAAGGCAATTTAATATCTATTAGTTGGGTACGGTAATTTACCGAGTATTTATGTGACATACTGTACTACAGATGTCTGGTGGTACTAGAGGGCGTGGTACTGGTAGAGGTGGAGGCGGTGACCCCGGCATTCCAGGAGTTGCTGAGACGGTTGCAGCCGTTCTTGCACAGCTGGGTACTCAGATAGGAGGAGCACCAGCCCACCCGCCACAGCCCAGGGAAACGAACTGGCTGAAGTCAGTTAGCGAGACCCGACCACCTACATATTCTGGGGAACCAGACCCCGTAGCTTTGGAGCGTAACACTGTTGAGCACGAGAAAGCATATGAAGCTCTACAAGTACCTGACGACAAGAAGGTCACCATTGCTGCTTTCCATCTGAAGGATGCAGCCAGTACTTGGTGAAGATTGGTCAAGGACCATCACCTGGCTACGCCTGACTTTTCGTGGGCTGCCTTTGTCGAGTTGCTGAGAGGGAAGTACTACCCAGCACATCTCAAACAGAAGAAGCGCCAGGAGTCAGAGACACTGACCCAAGGAGGCCTGACCGTGGATGAGTATTACGCTCGATTCATTGGTCAGCTGGACTTCATTCCCGGAGTGGATTACTCATAGACCGTGAAGGTAGAGAAGTTCCGGGGAGGACTATTATTTCGCATTCAGATGGCGATGGGTGCTACCCTCTACACTACCATCCAGGTACCAACATGAAAGCCATAAGATTCTTTACCTACTACATTACCAATTAACTTTGTGAGAACTTACCAAGGAGATTCCAGGAGTGTTATGAGGCTGCCTCGAGGACTGAGCTAATGCTCCAGACTCGGGAGAGACTCTAGGGGCAAAGAAGAGAAAGAACCCTGAAGGAGAGTCTGAGGGTGGAGGAGCATCTCCAGGCAAAGGCCAGAAAAAAAAAACGGGAAAGTAAGGACTTATCCCACTTTAAATTGTTCACTATATTAAATACCTTAGGAATGCTGACCCGAAACCTTAAATAGGAAATTCTTTACAAAGAAAGGGCAGCAGGGTCACCAGGGAGCAAAGGGAAAAGAGCCCGTCCTTTGGTTGACCGGCCCAGCACCTTCTAAGGGTGAGAACACCTACCTCTTAAATTGAAGTGTGGCCTTAACCTTTAAATCATCAGATTGTAACTTAAACTTAATTACTACCATTAGGCAGCAGACAGCCCCCGCGCCATTTTTTACTGTAAGAGTTGTGGGAAAGACCACCCAGGGGTCGACTACGAAGGCCGCAAAGTCGAATGTCAGTGCTGCCAAAGAGGGCCATAGGGAATTCGAGTGCTGGATGAACCCAGAGAGCCGTAATCACAGGCCACCAAAGAATACTCAGAAGACCTCAGCTGGAGGATCTGGAGTACCACGAGGCTGTCAGGATGGCCAGACATCTACTGATGCTGGAGCCCTGAAGGGCAAGGGAGTAGATAGGGCATGAGTACCCTAACTCCATGAGACCGCTGGTGGAAGACTTGATTACTATGTTGTATATTTACTTTGGATGTTAGACAAAGACTTGTTATGAGTATGTGGGAGTGTGTCATTGACCACTCACCTTTTGTGTAAGACTTTGGGATTAGTTGTGTGTACTCAGTACCAATAAGCTTTAAACCTTGACGGATAATATATGAACAGGATGTTTGAGATTACATTATCATGTAGCCCATACTCGACGACACAGAGTCAATGAGACCAGTGATTACTGAACCAGAATTTCCACCTGCATGGCGCACTTGCTAATGCAAGCGCTATGACCAGTAAACCACTGAAATTTCCATCTGCCTTGCGCACTTGCTACAGCAAGTGCAGCAACAACAACAGCAACAGTAACAGCAACTGCAAATGCAACTGCAACAACTACTGCTTTTTAGTCTTTTATTATACATATACCAAAAAAAAAGAGATGTTTTTTTTTCAAACGTTTTCATACAAACCCTGAGATTAGAAACCTATGCAACTATGGAAGGACCGTTAGTCCAACCACTGCAACTGGAGGAAATTACACAGCCACTGTGATGGTAAACCACACCAGTTTAATTGTTTGGGAATGTTCAGACATGGCTTATTAGCCAAATACCATCAGTGTATACCCGCATTTAATGCTAATATTAATGATGAATGTTTAGTCCTCATGGACAAGCATACCCTTTGTAGATGCACCACCGTCAGTGAGGATGGTTGGGAAGTGAAGAGCCAAGTTGCTCAAGCTATTATGCAATCTGCAATACATCCAGTTACATGGATGAGGGGACGAATATGAACTATGGATGAGATATGATAAAAAAAAAACAGGGAGAAAAGGAAAATGTGTTGTACTCAATGAGATCAAAAAAAAGGAGAAACAAGTTTGCTAATATAGCACAGATTTTACTTACACCGAGTTGAATAATACCAGTCTATGATACAAGTTACCACGGTTGCCACAAAGGTAATATCACTTATTACAGGATAACTGATAACATGAACTATTACACAAAAAAAAATGAAGCAAGAAAAAAAAAACAACAAACAAAAAAAAGAAGACAAAAAAAGAGAGAGAAGAAGAAGAAGAAGAGAGAAAAGGAAAAAAAAAGAGAAGAGGATATCCATCAAGGGGAGATTGACAACAGAATACTTCACAATAAACCGTGTGACAGACATTACCAGTTTACTAAACGAGACATGGGACGACCGCACTCCGATAGGAGCATGTGGGCCTGACAGACTGTGAGCCTCGATTTTAAACCCTATCCTATGTTGAATAAAGTTGATTGGGATCTGATTGGGTTTTAGGTCCACTTATAGCCTAAGATTAATAACTATGTCATATAAAATATTATTAAAACCTAAGCTAGCTCACTGGAACCTATTATGAGTCGCCACCTAATTTTAACCTAGATCAAATTAGGAAAGGAGAGTTCGGGTTCGGGGGCTTGATATTCGACTTAATTAGGGTTCAATTACTTTCATTACCCCTAGAAGTCGTTTTTCCTCTACTTAGTTTAATCACGGCTTATTACGAGTCGTTTTTAACCTAAGTGCGCGCTTCTTTTTTTTATTTTTTAGCATTTTTTGACTGAAAATAAAAGTGAAAGTTGAAATTACCTAAACTAGGGTTTCGGAGGCAGAATTAGGTCAAATTTTGTTTCCGTCCGTAGCCACGGACCTAATGTCCGTAACCACGGACCCTAGTTAATCTATGTGAAAATAAAAGTCGAATTAAACAGAAAACAAAAATTTGAGAAGTCCGGGGCCACGGACAGGATGTCCGTAGGCCCGGACATAGTTTAACAAAACCTAAATTTTTTAAAATTTTTAAATCCCGCCGCCGTCCGTGGGTGTCCGTGGCCACGGACAACCCGTCCGTGGTCCCGGACCATAGGTCCGGGATCCCGGACCACCCACGGACAGGGGTTTTATGGTGGTTCCCGAAGGTGTTTTCGGCTCAAAATTTATGCACGTGTAGCCTGAAAGGTGTACAATTCGTTAGTAATTGAAGATTGCAGTTTGAAGTCGAATTATGTACGAAACTTGGCGAACAAGTTATTGGACAGAAGCTTAAACAAACGTCAATACAGAAGCGTAAACAGGTTGGTTTGAACCCAAACTTTGACAGAGAGTTAACAAGGTCGTGGGGAATCAGAAAAGTGGGATTGTAACCTGTTTTACCTTCGAATTCAAAATGATTCTTCACGTTGGGATTTTCGGAGGCTCCGATGATGCCGGTTCCGGATTGAATTCGACCCGGGCTTCTGGTTGTTGATTGTTGATGATGTTCTTCACGTTTTGGAGGTGGTTTGGTTGATGTTTGATGATTGTTGATGTGTTAGGAGTTGAAAAGTGTGTTTAGGTGGTGATTTCGAGAGATTTTTGATGTGATTTTGGTGCTTGGATGTGTAAAAACGTGAGGAGAATGAGACGGCTAGGTTTTCTGGTTGCTTAGGGTTCTTGAGGTTCTTCTTTGATCATGGGATAAGGTTCCTTATATAGACCTCTTTAAGATAGAAAAATCCGGTAAAAACCGAGATTTACCGACGTTTTAGCTCAAGGGCTTCCAAAAGGAATTTGATTATGAAATTTCACACATGGGTAAAGGATGATATTTCTGATTTTTCTAAAGTGGAATCGAATTTTTTGGATATTGGAATATTTTTAAATTCAATTTCTCGTCAGATTCAATCAGAAATTGCTAGAAAATTATTGGAAATTCGAAAAATCAAAATTCCAACGCCATTATGCTTAAAATGTCATCCTCTATCTTGGGTAAAAATTTCAAAGCATTTTGAATTGATTTGACCCTTATTTGGAGGAGAGAGAAAGCCTGTAGGGGCTTAGGAGCCTTAAAAAATTACGAAAATGGTCCTGGAGATGACTAAGCTGTCCCTAGCACTCTGAAATGTGCCGATCGATCTGGGAACCCTCACTACTAGCCTATTAGAAGAGACTCACCTCCGGGGGGTTGAAATTTTGGGTATAACAGATTGCCCCCGTCAACTAGACTTTGTAATGGAAATGAAAAGGCTAGTTGATGCTTGAGTGATACCCCAAAATTTTGGATCTTAAAAGACCCCTCGTGCAATTGAAAACCAACAAGTTGTGTCGAGCTGTTCTAAGGCGCTGACTACCTATGAGTAAAGTGGAAGGATGTCGAGCGATTCTAAAGCGTCGGCCACCTAAAGGTAAAAAATTAAATAATGTCAGACTTTCTAAGGCGCCGACTACCTATAACGAATGAGATGATGTCAAGCTATTCTAAGGCGTTGACCTATAACGAATGAGATGCTGTCGAGCTATTCTAAGGCTGACTACCTAAAAATGATATGTCGAGCTTCTAAGGCGCTGACTACCTAAAGTGATAATGAGGTAATGTCAGACTATTCTAAGGGCGACTACTAAAGTGATGATGATGTCAAGCTATTCTAAGGCGTTGACTGCCTAATGATGATATGCTGTCGAGCTATTCTAAGGCGCTGACTACCTAAAGTGTGAAAATGATGTCAAGCTATTCTAAGGCGTTGACTGCCTAGATGATGATATGCTGTCGAGCTATTCTAAGGCGCTGACTACCTAAAAATGAAATGATGTCAAGCTATTCTAAGGCGTTGACTACCTGAAGATGATGAAAGCTAAATAATGTGTAGATGTAGGGATGCTGATATGCTAGCGATGCTAATGATGCTAATGATATTGATGATGTTGATGATGTTCGGATGCTTCTGGGGACCGAAACCCGTGCCGATGCTCCTGGCTGGACCCAATGTGGACTTATTGCCATCGCCCCCCAAGCCGGTGTGCAGGGATAACCTCTAGATTACCAAGGGGACTTATTGCCACTGCCCACTAGTTGTTTCTCCCAAGATGTTGACATGAAGATGGGGACTTATTGCCTCTGCCCCGCCAACTTAGATCACGCTCTGTCTCGTACTTGTCTCGCACTGAAGATGATACTAGGTCTCGTACTGGTCTCGCACTGGATGATGACGATAGGTCTCGCACTGATGAAGATGATAGGTCTCGCACTGATGAAGATGATGGGTCTCGCACTGATGAAGATGATGGGTCTCGCACTGATGAAGATGACGGGTCTCGCACTGATGAAGATGATGGTCTCGCACTGATGAAGATGCTTGGTCTCGCACTGAAGTCTCGCACTAAATGGATGAAGAAAAAGCTGGATTCTGCACTGATTCTGGGTCGCGCACTGAATGAAGATGTCTTGTACTAAAGTCTTGAAAATGATGGGTCTCGAACTAAGAATGAATCGGAATGATAATGGTCTCGTGCAAATGATGAAAAATGATTACCGGAGTGCCAAACATGGCAATGTATGCAATCGAAATATATAAAGATACTCGTTCAAAACAGGAAACTGTTGGAAAAGGTGCCAAACTTGGCAATGTTGAGGTGTTATGCAAAAGTTGTAAAATGCAACTAAAGTGTTTGTTGGAAGCTTGCTGAAACAAGAAACTGTTGAAGAATGTGCCAAACATGGCAATGCTTGAGAAAACTCTGCTGAAAAAAGGAAAGTGAGATGATCATTTCCTGACTAGAAATTTCATATCTGCAATTTGTTTTTTAAGAAAATGAACATGCCGTTGGTGGAAGTGTGTGGTGTTTGTTGTGGTGCTAAAGGCTTTTGCCGGTGTTCAAGATTTGTGATAGACCTGGGATTGGGTTATGATTTTGGATGGTGGTCAGGGTTATGACGGGCCTGATGTTTTTGTGGAGGTAAGGCCAATGATGGGCTTGAAAGTGTGTGTGTGGTGGTAAGGGCTTATGTGTGCCTGTGGTGGGATGGTGGTGCTCAAGCTTTGGGTTTTAATTGGTGTTGACATGGCAATTGTTGGAACCAACAATTGCCCCCAGTATTTTTCCTTAAGACAATCTGAGCTAGAGTTTATGGCAATCGATCGGAACGATCGATTGCCCCCAGTATTTTCTTTTATTAAACGTGCGAACGAGTCTCGTCCTCACAGGGTCACGGCTTATGTTTCGATGTGGTGCTTCCTAATCTACACTCAGCGTGTTTGATGCTTGCGCTCGTACTCTCCTTTTGGGTCAAGACATCTCAACCATTGAATTTGACATTTGTTCGATTTACGCGTTCAACCTGTTACTTTCACGTGATTGGATACACAACTACTAAGTCGGAAGTCTTTTGAGCTTATAACATGGCTATAGGGTGTAATGAAAGACAATGGGACGATGGAGGAATGTTTAGGATATGTGGAGCTATAAGGGTGACCAAAGCTGCAACTTGCACCTTCTCTCGGACTTGCTTTCTTTGTCCTGAAGTCGTTCTGGCTACTTCGTGATGACTTCGCTTGGAACTCTGGATTTTTGAATTGTTTCTTGCATCCTTTCTCCTTCTTCCAATTTTGGGTTTCTTCAAGGCTTTTCAGGTTTGCCTTTCTTTGGATTTCTTTCCTCTCGGGGTTCTTGTGTTTCCCGGTTTTGAACCTTGGGAGCTGTTTTTGATGTTAGCTCATTTTGGATCCTGTGTCACTTTGGGACCATTTGCGGATCGCCTCGTCACGCTGGTAGCGGCTTTGCTTCTTTGAACTTGTGAAGTTGTTGTTCAAAAGTCGGGCTCCTTGCTTCCTTTGGTCACCGGGTCGGTTATTCATCATTTGCGGGCTTGTTTGTGGAGCCTATAGTGCTGTAAAAGAGGTCATATATGAAAAGCTCAGCGGGGGTGCCTAGGGTTTAATGTCAGGGTTCACAAGCTTTTGGCTGTGTGGTGCCGTACCTAGGTGCTTCGTCATTCCTGATAGTTGTGTATCCGCTCTTTGTTACTTTTCGCAGGTCTAAGAGTAAATTTACAAATTATCTCCTTCGGTCGGAGTTATGCCATTTACCTTTTCCTTTGTATGTGGTCTCACCGGAGTCGTGTAAAAATGACACGCTCGTTCACTCATGGTTTTTCCGCTCAAGACACTTTCGTGAATTTCACTTAGAGACTAGTTCACACGCTTAAACGAAAGATTAAAGATGACGATCCTGAACTCAGATTGCCCCCAGTATTGACCTGGGGTTTATGACAACACTTAAACAGATGTGAATTTTGGAATGCCTTGTGGATATTTTGGAATGGACTGTGGGACTTAGAAGGGCATGTTCAAAATTCCAGAAACAAAATACAAGTCTTTGCATGCCATTGTCGGGAAATAATTATTTCATGAACCATTTTCTCAAAAGAAACTTGTGTGAAACAAAATCTTTTTTTTGTTACCCCTTTAGACTCGAAAAAGTCATCCATTTGTGAACATGAGGAAGAAGATGAAAAATCGATACTTCTTATTGGTGGTTTGAAAACGATCATTCTTTGAAAACTTTGAACGATGCACTTGAAAGATAAATGTTTTAACAAGTTATGCAGTAGAATGCATGGGAACCCTAAACTTTCCATTGAATTCGAGCTCTGCTGAACTGTCTGATGTCGGCATGCTGAAGACCCGAGCTCTTGACTGCCAGGATGTCGCTAAGATGACCGTGACTGTCCTCTTCTTGGACTCTGTGTGGGCTCCGTGAAGAGTCTGAACTAGGAACGCCTATAAGTTGCGCACGAGGCACTTGGGCCTGAATGTGAGGTACATGGCTTGAAACGGTTTCACGAATGTGGATTGGCACTCGGGCCTGGATGACTTCATGGATGTGGATAGGCACTCGGGCCTGGATGAATTGAAGGTGAGGCACACAGGCCATGATGATTCATAAGTGGGTTGGCACTTGGGCCGGAATGTGTTGTGAGATTGTGGCACTTTGGCCGGATTGTTGTGAAGATGTGCCGCTTGGGCCGGAATGTTGGGAAGATGTGGCGCTTGGGCCAGAGTGTTTGAAAGTACGGTGCATGGGCCAAAGAGTGTTTGAGGATGTGGCGCTTGGGCCGGAATGTGTTTGAGAATGTGGCACTTGGGCCGAAATGATTAGGGATTGTGGCGCTTGGGCCGGAAAGTGTTTGGGCTAGAAGTAAGAATATGGGCCTGAGGGACTTCTAGACTAGAATGGATGTGTGGGCCTGAAGGCCCTTAATCTGGAAGTGATACATACAAGCTGAAGGAAGCCATATGAACTATGAATGGGCCACTGGGCTGAGAGAGAAACTTGAGGTTTAAGACTTGTTTGATGTCCCTGCTGAGCCTTGAGGCCAGAAACTAGAATGAATGAGTTATGAAAAATTATCTTGAATTCGAGTGAGTTGAAACCTAAACAAATGGTTTTGAGTGGGCCTAAAAGGTATGACACCTAGATCTAGGGCTTTGGGCCAGGGCCCAAATAAAAAGTTCACCTAGACTAGAATGGGCCTTGGGCCGAAATGGAAAAACCTGATTGATTTTCATGTCTTATGGACTGCTTTAGGTAGATTGGCTTTTCATAGGCCTAGAACTAAATTGATAATTCAATTAGGCTGAAAGAGAAATCACCTAAATCTAAACTTTTGGGCTGAAGCCCGAGCAAATAACTCACACATTCTAATCAAGCAAGGCCTTTGGGCCGCAACAATAAACCCGCGATATCGGGTTGGGCTGAGTTGATGTAGGAAAAGTTCCTATCAATCTCTAGGTTGGGGGTGGGCTGATCATACAAGCAAACAAGGCCCACACAATTCAACATGTCCTCACTAGACGTTTAAATCAAACCGGGTATGGATCGATCCGGAGAGGTGCTTGGGGCGTGGGCCCAGGTCACCACAAAGGAATAGGGCTTGCACGCTATTCCCTTTGGGCTTCCCCACTCTTTCACATCACCTGAAGGTGTGCGTCTACGGTCGGGTCTTTGACTGACCAAACAAAAGGGCTAGGTAAGGGCACTGCCAGGAAAACGCTTGGGGCTAAAGCCCAGGTATTAAGGGGGTGTGGTTAGACGACACCCTCCTCTTTTCCCCCGCTTATTCACATCACCTAAAAGGTGTGAGTCCCTGACAGGGGACCCTCAAACGGGTCCCGGGGTGAAATTGGTTTGTGGGACCCTCGCTCTCATATGATGCCAAGGTGCGAAAATTAAAGTGCGCACGAAAGTAAACAAACAGAGTAATAAAGCCATAAATAAACATTTCGAGTTAAGCCTCTTTCTTAAAATTAAAACAAGTTAAAATTAAGAAGTATGTCCCCAGCAGAGTCGCCAGTCTGTGAGCCTCGATTTTAAACCCTATCCTATGTTGAATAAGTTGATTGGGATCTGATTGGGTTTTAGGTCCACTTATAGCTAAGATTAATAACTATGTCATATAACAATAATTATTAAAACCTAAGCTAGCTCACTGGAACCTATTATGAGTCGCCACCTAATTTTAACCTAGATCAATTAGGAAAGGAGAGTTCGGGTTCGGGGGCTTGATATTCGACTTAATTAGGGTTCAATTACTTTCATTCCCCTAGAAGTCGTTTTTCCTCTACTTAGTTTAATCACGGCTTATACGAGTCGTTTTTAACCTAAGTGCGCGCTTCTGTTTTTTTATTTTTTAGCATTTTTTGACTGAAAAAAAAGTGAAAGTGAAATTACCTAAACTAGGGTTTCGGAGGCAGAATTAGGTCAAATTTTGTTTCCGTCCGTAGCCACGGACCTAATGTCCGTAACCACGGACCGTAGTTAATCTATGTGAAAATAAAAGTCGAATTAAACAGAAAACAAAAATTTGAGAAGTCCGGGGCCACGGACAGGATGTCCGTAGGCCCGGACATAGTTTAACAAAACCTAAATTTTTTAAAATTTTTAAATTCCGCCGCCGTCCGTGGTGTCCGTGGCCACGGAACCCGTCCGTGGTCCCGGACCATAGGTCCGGGATCCCGGACCACCCACGGACAGGGGTTTTATGGTGGTTCCCGAAGGTGTTTTCGGCTCAAAATTTATGCACGTGTAGCCTGAAAGGTGTACAATTCGTTAGTAATTGAAAGATTGCAGTTTGAAGTCGAATTATGTACGAAACTTGGCGAACAAGTTATTGGACAGAAGCTTAAACAAACGTCAATACAGAAGCGTAAACAGGTTGGTTTGAACCCAAACTTTGACAGAGAGTTAACAAGGTCGTGGGGAATCAGAAAAGTGGGATTGTAACCTGTTTTACCTTCGAATTCAAATGATTCTTCACGTTGGGATTCTTCGGAGGCTCCGATGATGCCGGTTCCGGATTGAATTCGACCCGGGCTTCTGGTTGTTGATTGTTGATGATGTTCTTCACGTTTTGGAGGTGGTTTGGTTGATGTTTGATGATTGTTGATGTGTTAGGAGTTGAAAAGTTGTTTAGGTGGTGATTTCGAGAGATTTTTGATGTGATTTTGGTGCTTGGATGTGTAAAAACGTGAGGAGAATGAGACGGCTAGGTTTTCTGGTTGCTTAGGGTTCTTGAGGTTCTTCTTTGATCATGGGATAAGGTTCCTTATATAGACCTCTTTAAAGATAGAAAAATCCGGTAAAAACCGAGATTTACCGACGTTTTAGCTCAAGGGCTTCCAAAAGGAATTTGATTATGAAATTTCACACATGGGTAAAGGATGATATTTCTGATTTTTCTAAAGTGGAATCGAATTTTTTGGATATTGGAATATTTTTAAATTCAATTTCTCGTCAGATTCAATCAGAAATTGCTAGAAAATTATTGGAAATTCGAAAAATCAAAATTCCAACGCCATTATGCTTTAAATGTCATCCTCTATCTTGGGTAAAAATTTCAAAGCATTTTGAATTGATTTGACCCTTATTTGGAGGAGAGAGAAGCCTGTAGGGGGCTTAGGAGCCTTAAAAAATTACGAAATGGTCCTGGAGATGACTAAGCTGTCCCTAGCACTCTGAATGTGCCGATCGATCTGGGAACCCTCACTACTAGCCTATTAGAAGAGACTCACCTCCGGGGGGTTGAAATTTTGGGTATAACACAGACTTATTTATAAGTTAGTCGGGTAAGTAGTAATGTATCAGTACGGTAGCCCATGCAAGTATACAAGTAGTGTTAGGAACACGAGAAGTAGTCAACTCCATTCTACGGACAGTAAGACGGATTACCTCGAAGATGGACGAGAAGAGCCGCAGCTAAACCAACGGGCTAGAAAAAAAAAAGAGAACCTTCAACAGAGAACAGTAGACAGTGTACAGTGAAGACAGGGAAACAATTCAAGGACAAGAACCCAAAAAAATAATAAAAATAAATAGGAAAACCCATTATGGACGAAAGATATGTAGACCCCTCATAAGGATCAAGCAAATGCTTGCAATCCAGAGGAAATCTACCAGATGATATGGACATAAACGCGTGACTACAGGAGAAAAGATAAAGCTATATGATAGTAGATACCTTAAGAAAAGAACAATGGATTTGGAATGTACCACTCACAGGATAATTCACACATCTTATCTGTTTGACTCATTGGATATTAGCTGTTGAGCGTTTACGCCTCTGCACTCTGTATGACTAAGTGTTTTGGTATTGCACTCGTGCAGTTATTAATCTAATAGGAATGCAGAAAGATAAGTGGATATCAACAAGAGTGTGTAAAAAAAAATAACTACAATAGTGTGTTACTCTGGAACAAACCTACCAGGAGACATGGATGACAAACATCATCTTTGTGGACATATAGGCTGGTACGTCTTAGTATTACAAAGACAAGTGCAAAGAGCACTAAGTACTAACAGTAGCCAATGTCATATCACATCTCAAACTGAATGTCAGTGAGAGAAGACATACGGATGTATGCTAGTGATCAAAAACGAATGGATTCACAACAAAAAAAAAAGAGACAAATTGAGCATAGGTTCATGGGTCTGCACCTCATACGGAGCGAGTGGGACCATAAGAATAAACTTGGAGAGAGCACGAATAGATCAGTGCCTCACCCTTTATGTATTGTGAAGCCAGAAGGGCTAGAGTCATAACCGTCTCTCTGATATGAGGATAATCCATGAGTTGGAGAACTCTTTGAGAGCCAAGTATCCAGCGCTCCTTGTTGAGCGGCTGTTGTATACTTGTGGGGTACGGGGGCGTAACCCTTTTTAAGGGGGGTAGAGCCTCTTGGCTGTGCACATGTGTGCACTAAGTTTTGGTTGTTTCGTATGCATTGCATACAAAGAATTGGTGGTGTGCGGGGCATACGAGGTTTGTTTGTTAAGTATGCATGGCATACAGTGAATTGTTTCGTATGCATGGCATACAGCAAATTGATATTGTTGGTATGTTTGGTACGCGGGGCGTGTGTTGTTTGGTTTATTTGATGCGTGATGTGCACTGTATGTATGTATCTCACGAGATACTGGGCGTGCGTTGTTTGGTTTATTTGATGCGTGATGTGCACTGGTATGTATGTATCTCACGAGATACTTGTTTGAATGATTGTATGTACACCATTTGTGTAGTATTTTTCTTATGCTATTTGTGATATGTATTCATATTGCTTTATAGAATCATTACATATGGCATCGCCTAGATACGAAATGAATCATTAGATATGGAATGTGGAACAACGGAATGTTATGGACACCTCATAAGGTTGTCAGGACTGGTAGAACTGATAGGAAATGATGGTGCTGATGGATCACCTATATCCATATATGATTGAACTAACGCCACGACGTGATGGCTATGTGCTGTATAAGCGCAATACGATGTATGTAAATGATATATCACATAGATATACATTATGGGTAGTTATACATTTATATATACTTACCTATTTGATTAAGAGACTTCGGGATGAAGTCTTTTTAAGGGGGGTAGACTGAAATACCCAAATTAATAAAACATGGATTAAATATTTAATCACATTAATTAAGGCCTGAACATGCCTTATAAGTCAACTGAGAACAACAGTGGTCAACATAAAACAAGATGTTGCACCCTTTGACTGTTAAGGGTAAATAAATACCCAAAATGAACTTCTTAGGGCCAAAAAAATTGTCCTAATTATATTAACATAATATTAAACATATTATAATTGTTGGACAACACTCCAACACAAAGAACAAGGACTTTCTGCTTCAAGGTCAAATAGAGCAAAAAGGTGCTCTAAGAAACCTTAAAATCTAATGACCTCTAAATGATATAAATTGAATACCATGATCAAATATCATGTAAGGGACACAAAAAAAAGTTGTCAAAGAAAACAAAGCTCAGAAACACCTTGCGACACAAAATGTGCACTAAAACTCCTTAAAGCACGTTTTTGTGTAATCGCCTTCTAAAATAGTTTTAAATGGGCTAAAAGGTTATAAATACCTTTAAATATAATAAAATATCATATTATATGATATTAGGAATTTAATTCCAGAAATTTTCGAATTTTTACAAATTTAATATTAAAATATTAATAAAACCCTAAAAGGGGCCCGCAGGAGTCAATGTTGACTAAGATTGGTCAAGAGGTCAAAGTTGACCCCTTAGACCATATAAGTTCGACATTTACAAGCCAAGGAGGCTCAAATTCGTCACTTGCATATACAATAATCAAACTCCAACATTATTTCCTAAAATGGGGACCACATTTTACCTTTCCATTATTATGACTTAATAATACACCTTGGCTCCATTATTTGATGTGTGAGCCTGTATCCCCCTCCAATAATCGTTGCCAGCCCATGCTATCCCTTGGATGAGTCATTACCCATTTCCAAATCAATATATAGTCGAAAAGTGCTTTTCATTCAATAATGCCCATTTCAATTATTTCCTTGACTCCTAGCTCCATTCCAACGAGCTAGCTCCATTCCAACTGAGCTCATTCACTCTCCAAGCTCTCTCAACCGTGGTTTTTGAGTTGGGAAGGTAGATCTAACCTCTAAGCTCCTAAGGTAATGGTTTAAGGCTTATTTTGGCTCTTTTTCTTCATCTCCTCACCACCTATGCTTAGATCTCGTGACTAATCACTTCCTATGGCTTATTCTCAGTGTTATAAGGTTATAACATCAATAAAATTCGAATGAAACAAGTTTAGAGACCAAGGTTGCTCAAAATCTCATTTTAAGGTAAAAATGTGCTTTAAGCTCATAACTTTTGATTCCCTTCAAGTTCGGCTGTGAAACTTTGGTCATAGCCTCATCTTCTTCTCCTTTTCATGTGGAATCTGTTGGTTAGCCATTTGGAGCAAAGGTGGCCGAGATCCAAAGGAAATACCCTCTTTTAAGGCATTTTTCCAAGGTAAAACCTAATAACAAGGTAGTTTGTTGAGATCTAGCTATTTCCTATGTCAATATGGTGGATCTAACACCTTGTGGTGTGTTTGATTCAGGTCGAAACCATCTTGAACTCTCCTTGCATTCTTAAGGTGATTTTTGCCTTAAATCTTACATTAAATTACTTCTTATGGTTAGATCTTTCTTGCAGACTAACTAGGCCTTGGTTTCTGTTGAAAACATGTAAAACAAGCTGTGGAGAATTTCTCCTTAAGGTGGCGAACTCAAACAAGGCTTTACCTAAGCTAAATCAAGGTATAAATCACTTAAAACCTTAACTTGATACATTAACACAAGTTCAAGTGTGTGTATATTAATTGCCGTGAGTGAAGGAGAAAAACAAGGTCTTGTTTGACCTTAAAATGTTTTAGGAATGGTTTAATAAATTTTATAACTAATTAAACAAGCATAATTGTCAAATTTAAGACATTATGTGGAAGTTTGGTAATTAAATGGAAAGTGTGTGGTGAGGCCGAAATCTATATGTATTTTTGGGACATTTATGTGTAATTTATTTTGCAAGCCAATGTTTGTAATAGGCCATGTATTTTAGGCCATTTTATTTATGCATTTACAAGCTTTTAATTAAGTTTAAGTAGTATAAATGCATTACCGGAAAATAAATGGGGTATTATGTGTAAGTAATTAAATTAATTTAGGGACTTTAGAAAAATAAAGCCTAAAATTAGAGTTAAAAAGGAGTTAAAATAAAGCTTATAAGATTTTATAAAGTTTTGGGGTTAAATGGTGAATTTTAGAAAGTTTGGGTACTAAACCGTAATTATAAGGAATTGGTGGTCAAGGAAATATTAAGGTGGTCAACTGTGACCATATGCTAGGTTTTGACCAAATTAGATAAGTTAAATAACTTATTTAAGGTTGTATAATAAGATAAGAATCTTAGGCAATATTTTTATAACATATGTGGTAAATATGTTATTACGAAAATAAAGGGTGTACAATGGTATTTTAAACACCCATGGGCTATTAGGAATTTTAGGAATTTATTTGGTGGATTTTGGAATTTAAAATGAACTATATATGTATAATATATAGTTTTATGTCATCATGACACTTTGGAGAAAAAATAGATGGTGGAATGGTAAATACAAAAAGTATATGGGTTAATAAGGATATTTATAACCCTTTGGTGGATTTGGTGATTTTTAGAATTATTAAGAGAATTTATTAAGATATGTGTATGAAATATGGTTTTAATGATATGGAAGAACTATATGTTATAAATAGGGCCAAATGGCAATTATAGAATAGCACAAGGGCTGTTCGGAATTTACAAAAAAATAACCATAGGTTATACTCTTTTTAAGTTAGAAATGTTATTAAAGTTGAAATATATGGTATATAACATGGTAAAAAGAAAGGGGTGATTTGTAAATAAAGGAAAGTATGGTTTATGGAAAAGAATAAGATTTTCTTATGGTGCCTAAGAGGCAATAATAAATAGTTTTGTATAAAGACTATAGGTTATAAGTTAAAGGGAATAAAATATCACATAGTATGGTATTAATATATGGTATAACATTACATAATGTTATGTGGTCAAAACGGAATTTAAATTAAGTTAAGGGCTATACTGAGTTAATAAGAGTTGAGAGATGAATTTAGACTAAGGTCTATAATGTTATAAATGTTATAACAATTATTTGGTATAAGGTGGTTAATGAAATTAATACAAATAAGGTATTCACATTAAATGTGTGTGACAAACTATAAGTGAATGGGATTTATAAACTAAGGTATTTATGGAATAAACCTTAGGAGTTGTAAATGTACAACATAAAATGTTACATAATATTAGGATAACAATCTTAATATAAGTTGTATAATATGATGCAACTAATGGGAATAATCATCTAATAAAAGATGATGAAATGTAACAAAAATATAAGAGTTTATGAAACTCATGAGAATTACCTACGTGGTAAAAATATATACATACACAAGAATAATGTATATAAGGTCGATAAATATATTTGGTTGAAAACCTTATGATTTAATGGTGGTGGTTATTTGGGAAAAAAATATAGTTACAAACTATAAGCTATGAATTTTGCTAAGATAATGGGTAATGAGATACAAAGAATTATAATGGATGGTGGAAAAAAAATATATAATATAAGAATGCATGCATACATGCAACTAAAGGTTACGTACCTAAACTAGATGTGGATAAGATTAAAAGAAATATAAGGAATTAAACTTAACAGTTGAAATAGTTTTGACGTACGCGTTTTAAGAAACAAAGTCGACTGTTTTAGAAAAACCTGTAACAAACAACTGTAGAAAACGGGGGGTGAACTGTCGGGGTTACTTATAATTCGGAAATACCGGATGTAGTTAGTCATGGAGACTGACTTATAGTTTTATTACCGTTTAGAGTATACTTCTGACAAGGACGCTTGACGAGCTAACGGACTACACACTACACGGAGCGTAGGATCTTGCTGATTCATACTCCACCGTAATACAGTCAGGGTGAACGGTATGTAAAGGGGTTGATCCGAGTTGTCCTAAGGTTGCTCCTTGGGCTCGGATTTGGTTGATATAACTTGTATGTTATTATGTGTCTCTGATTATCCCTGAGGGCTTCCTCAGTTCAGACATCTGGTGATCTGTGATAAGATTGTTTGTCTGAATGTGATGATTAATATGCATGAACTGTATATTTATAGCTGCTTATTATTTACTGTTGTTGAGTTAACAGTATTGGTTCGTATATATGAACCTATATATATAAAACGAACTAGCGGCTATGGTGCTATCTTATATGAAATATAAGGAACGTAAGTAAAACGTTGTAGCACTGTGATAATAACATATACATATTATCTGAGACTTTTATACGGAGCATTGGCCTTTCTATACGCCGCTCTCGTATCTAACACTGGATCTCGAGTTTACAGACTCCGGATTGGACTAATGACCTTAGTCTGCTGTGTTAAATGTTTATGGATATTTGGATGGTTGATTAAATATATTATACATTTATGCTTCAGTTTTGATTATAACTGTAAAAGGGAAAGCATGAAATCAATCTAATAATAAGATGATTAAAACGACAAGTGACCATTAGGGTCCAGGCCCGGCATACTCAGCGTCTATCGCTGATATTACACCATTTCAGGTTGTTGACCATTGTCGGAGCTGAAGAGCAGGGAACAGGGTAATTGGAGATGTTGTATAGCAATGAAGATGGTGTATGGTCTTATGGTAAGGTTATGTATATTCAAGATTGGGTAGACGCTCACTTGTCGATGTTTAAGGTTTATGGACTTAGTGTGATGTATAGGAGTTTCTCGTTATCACTGCGGTTGGCAGTTTATTTGTATTGGAAGTTGGAGGTAGGTTGGCTGCGTTGCTCGCATGGGCATGTAGAGTAACGGCCGGTGACACCCGAGTGAGTTTTGTAATGGTTATTTTTTTTTCCGCTGCGAGACGTTTTATTTATTGCTACGTGAGAGATTATATCGTGATTATGGAGAGGGGTGTTACACCATCCTACTCTCTCGAACGGTGAACAGCTTCGGTACCTGCACACTAAAAACGGTCCCCCGAGGGGGTCAGCTTACGCTGCATATGAAATCCGCATATACCGCGTGCTAACCGCGGTACGCCGACTACTTTGGGTCGGATATACATGGAGTTCATTTTACATGCATACATACATACTCATGCTACGACAATACAATCACAATACCTACATACACATACAAGGTTCAATACTTACTAAGGAAGACAATTCAATAGTCAACCATTCATATTGGTTATTCATTCATTACTCTTCGTACTGTGTTCGATATTCTCTACTCTACTCATACTCAATCCTTACTCTTGTATACTCATCACTCATGTTCAATACCTTACTCGTACACGATCCTTACTCTGTACTCGTTACTATACTAGTGCATACTCACTACTCAATTCTCTAATACTTACATGCTCGATACTCAATCCTTACTCATACGTACTCAATACTCGGTACTCATTACATACTCATACTTGCTTCTTACTCGATACTCATTACTTGGCCTCTAGGCGAGTCATACTCAAGACTCACCACCGGACCTACAATACGAGGGCTATACGCTTAGCTCCTCAAATACTCAAATGTCCGTTCTACCGGACTACTCGAATTCCCAACACTCTTCTCTCAGAGCATATTACAATCTCATGGATAGCCTAGAAGTATCTCTCTCGATAACCTCTGTTAGCTTAGGGAATTACCACCGCCTAGTATCCTCAGATTTAAGGGTTTCCCCAACATATCGAATACTCTCTCGTTCGGGGCATACTTATATCAGTCGGGTCCTCTCATAATGGGTCGACTAATTACTAAGGGGTTTGGAGATCCCTCATCATTCTTTACTACTCTCATGGTTCATGTTTGCACCAAGATTAACTCCTCTAATAGAGGTTACTTATATACTTCCACTACTTTTCGTTTGTGGATTATTCATTTCGTTTCTCCTACCGTTATCGGGAGGTTATTACTCCCGTACACTCTCTCACATTCTAGTGAGTTCATTGATTTACGTTATCGTTTATTGGTTCGTTGTTTAGTGCGTCGCTACGGTTCCATTGGTTCACACAGGACTCTTACCACGAGTCAATACACAATAAGACTCATCTATGAGTCGGTCTACGCACTAAGTGAGGCCACACAATCAATCAAGAGAGGTTAGCTCAATCAACATACAACAAGACATGCAACGAAAGTCAATAAACCGTTTTCATGCTTTAGTCTTGATTAGCCGGCATACAGCACACAAATCAACGTAACTCGGTTAGCATACGGGGCATGAGGAATCATACCTTTCACCGGAGTTAGCTTTAACACGTGTGTTCCCTCGTTCCTTGGTTCACACTTGTTCCACTGATAATGTTCCAACATTATTATTAATACCATACTCTTACGATACACAAATAATTACTACTCCCGTACTTACCCCGTTATCCCGGTGTACTTAATGTTCTTATACTCTCAACTTGCTTGGTTACTTTTACACTTGTTTTCATACTCATATACTTACTTTCTTACCTTTATTATTTCAATTGTGGTGTACTACTACATATATATGCATATATGTGTATAGGCATATATATATATATATACGATTATTATAATCATACAGTAAAAATATATTTTTTTTACTCGACCGGACTTACGACCGACCTTGCAAGTCCGGTCCATTCCAGTAGCTACCAGTACGGGAAATTTCCTGGCTCGACCGGACTTGCAAGTCCGGTCGCAAGTTCGGTCCACTCCAGTAGCTTGTATTACGGGAATTTTTCTGGCCGACCGAACTTGCAAGTCCGGTCGCAAGTTCGGTCCATTCCAGAAGGATTCTGACGGGAGCATTTCCGGTCCGACCGAACTTGCATGTCCGGTCGCAAGTCCGGTCGATTCCAGAAGGTTTCCCGTCTTTGTAAATCTGGGCTCGACCGAACTTGCAAGTCCGGTCGCAAGTCGGTCCGGCCCAGTACTTCAGTTTTAAAATCTGTTTTCAGTCCTCTCTTTTACCCATTACTTCCCCAATCTTCCTACATGTAGTCCCACATGTTTAAACACTATCTAGGCCCTCCAAATTTCCTTAGTTCATCCAACAATTCCTTACTCTTTCTAAATCTACATACACAATTTCTCCTCACTTCCTTTCAATTCTTACCATTGTTTTCTTTACCCTCATGCTACAGATTTTCATTTTACCCTTTACCATTCCATACTCCCTCTACCAATGCTACTCCTAGTATCCCAAATACATTTCCAAGCAAATACAATATCTATACCCAAGTCCAACATTCATTTACCAATTCTTGCACATTAAATTCTCCTAACTTCTTCAATGTATTCTTATACACTTTGCTACAGATTTTACACTTCTTATTTCTCATACTACAATTACCATTCCAATGGTCATTAAACATCTCTACTATCCCCAATACATACCTTGGTTCTCCCATTCACCAAGTCATCCACAAATGTACATATTCCTACCAAAATTTTGCCATAGTTCACCTACAATCCTCACTTATCCACACATATCCATTTCACCAAAATCATTCCTATTCTAGCCACACCCATACAAGGGTCCTACCAGCAATACAAGAAATCTTACAATATAAATTTACCAATACTTCCTCAATCCACAATACAAATACTCATATACAATTATTTGGCTCTAAGGCCTACAATCCACATACTTGCTCTTAAATACTCAAACTTCACAATTCTCAATACTAGTACAAGGTTTTGGGTTCTTTAAATATTTTACCCATTCCCACTACTCTAATGCAATAGAATCTACATTAGGAAGGAGCTCTTACCTTGAGCTTATACTTCCTTCTTTTCTTTTCCATTTCTCCTCTAGCTCTCTTTCTTGTCCAAATCGGTTTTATGGGGAATGGAGTTGCCAAACTCCATTCCCATCACCCAAGCACACAAAGACAAGCATGATTAATCTACTAGCCCTCACATTAACACTAATTCATTGGAGTGTTTAAAATACAAATTCTAGGGTTTACCTTTGGAGTGCTTTAGGAGGGGTTTAGCCCTTGGTTCAAGAAGGTGTTCTCACCACCATTGGAGGGTTGAAGCAAAGCTCCAAAACAAGAGGAAAAACAAGGTAAGAGAGGGACACCAAAAATCGGCCATACCAAGAGATGGAGAAAAATGAGGTCTTTCATGGAGATTTTTACCTTGTTGGAAAGAGGAGGCTCCAAGCTTCACAATGGTGTGCTTTTCTCTTCAAATGGGGAAAACCCATGGAGATGAATTTGCTCATTTTCGGATTTTGAAAAGATAGAAATGTAGAGGAGGACGAGGGGATTACAAATATGTAATTATTTTTGAGTTTGAGCATGAATGGAGCTTGTACAAGGAGAGGAGGACGTTGAGGCAGCCATGGAGGCTCCATTTTCGCCCAGCACAGCGAGAGAGAGGGAAGAAAATCGGTGGAGAGAGGTGAGGAAGAAGAAGAAGAAAAGTGAGAGGAGAGAGAGGGAGGGAAGTGTTTTATGTTTTTGCTTTTTACTTTCCTCTCTCTTCCTTCTCTTTCTTTCTTTCTTTATTACTAGCTTAGAGTGTGTGTGAGTGGGTTGACTCCCTTAATAGGAACCGGCCCCACTATATTAGTAAGCTGGAGCGTTTTTTCGTCTTTTACAGAAAACGCTTGTTATTTTACCCGGTCTGGATACTATTCACTAACCGGGCCCGTTTTCCGGAATTTTCTCGTTTAATTATTTTTTTGTTGATTATTAAGCTTCCATAAATGCTTAATAATTATTATTTAATGATTTATAATTTTTACGGGTCTGTTTGACCACTTAAAATCACGTTTTCGGGTGTTCTCGAAAAACGTGCGCTAAAGCTCTATTAGCGTTTTAATACATTTCTTGGATCCGATTTCTTCGGGAATCGTTCCCGTATACTAATTAGGCATGAATAAGCCTTAGGAATCCTCATACTACTCTAACCGAGGTCTCGTACCTCCTTTGGTTATTTAACGCTCCTTTTAGCGTTTTCCGCTTTCTAAGCGTTTCCTCATTTCTTTTGGATTTATTTTCCTTACTAAAAATTACTTAGGCACTATTAGGCCTTTAAATACCATATTAAAATATTCTAATCACCATATTTAAGTTCGGGGTATTTCAATAATTTATACTATAATGTCATAAGGTTTTATTTGAATAAACTTGTTACATAAATGAGAAGTTGTAAAACGTAAGGTATATCGAGGAATAATAATCTATTGTGTATTATAAACAAACATTGCATGGAATGCACGCAACCATAGGTTATAAAAAAATATATAATAACCATGCATGCAACTATAGGTTATAACAATACCTAGGCTTACGATGTAACAGTGGAATTAATTATACGAGAACAAACAAAATTTAATTGAGCGTAACGCTTATTAAATACTACGGTTGGAAACTGTAATTACTAAGTTTGGAAACGTCAATTACGACGTTCGTATAGCAACCGACGTTTTTGTTAAACCGGATATAAATATATACTTACTACGAGTAAGGAGTTTTTAAGGATAACGATACCTTAACTATTAACAGTTGAAATCCGGGGATGTAATACCGGGGTTACTGACGTTATTCGGAAATACCTAATCGTATTGTCATGTGGGTTGACACTTAGCATTCTTCGTATGTTTAGATCGCCTGTTAGACGTGCGCGCTCGAGAAAGCTTAGTGGTCTACACTGCGCATCCGTGGTCTAAGGTGTACGGTATGTAAAGGGGTTTGATCCGGGTTGTCCTGAGGAATTCCTTGGGCTCGGATTTGTTTGATAACTTGTGTGTTATGTGTGTTATGTGTGTTACTACATTATTTAATTATGCACACGCGTCCTACGGGACTAACATTATGTCGACTATAGATCGACTTATATAAAACACATATGCGTTTAATGTGATGTGATTGTGGTTAGTTGGTGTACCACACTTAATATTATGATTGTATATGTATACTAACCTAAGTAAAATACTTAGGAACGGGACGCGACATTGTTGATCCCTAGAGCTTTGACTCGAACATGAATACTACCTAGAATGATTCTAGGCATGCGTAAGATCCATAGGGCGGCCAACAAATAAGTGATATTCTCCACACATAAAAACTGTAACTGGGTAACTGACCGACTAAGTCGAGTATTGGAGAGTGAATGAGTGGATGGATTACCTTAATCCTGTTAGTCATCGGCTACTGGTCGCGCGTTGAGATCTCTTGAGTTAACCCGGATCAGGCTTACTCTGATTTGACCTGATCGAGCCTAGATAGATCGACAAGTTGGTGATAACATGGGCGCCTTTAAAAAGGAAATATATGGACGCTTTTAAAAAGGCTAAGTGAATAGGCACCTTGTGTGCATGGGACTACTGTCCAAGTGAGGTTGTTACGGGCTGTCCTAACTGACGTCCGCTAGTGCTAACCAATTAATGATTCATGCGAGGGCCCGGGGGGCTGACTGGTGAAGTATGTGGTGGTGCTAATCAATGTGTGTGCGAATTGTCGCCCTGATATGTTGCTTACTGTAATGTTGTGATGGGTATATGATTGTAATGTCTGTTTGGATTGGATGGATGGTTATGTGTTTATGCATGTTTGTTACAGTATTTATTATATCTGTAAAAATGGTAAAGCATGAAATCAATCTAATATCAAGATGGTTAAAAATGACAAGTGACCAATAGGGTCCAGGCCCGGCATACTCAGCGTCTATCGCTGAGACTACACTCATTGTGCAGGTTGCTGATCTACGTTGAAGCCAAAGTGCGGGAACCGGGTAGTGTGGGATTACTTTAATTAATGCACATGGAATTTATTTGTATAACGATATCAGTTGGGGATGTATGACGATACAGTTGTATTTATTTGGAATTTGAGTAGACGCACACTTGTCGACTGTTATGGATGTGGACTTAGTATGATGTATAGGAGATATCTCGTCGCCACAGCGGTTAGTAGTGTTGTGTATTTGGTTGTTGGATTTAGTTCTGCTTCGTTACTCGCATGGGCGAGTAATGGAAGGTGACACCCGAGTGAGTATTACTGTTGTATTTATTCTTCCGCTGTAAGACATATTTATTTTCTGCTTACGTGAGTGATTAATACGTGTTTATCAAGAGGGGTGTTACAAAAGTGGTATCAGAGCGGAGTACCGCTCTGATGACGAGATACTAGGTTAAGACAGTGAGCTTAGGACTTGGGAAACACGGGAAACATTTATGAGGTACGAAACGTCTTTGCTTTAATGGAATTATGTGTTAGCAAAGCCTTTGGCTTGCAAGTGTTAGCCCTTGAGGCGCACAAACGAGTTGATTGTAATGTGATGTGTTATCGAGAAGACGAACGGTAATACCGAAGTCTAGTGGTGGTGTGAGCCAGGAAGCTGGCCAAGGGCATAAAGGCCCGGGAATATTACCCCCGTTACGGACCAAGTGAGAGCTCAACCAGGAGGAGACACAAACGTCATGAGCACATTGGCGATAGTCCACTTTCTTGTGGATGTCCAGTATGGACTACCGCCGACAGTATCCCTCCCGCCACAACCCGATGAGTATAATACAACTGAGAAACGTAATCCCCAAATATAGGGAAGAGGGCTACCAAGCCCAACAAACCGTCTAAACGCTCTCTCACTGAATGAATAATTCCTACTCCTGTAACATGAATAAAAACTCAATACCATACCTCCCTTAACGACCAAGCGTTGTAGCAATAGGCACCTCCAGAGGCGAGTGCCACTACTACCATAACGTCGTGGAAATGATCAGCCAAGGCATCACGGTAAGCGGACCGGGAGCACCTTGAGCTCCGCGACACCGTCGCCCGTAATGGGGACCTTTAACCACCATACCATTGCATCGTAATACCAAAACTGTAAAAAAAAGAGATTATATTGAAAACGTGGAAAAATTTTGTACCGTCCTGTTATGTTCAAATTCCAATCCTAATCTTGTGTACTCACAATACCGTGACGCTAGAACCTTGTCATGACGACACCTGTGGAGAAACAAATTTCGAGCGTTTATGCTATTGTGAATCTAATGTGAGGGAGGACTTGGTTATTTTAATGACAATGTGGTTAGGAAAATTCCCAATCCAAATACCGTCTTTTTCATGAACAATCACTCTAACGGTACTTAAGCAACCAATGCAGCAGTAAGACAAACAAGTCTTAAACCGACAACTCTACTTGCATGGCGCGGTTGCCATTGCAAGCGTTGATTTAAACAATGTACCAATAATTCCGTCTACCCCACGCACTTGCTACTGCAAGTGCTGCAAACAACTACGACTGCAGTTACCACAGCTATTATCGTTACAAACGAATTCTGTAAACTGTGTAGACCAGTGGTACAATGCCATGACTACCAATAATCACCAAACATTGTACAACTCTAATATAAACTACAGAACTACAACTGTTGCAATAAACCGCAAAGATACGAGACCTGCAACCTCTAAAGGACCCGACGAGTCCGACTAACGCAATAAAAAGGGCACACCAGCCCTAACATATTATAACTACTAAACAAGAACGAATTAATTGACACCGGCTTAAGAGCCAAGATAACATAACTTAACTACCAAACCATTTAATGGCTGAATTGGAAATGGAAGGTGAAACTTGATTCCCGGGGATCAAGGGAAACCAACCACAAATTGGGGTGGAAGGTTAGTTCAACACTGGTGCTGATCACACCAGGGTCGGATGACTCCTGAGACTCTTCACAAGTTGCCACAATTAATTACAGTCGGGATAAACAAAATGCAGGACACTAGTTACAAACAACTAGCAATAATTTAGCAATAAGGCATTAATAAGGAAACTTGTGACTAACAGTTTACGTTGTATATACAAAATCATACAAAAATAAAATTATGGAGGGAATACAATCAGTACCGACAAACCACACTACCAGTATATGACAACTCGTGATGAACACTAGGAAATTAGTAAAACGTATCAGTCCACAGATGGACCAAAAGTGAAGAGAACAATTCTACCGTAATACGGCTATTACCAATATCATTCGCAACAATGAACGCGAATCAACACTGAACGCATGAACAGTTACCACCCCTGGACACTACCTTTACCAAGGAGTGCTACGTACGGTTATGTACAATTAAAAATGAACAAACGTTAAGATTAAGTTTTATGTGCATTATCGAGATCACACTGATTATGAGACAAGTTCTAAGTAGAACAATGGCTACCGCCATGGCGATCTACCATGTAAAACTGATAGGTATCAATATGTGTTAAAGACATGTCGTTTACTATTGTGACGAATGTCAGTGGTGAATGATGTGTAAATTAAAACAATGGCAAACAACTAAATCGATACTACAAAACACTCAAACCGAACGCTAAATAGCACAAGTAAGCAAGTACCTAATGTACTAATAAAGCGCATGAGCCCAGGAGACCAGGAACACCGACTCCGTTTACCTTTCGAGGTATATTACTAACAAAACAATGTCTAAGTTAATATAATGAAGTAAGGGAGCTACGGTACATACCGTAAGCAATGTGAATAACAATGATGATTAACTAACAGGCGCCAAACCGCGCACTTGAAATATAAAACTACAGTTACAAATAACTAGCACTAGACAATAAGTAACAACAAAGACATTGCTTACTAGCAGAATACCATAAGTATACCAGCATTCAATGCTAATCACTAATAGTGATAAATGTTTAGTCCTAATGGACAAGCATAATCTTGTGAGAAATGGCATACCTTTGTGGATGCAGTACCGTCAATGAGAATGGTTGGAAAGTGAAGAGCCGAGTTGCCCAAGCAGTTATGCAATCTGCAATACACCCAATTAAACGGAAGAGGGAACAAATATGAATATCCCAAATATGAGAACTTACCCTACGCCGTATCGGGAATTATAGATGAGATGTGATAATGATTAAACCCGGAGGAAAAGAATATGTATAGCACTCAAGGAGATCGAGATATGAGACCTGACGTTGCTAACTCAGCACGAATATTACATTGACCGATTGCAGCCGTTAAAAGCGAATCATATTTAATGTTTAACTGATTGACAACCAGTACTACTTTAGAAATGAGTACCAGATAAAATGTATTACTAGAAGGACGTGAGTCCAAAGAGCAAAAATATTATCTTCAACCACTTTACCACCATACCACTAGAACAATAACACCTACGACAAGATAACCAACAATGCGAACCAATTAACATCAAACCACAACAAGGACATCCATCAAAAGGGAGCTTGACAACCAAAATACTTCACAATAGCCGTGTGACGAACACTACCAGTTTACTAAATTAGACATGGGACGACCGCACTCCGATAGAGCATGCGGGCCTGACAGACTTATTTATAAGTTAGTAAGTAAGTGGTAATGTATCAGTACGGTACCCCATGCATGTAGGAAGTAGTGTTAGGAAACACGAGAAGTAGTCAACTCCGTGCTACGGACAGTGATGAGATCACCTCGAAGATGGACGAGAAGGAGCCGCAGTTAAACCAACGGGCTAGAGAAACCAAGAATCTTCAACACAGAGTAGCAGACAGTACACAGTGAAAACTAGGAGACTTTTCGAAGACGACGACGCTGATAACAGAAACAGGAAACCCATTGTATGGACGAATAATATGTAGAACCCTCATAAGGATCAGGCAAGTTCTTGCAATCCAGAGGAATCTACCAAATGATGTGAACTTAAGCGCATGACTACGCAACGATGAAAGACAAAACAAGTACACTATCAGTGGCCTTAAGCAAGGAACACATTATGATAACTAACAAACCGTCGAATCGACTGGAATGTGATGCACACGGAAGTGACTAACAGGAACAGCCGTCAACAATAAATACGTGGGCGAACCTAGACAAGTAAAACTCGTAGAGAATAATGTGAAATGGAAGATGAAGTTACAGAACTCTAATACGAGCGCAACATATGGATTCCCCTTGCAGAAAGCAGGAAGAACCATACGAACGTTGATGTTAACCCGACACACGGGAAGATATAATATATATCAACACGAAGCAAGTATCAAAGAACTACAACAATGTGTTACTCCGGAACAAAACCACCAGGAGACACGGATGACAATCCTTATCTAAGTGAACATGAAGGCTAGTACGTCTCAGTAAGACAAGTGCAAAGAGCACTAAGTACTAACAATAGCCAATGTCACATGACACCTCATGCAGAGAATCATCAAGAGAAGATACACGCATGTACGCTAGTAATCCTAACGATGGAATATACAACAATAGTAAGAGGCAAACTAAGCCTATGTTCATGGCTCTGCACCTCTGTACGGAGCGAGTGGGCCCATTAGAATGAATTCGGGAGAGAGCACAACACGTGCCTCACCCTTTATATGTTATGGAGCCCGGAGGGGCTAGAGTCGTACCCATCTCTCTGATATGAGAATAACCTACTCCAAAGGTGGAACACACCACATGAGAGTTAGAGAGCTCTATGAGAGCCAAGTATCCAGTGCTCCTTGTTGAGCGACTGTTGTATACTTGTGGGGTACGGGGGCGTAACCCTTTTTAAGGGGGGTAGAGCCTCTTGGCTGTGCACATGTGTGCACTGAATTTTGTTGTTTCGTATGTGGGGCATACAATAGTTTGTTGGTTTGTTTCGTATGCGGGGCATAAAGTGAATTGGTGGTATGCGGGGCATACGATGTTTTGTTGGTAGTGTTTGGTACGCGGGGCGTACGTTGTTGGTTTGTTTGTGTGTGTTGTGCACTTGTTTGTATGTACCCTATGAAATACTTGTTGGAATGATGTGTTTACATCCATGTGTGTAGTACTTTTCTTCATGATATTGTGATATATATAGTTATATTATCTTGTAGATTGATTACATATGGTATCACCTAGATACGAAATGAATCATTAGATATGGAATGTGGAACGATGATATGTTTTTGACACCTCGGGGAGGTAGTCAGGGTTTGCAGAACTGATAGGAAATGATGGTGCTGATGGATCGCCTACATCCATATGTTTGAACTAACGCCACAAATGATGGCTATGTGCGGTATAAGCACAATACGATGTGTGTAAATGATATATCATATAGATATACATTATGGGATATATGGGTAGTTATTAATACACCTATTTAAGTGAAGCGACTTCGGGACAAAGTCTTTTTAAGGGGGGTAGATTGAAATACCCCTAATTAATTAAATATTGATTAAACATATAATCAATTAAATTAAGGCCTAAACATGCCTTAAAAATAAATTAAACACAAAAAAGTTAATAGAAAGCAAGAATTACACCCTTTGACCTTTTAGGGAGATTAAATATCCAAACGAACTCCGTTTGACCTAAAATTTTAACCTGAGCCTTATAACACATAAATGAACATATTAAAACCGTTTCCAAGGGAAACCAAGCTCAGAAACACACTAGAACATAAAATGTGCACTAAGCTTCCTTAAAGCACATTTTTATGAGATTATCTCCAAAATGAGTTCTATTTAATTTTAAGGTCTTAAATACCCCAAAATATACTAATGTGACATAATGTACCACATCAAAATGTATAATTTAAGTTTTTCAAAATAACCAAAATATGTGCATTGTTTTGTGAATAATAACCAAATAGTGCAAAAAATAACATTTAATCTCTTAATCTAGTCTATGGATAATATATTCCCTTGACCTTGGCTAATATACTCCGCCAGTTTAAGACTTGTAACCATGTATGTTACCGTCCCCATATGCAATTAAATAAGACTCACTACCTATGTCTTATTGAAGTAATATAGGTACGTTATCTTTTATGATATTAACTTCATTCTTACCCCATCATTGCTGATTATTATGGACGGTTTTCCCTGGTGTGTGTGGCTGGTTACCAAACAGATATAAGTGACATATCACTCTCACCTTAATAACATAAGGAAGTAACATAAGCATATTTTTATAATAATATATAAGCTACATCTACCCACCTCTGATCATTGCCGTCTGTGTAACACCCCTCATAACCAATGCGTAATAGTCACTCACGTTAACAGAAAGTAAAATGTCTCACAGCGGAAAAATAAACAAATTAAACTCACTAGGGTGTCACCTGCCATTACTCGCCCACGCGAGTAACGAAGCAGTAATTAAATTCAACGCTATACAACGATACTACTCAACTGCAGTGACGACGAGATATCTCCTATACATCATACTAAGTCCACTTCCATAACACGACAAGTAAGCATCTACTCAAATCCCAGAGAAATACAACTGTCTAGATACTACTCAATACAACCCCTATAAACCTTCTGCACATGGTTGCACAGAAAACGTACGTCTCCAGAAGAAAACTGGAAACTGAAATCAAAAATCTGTTATCCTTTCCTCTAACTCTTTCCTTTCTTTCTGTTTCACGCATTGGGTTCCCAGTCTCCCCTAGATTGTCTAGACACTTGGCTAAGTGACTTAACGTAGCTTAAATCATTAAGGTAACCCAAGCACTAAGGACTACACTCCTGCAGGTCTTCTACACAGAACTTGCAACAAAACTGAAACTGAAACTGAATATCCTTGTCATCGTTTTCTTTCTGTGTAGTAATTTGTCTCCCAACTTCTCCCTCATTGCTAACTCATCTAATTAAGTCTTCTATCACAGGTTTAAATCTATACCAACTTGTGAATCTTACAGAATCATTCTTATACTTAAGTCAGAAAATTCCAGAACTGAAATGAAAAGAACAACAGCCCTGACACACGAATCTGATAGCTACTTTTCTGTTGTTTGGTTTTTTTGTTATCAAAACTATTTCTTAGTTTTCCCCAACTTGCTCAGTTACTTGTTTATATGTTTGGCACAGTTCTTACCCTAAGACACTAAGTTAAAGCTACAAAAACCCACTCTTACTGAAATAAGAGATTTCAGAAATCAACCCAACTGAAATATGAAACTAATATCATGTCTTCTGTGTTTTTTTTTCAACTTTCTAGTTTCCCAAGTTACTGCCTCATGCAGTTAAGTGTCTCACCATGATTTCACATCAATAACAGACCTAAGACAACATGGTAGGCACCTCTAAAGTTCCTTTACTCCAATTTGTAAGACTAAAAAAATGAAACATAACCCAGAGGATGTAAACTGCTGAAATCTGAGAAACAAAATTGTATACTTCCTCTTCTTCCTTTTTCTTCTCTGATCAATTTGATTTCTATCTTTCCCAAGGGTTTATAAATTCACTCCAGTGCCTTAGAAGTGTGCTAGGATCATGAACAACACAATTCAACCTTTTATAACTCACTGTTACAGAGTCATACAAAACTTACATTTTTAGAAGAGAAAAACTGTACACTGAACTCAAAAAACTGATTTTCCTCCTTTCTATTCCTCTTATTGTTCTTTAATCTGACTTCCAACTTCTTTCCCGAATTGCTTATCCAATAGTTAGGTGATTTAACAAGATCTTAGACTCAGGAACTACCCATAACCACACTGATAATTTGCTAAAACCTCCTTATGCAGAAACGTAAAGCTGCAGTAGACTGCAACCAGAATTGGTGTGCTACTTCTTGATTCCCTCTGCTAGGTGGTGAAACAGACCTTTAGTTTTTCTCCCTAAGTATCTTATAAGCTTACTTAAGTGTATTCGAAGTGTTTTATCAGGGTTTTATCTTCAAGCAGAATCACAACAGCATCATTAAAGCTACTGAAACATTCCAGTAGATGCTAAAACTGAAACAGAAAATAGAAGCTGGTGCAACCTCTTCGCCTCATTTCTTTTCTTTGCAATTTGACTTCCAGTTTCTCCCACCTTTATTGACTCACTTTGTTTGGTGTCTTAGTAAAGTGATAAGCTCGAAGCAAACCCAACATGATGCCGTTATTTCTACTGAGACAAGTTTACATAGAAGCCAGGAATTTCAGAAACTGATAATCCAACCTTGACATTCTTCTGTTATTTGCTCATGTTCTGATATGTTGACTGATCTTCCCTAGATTCCCCAGCTGTTAGTTATATATATATCTTAATATAGTTTTGGCTTTAAACAACCCAAGGCAATCAAGGCTACGCTACTGAAACTGCAATAGAAACAGAGGGTATAACTGGTGCATATGTTTTCTATTCTTTGATGGTGCTATCTGTTTTTATTTTTTGTTCTTCAAACACTCTCACTCTTAGATACTTAGTCAGGTGCTCTAGTAACGTATTTGTGGTATTAGGTTCATAAACAAATTCACACCACCCCGTGACAATCAGTATACAGAAGCCTATTGTTACAGGTTTCGAAAGTCTACCACTGAAACCTGACAGTTTATCTGGTCTCTAATTATTGCATCAATAATCACTAGTTCCATATTCAACATTTATCTCCCAAAACAGCACACGGGTAAGAACTTCTTGTTAGTTCAGAAGTTTGCTACCTCACGGTTTTTTTCTTTCTTTCTGAGTTGAAGCTGGAGTTCCCTTGTGGATCCTTGGCACATTCGAGACTTCCAGCACCAGTGGTCACGTGACAGCTACTGTAAAAAGTTACTCAGAAGTCACACTATGATAATTCAGAGAAATGATATGGGTTGGACCAATCTGAGATAGATATGTCGTTACCTTGTTTTTTATTTGGGTCTTACCGACAATGGCACAACAAAGAAGATTTGTTTGGTCTAGCTCCCTCACTAAGCTGGGTCTTATCAATGGTCTTTTACATGAAGAAAAACAAGAAGGGAAGTTCAAGCTCAGCTGAGATGGCTACCAGTAATAATGAAGAAAAGCAGTGCTCAAGGCTTACCGAAGTGATCAAGGAAGCAGGGTACCCACTTGGGTCTTTTCTTCCTCCTCCCATCTGGGTATACTCCTCTGATCTTTCCACGTATAGAGAGTAGAGAATAGAGTTTAGTAGCAGCTGAGGTTGTAACTGAAGATGGAGAGAAGAGACTTTGTTGGTTTCTTGCCAGTTTTTACCTTGGAAGGTCGCCTAGCTTGTTGTCCCTGTCTTCTTCCAGTTCCAACCGAGGTTTCCCCCTGCCTTCACCAACTCAGCTTAGTCATAGCATCTTTAAGCAGCCACCTTGGTAATGGAGTGTTGGTTCACGGTGAGAGGAGTCGCAAGAGTGGTGCTGGGCTTCCGACTGAAGAGGAGAGGTGAGATCTTCGGTTCTGTGTGGGTGTGTCCAGGTCGAAGTGCATGTCGAGGGGATTGAGGAGATTGAGTTTATTTATCAATGAAGTGCCCATACTAGCAGGATGGAGGGATGTCGGGTTTAAATTTTCGAGTCACGCATTTGTATGGGGAAGAATAGTACACAGAGTCATTTTTCTTTGTTCTGTCGGTAATTGAAACTTGGAGTTCAGGGACAGTTTGGTAGTAAGGTAGTAGTTCAATGTGGAATAAATGAGTAGCTTTGTTACTTGTTATAATCCGTTGGAGTATAATACCGAATTTGAGCACATCACAATCGGTTAAGGCTTTGGGAATGGTACGAAAGGTCTCGGGTTCGAATCCCGACTAGAGCATGTTTTCTTTTTTCCCTTTTTTTTGTTTCAGCCTCTTTTGTATCTATTTCTTGTATATATATGCGACTGTATTAACATGTCGCGTTATTTGTTATATGTACATATATATATGCGGTTATTTTGTTATGTCACATTGTTGATTATACTTATATACGGATACGACTATTATTTTTTTGTGTTTTAGCTATATGCTTTCGGTCATATGTACTAATGTGACTATACCATCCTGTCGTGTTACTGGTTATATGTACAACGTTATAATATTGTAACGTCGTCATATTTTCGGACATGTATATGTTCGTACAAAATTTAATTGTTCGTTCGTTCACAAGTTGTTATATGCTCATAATAATGTACGCATTCCCCTTAATCTAAACCTTACTTCATAAGGTTTTATATGCTTAATTTTTTAGGCCATAATTTAATTGGTTATATGTTCAATCCATATTTAATTAAGTAGGGGTATTTCAATCTACCCCCTTAAAAAGATTCATCCTGAAGTCGCTTTACTTAATTAGGTGTATTAATAACTACCCATATAATCCCATAATGAATATGTATGTGATATTTCATTTACGCATATCGTGTTGTGCTAATACCGCACATAGCCCTCAATTGTGGCGTTAATTCAAACCTATATGGATATAGGCGATCCATCAGCACCATCATTTCCTATTAGTTCTACAAACCGTGACAACCTCCCCGAGGTGTCATACCATATCATCCTTCCACATTTCGTATCTAATTATTCATTTCGTATCTAAGCGATACCCTAAGTAATCAATCTACACGGTACAACAATACATATATCACAGTATCATAAGAAAGTACTACACCTGGGTGTAAACACGCCATTAAGTATTTCATAAAATTCATACATACAAGTGCACATCTCACACAAACAAATCAACCCCGTACGCCCCGCGTACCAAACAACACCAACAAAATGAACAAACAACATCCCAAACAACGTATGCCCCGCATACGAAACAAACCAACAATCAACATCGTGTGCACCAACAAAATGAACAAACAACATCACAAACAACGTATGCCCCGCATACGAAACAAACCAACAATCAACATCGTGTGCACCAACAAAATGAACAAACAACATCACAAACAACGTATGCCCCGCATACGAAACAACCAACAATCAATATTGTATGCCCCACATACCCACAACTATTGTATGCCCTGCATACGAAATAACAGAATTCAGTGCAAAACATATGCGCAGCCAAGAGGCTCTACCCCCCTTAAAAGGGTTACACCCCCGTACCCTACAAGTATTCAACAGCCGCTCCACAAGAAGCGCTGGATACTTGGCTCTCATAGAGTTCTCTAACTCTCATGTGGTATCTCCCACCTTTGGAGTAGATTATTCTCATATTAGAGAGACGGGTATGACTCTAGCCCCTTCGGGCTTCAAAACATGTAAAGGGTGAGGCACGTGTTTGTGCTCTCTCCTGAATTTGTTCTAATGGGCCCACTCACTCCGTACAGAGGTGTAGACCCATGAACATAGGCTCAGTTTGATTCCTTGTATTGTCGTGTATCCCATTGTTACTATTACTAGCATCTTCGCGTATCTTCTCTCATTGACTTCCAGCTTGAGTTGTCATATGACGTTGGCTGTTAATAGTATTTAGTGCTCTTTGCACCTTTCTTGGTAATACCGAGACGTACTAGTTCTGATGTCTACTTAAATAAAGATTGTCATCCATGTCTCCTGGTGGTTTTGTTCCAGAGTAACACATTGTTCGTGTTGGTATATATTATATGTTCTTCCTGTGTGTCGGGTTAGCAACAACGTTGGTATGGTTCTTCCTGCTTCCTGCCAGGGAAATCCGTATTTTGTGCTCATATTAGAGTTCTGCAACTTGATCTTTCATTTCACATTATTCTCTGCGAGTTTTACTCGTCTAAGTTCATCCACGTATTTATCATTTATAGTTTTTTGTGTTTGTCGCTTCCGCGCGCATCACATTGCAGTCGGTTCGACGGTTTGTTAGTCATTATCACGTTTATGTTCTTGTTAAAACATCTGATAGTACACTAGTTTTGTTTTTCCATTATTGCGTAGTTACGCATTCAAGTTCACATCATTTGGTAGATTCCTCTGGATTGCAAGAACTTGCATGGTCCTTATGAGGGTTCTACGTATTATTCGTCCATATAGTGGTTTCTTGTTTCTGTCATCTGCCTCGTCATCTTCGAAGGGTCTCCTTGTCTTCACTGTGTATCGTCTGCTACTTTGTGTCATAGGTTCCTAGTTCCTCTAGCCCGCGGTTCTTCTCGTCCATTTCGAGGTGATTTGCATCATTGTCTATAGCACGGAGTTGACTACTTCTCGCGTTCCTAACACTACTTGTTTACATGCATGGGGTACCATACTGATACATTACCACTTACCTGACTAACCTATAAATAGGTCTGTCAGGCCCACATGCTCCTATCGGAGTGCGGACGTCCCATGTCTCTTTTAGTAAACTGGTAGCATCCGTCACACGACTATTGTGAAGTATTCTATTGTCAATCTCTCTTTTGATGGAGGTCCTTGTTGTAGTTCGATGTTAGTTGGTCCGCACTGTCGGTTAACTTGTCGTAGGTGCTAATGTTCTAGTAGTATGGTGGTAAGTGGTTGAACATTATTTTTGTTCCCTAGACTCATGTCCTTAGTAATGCACTAGAGGTAGCACTTGGTTGTTAACCAGTTAAACGTTAAATGTTGGTTCGTCTGTATGGCTGCAATCGGTTCGTATAATATTGGTGCTGGCCTAGCAATGTCGGTTCTCCTATCTCGATCTCCATGAGTATATACATAATTCTTTCCTCGAGGTTTAATCGTTATGATATCTTACTTATGCTTCCCGATACTTGGGTATTTATATGTGTTGCCTCTTCCGTTTAATTGGGTGTATTGTAGATTGCATGATTGCTTGAGCAATTTGGCTCTTCACTTTCCAACCATTCTCATTGATGGTACTGCATCCACGAAGGGTATGCCATTTCTCATAAGATTAGGTTTGTCCATTAGGACTAAACATTTATCATTATTAGTGATTAGCATTACATGCTGGTATGTACTCCTGGTATTCAGCTAGTAAGTAATGTCTTTGTTGTTACTTATTGTTTAGTACTAGTTACTTGTAACTGTAGTTATTTACATTTCAGATGCGCGGTATGGCGCCTGTTAGTAATTCTTCATCGTTATTCACCTTGTTTACGGTATGTACCGTAGCTCCCTTGTTTCATTATAATAACTTAAACCTTGTTATTTTAGTACTATGCCTCGAAAGGTAGTTGGAGTCGGTATTCCCGGTCTCCTAGGCTCATGCCCTTTTATTGTTCATTAGGTACTTGCGTACTCGCGCTATTTAGCGTTTGGTTAAGTGTTTGCCATTGTTTTAATTTAAACATTCGTTCATCACTGACAGTCGTCACAGCAGTGAACGACATGTTTTACCATATATTGATACTTATCATTTATATATTCTTTTTACATGGCAGAACGCCAATGGCAGTAGCCATTTTTTCCTACTTAGGACTCGTCTTATAATCAGTGTGATCCTGATAACACGTATAGAACTTAATCTTGACGTTGATCACTTTTAATTGTACCTAACCGTACATGTGTTCAGTGTTGATTCGCGTTCACTATTGCAAAGGTATAGGTATTGTCCGTATTACGGTAGAGTTGTTCTTTTCACTCTTTGTCCATCTGTGGACTGATACGTTTTACTAATTCTCTTGTGTTCATCTCGTATTGCCGTATACATGAATATAGTTAGTAAACTATAAGTTACGTTTATTATAGAGTTAAAATGTTATATCATATGATATGTATAACATTTTAAAATATCTGGCAACATTGTAATAATGGGAAAACATTAGTTGTTGATGGAAATAAGAATTTGATGTATATGCCTTTCGGCAATAATATAGTTTTTATTAAAGGTATGGGTTATAATATTTAATAAGAAAATTGAATTTATAAACTAAGGTTAGTATAAAATAAACCTTAGGAATTTTAAATATATGTCCTGAAGTGTTATAAAATATTAAGATAAAGTTCTTAATATAAATTGCATAATATAATGCATCAAATCAAATAATCATCTTACATTAAGATGATGATGAAATGTGACATATGATATAAGAGAATAAATCATGAAATATAAATGTAAGTGGATAAGTATAATTACTGAGCATCTGATATATAATTGGAAACTATATGGTAGTGATCGTTGTACGATCTTATTCTCTTCATAGTTTTATTTGCATTATTTAATATATACAAAAGCTGTTAATCGCAAGTTCCCTTATTTAATATCTTATTGCTAAATTGTTGCTAGTTGTTTGTGACTAGGATACTGCAGTCTTGTTTATCCTTACTATAATTAAATTTGGCAACTTGTGAAGAGTCTCAGGAGTCATACGACTCTGGTGTGATCAGCACCAGTGTTGAACTATCCTTCTACCCCAATTTGTGGTTGGTTTCCTCTGATCCCCGGGAATCAAGTTTTACCTTCCACTTCCCATTCAGCCATTAAGTGGTTTGATAACTAAATTATGTTATCTTGGCCCCTAAGCCTGTGTCATTTGATTCATTCTCGTTTAGTAGTTATAATTTGTTATGGGCTGTGTGCCATTTTTATTGCATTAGTCGGACTCGCCGGGTCCTTCAGAGGTTGTAGGCCTCATATCTTAGTGGTTTATTGCAACAATTGTAGTTATGTAGTTTATACTATAGGTGTACAATTGTTTGGTGATTATTGGTAGTCATGGTGTTGTACCATAGGTCTACGCAGTTTATAGTATTCGTTTGTAACGATAATAGCAGTGGTAACTGCAGTAGTAATTGTTTGCAGCACTTGCAGTAGCAAGTGCGCGGGGTAGACGAAATTACTGGTACATTGTTTAAATCAGCGCTTGCAGTGGCAAGCGCACCATGCAAGTAGAGTTGTCGGTTTCCGGCCTGTAGTCTCACTGCTGCATGGGTTGCTTAAGTACCGTTAGAATGATTGTTCATGAACAAGACGGTATTTGGATTTGGGAATTTTCCTGACCACATTCTCATTTGAATAATCAAGTCCTCCCTCACATTATATTTATAATAGCGTAAACGTTTGGACTTTGTCTCCCTACAAGTACCGCCACGACAGGGTCCTAGTGTCACAGTATTGTGTGCACACAAGTTTAGGACTGAAGTTTGAACATAACAGGACGGTATTCTCACAGAGTTCCTCCACGTTCTCAAGATAACTTCTTTTTACAGTTTGGTGGTTAAAGGTCCCATTACGGGCGATGGTCTCGCGTAGTTCATGGTGCTCCCGGTCCGCTTGCCCTGATGTTCTTGGGTGACCCTTTCCACGACGTTATAGTAGTAGTGGCGCTCGCCTCTGGCTGTGCCTATTGATACGGTGCTTTGTCGTCAATGGAGGTATGACATTGAGGTTGTATTAATGTTACAGGAGCAGGAATTATTCATTCGCAGCGAGAGTGTTTAGACAGTCCGTTGGGCTTGGTAGCCCTTTTCCCTATATTCGGGGATTATATTTCTTAGTTGTATTATACTCATTGGGTTGTGGCGGGAGGGGTACTGTCGGCGGTAGTTCGTACTGGACTTCCACATGAAAGAGGATTGTCGCCAATGTACTCATGACGTTTGTGTCTCCTCCTGGCTGAGCTCTCAGCTGGACCTTAACGGGGGTAATATTCCCGGGCCTTTATGCCCTTGGCCAGCTTCCTGGCTCATACCACCACTAGATGCCGGTATTACCATTCGTCTTCTCAATAACGCACCATAATACAATCAACTCATTTGTGTGCCCCAAGGGCTAACACTTGCAAGCCAAAGGCTCTGCTAACACATAATTCCATTAAGACAAAGACGTTTCGTACCTCACAAACGTTTCCCGTGTTTCCCAAATCCTAAGCTCACTGTCTTAACCTAGTATCTCGTCATCAGAGCGGTACTCCACTCTGATACCACTTTTGTAACACCCCTCATAAACCAATGCGTAATAGTCACTCACGTTAACAGAAAGTAAAACGTCTCACAGCGGAAAATAAACAAATTAACTCACTAGGGTGTCATCTGCCATTACTCGCCCACGCGAGTAACGAAGTAGTAATTAAATTCAACGCTATACAACGATACTACTCAACCGCAGTGACGACGAGATATCTCCTATACATCATACTAAGTCCACTTCCATAACAGACAACAAGTGAGCATCTACTCAAATCCCAGAGAAATACAACTGTCCCGTCATACATCCACAGACTAATACCGTTATACAATAAAATCTTAAGCAATAATTGAAGTGATCCTATCTACCCTGTTCCCGCACTTCGGCTTCAACGAAGATCAACAACCTGCACAAAAGTGTAGTCTCAACGATAGACGCTGAGTATGCCGGATCTGGACCCTATTGGTCACTTGTCATTTTTAACCATCTTGATATTAGATTGGTTTCATGCTTTATCATTTTACAGATATAACAAATACTGTAACAACATGCATAATTATATAACCATTCATCCAACCCATACAGACATTTACAAATATACACAGCACAATCACACATCATACATTACGACAGTATTAGTAAATCATACGTCGAATTTTTATCATCATCATGGATTACAACATTCGGACCCCCGGGCCCTCACATATCATTTATTTTGGTTAGCCCTGTCGGGCGTCAATTAGGACGACCCGAAATATATTCACTTGGACAGTAGTCCCACGTACACACAAGGTGCTCACTGCCCTGATCATCCGAAGACTCTGGGACTATTTCACTTTGCCTTTGTAAAGGCGTCCATTTAGGTGGCCAAGGGCCTGGTGCCAACGGTAGCACACTCCGCCTGATGATCTATGTAGGCTCGTTCAGGATTAACTAGGGTAGACCCGATACGGGATAACCCAAGAGATCTCTACGCGCGACCAGCAGTCAGTGACTGTCTGGATTAAAGTACATCATCTCATTCATTCACACTCCACTGTAAACTTTGTTAGTTAGATAGTCAGTTACAGTTTTAGTTATGTAGTACATCACTTAATTTGTTGTCTGCCCTATGGGTCTTACGCATACCTAGAATTATTCTAGGTAGTATTCACGTTCGAGTCAAGCTCTAGAGACCGACAATGTCGTGTCCCGTTCCTAAGTGTTTTACTTAGGTTTTAACTACATACTTGTAATACTTTACGTATTAGGTCAGGTAACGGTGGTCACAATCACACATTTCACATATGTAGTTTTTTTATAAGTCGATCTATAGTCGACGTAGTATTAGTCCCGTAGGACGTTCGTGCATAGATAAATAATGCAGTAAACATAGCTACTCATCACACACATAAATCACATACATACATTCACACAAGTTACTTATCAAACAACTGAGCCCGAGGAATTCCTCAGGACAACTCGGATCAAACCCCTTTACATACCGTACACCGTGTCCAAGGTCGTGCAGTGTAGACCGCTAGGGCTATCGAGCGCGCACGTATGAATGGCGATCTAATCATTACAAAGAACGCTATGTGTCAATCCACATGACATTATGATTCGGTATTTCCGAATAATATTAGCAACCCCGGTAATACAACTGTTATGAGTTCCGGTATCGTTTACTTTAAGCTTCTCACTCGTAGTGTGGGTTAATACTCGGTTTACCATGGAGTATGGGACCTTACATTATACACTTGTTATCTCTCATTCAAGGTTTGTTCATCATACTAAAATTGTATGTTACTATAGTATTTTCATGTCATTGTATACTATAGTTTATATCTTTATTCTTGACATGTATTTATATATACACATGCGCTCAGTATGACAGTTCCATTAAACTATGGTTTTGCCTACATAATATTGTTTAGCGTTATTTTTTTCTTGATGTTTTATAGTATGATATTTTATGTGTCATTCAACCTTACAACATGTAGTTTTGGTAACTATATGTGTGTACCAAAAATAATGGACACGCACATGTGTTACACTTGTGCTCCTTTATTTACATATTCTCATTGGTCACAATATATCCACATACTTATAATTCGTTGTAGGTACTTAATTTTATAACATCGAGACCTTGTAGTAGAATAAATCCAAGGTTTTATGGCATTTGTTATAATTACCGGAAAAGCATGTATCTTGATTTAATTTCCAACCAAATCCCATACTCTCAATATCCCAATTTAACCGCTCACTTTATACCATACCGCATTCATCATACATCATAAAATTTAAAACTACATTATGTCTTAATCCCCCACTGCAGCTCAGCTACACAGAAACATCCTATAATGAAATCTAAAACAACAACTACACTACTCTTCTTTGTTCTTGTTCCTAGTTAACTCCACTGATGTTTCATCTTCTCGAACGTTTAGCTAACCTAGCTGAAGTTGTTAGCTATGGTTTGAGTTCATTGTTAAACCAGTACCACACTTCTAACCCTCTGGAAGTTGATGACACAGAGGAAATGATTTCAGAAAACCGAAACATCAAAACTGTACACACTTTCATTCCAACTTCTCCTCTAATGCATTGGTTGAATTTCTAATTTTTCCATAAGTATCTACACTCTTAGGTAGGTGTATTATAAGGGTTCTAGGTTCATTTCCAGACAAAGAAACACTCTTATTCCATCTGTATTACCATTATACAGAGGCAGCTAATTATAGAGAATCTGAAAACACAATTTGGGTGTTTCTTCTTCATTCTTTCTTTTTGTCTGATTATTTCGATTCTATCCTGTCCCAATTGTTTCTAACCTCTCTTCAATGTATCGGACAGATTTTAAATTCACTATTAGGCCATTACGATCTCCTTAACATCCCTGTAAAGTAGTTATATAGAAACACATACACATGAGAAACCAAACAAAAACCTGCACTGGTGTATTATCATTCCCTTTCCTCTGTCAGTTGTCGAACAGATGTCTAATTCTTCCCCAAGATGTTAATATCTTAATTGAGTGTATGAGTTAAGTTCTAGGGTCATTTACCATTCAATACAACCCCTATAAACCTTCTGCACATGGTTGCACAGAAAACGTACGTCTCTAGAAGAAAACTGGAAACTGAAATCAAAAATCTGTTATCCTTTCCTCTAACTCTTTCCTTTCTGTTTCACGCATTGGGTTCCCAGTCTCCCCTAGATTGTCTAGACACTTGGTTAAGTGACTTAACGTAGCTTAAATCATTAAGATAACCCAAGCACTAAGGACTACACTCCTGCAGGTCTTCTACACAGAACTTGCAACAAAACTGAAACTGAAACTGAAACTGAATATCCTGGTCATCGTTTTCTTTCTGTGTAGTAATTTGTCTCCCAACTTCTCCCTCATTGCTAACTCATGTAATTAAGTCTTCTATCACAGGTTTGAATCTATACCAACTTGTGAATCTTATAGAATCATTCTTATACTTAAGTAAGAAAATTCCAGAACTGAAATGAAAAGAACAACAACCCTGACACACGAATCTGATAGCTACTTTTCTGTTGTTTGGTTTTTTCTGTTATCAAAACTATTTCTTAGTTTTCCCCAACTTGCTCAGTTACTTGTTTATATGTTTTTGACACAGTTCTTACCCTAAGACACTAAGTTAAAGCTACAAAAACCCACTCTTACTGAAATAAGAGATTTCATAAATCAACCCAACTGAAATATGAAACTAATATCATGTCTTCTGTGTTTTTTTCTACTTTCTAGTTTCCCAAGTTACTGCCTCATGTAGTTAAGTGTCTCACCACGATTTCACTTCAATAACAGACCTAAGACAACATGGTAGGCACCTCTAAAGTTCCTTTACTCCAAATCTGTAAGACTGAAAAAATGAAACATAACCCAGAGGATGTAAATGCTGAAATCTGAGAAACAAAATATGTATACTTCCTCTTCATTCCTTTTTCTTCTCTGATCAATTTGATTTCTATCTTTCCCAAGGGTTTATAAATTCACTCCAGTGGCTTAGAAGTGTGTTAGGATCATGAACAACACAATTCAACCTTTTATAACTCACTGTTACAGAGTCATACAAAACTTACATTTTCAGAAGAGAAAAACTGTACACTGAACTCAAAAAACTGATTTTCCTCCTTTCTATTCCTCTTATTGTTTTTTAATCTGACTTCCAACTTCTTTCCCGAATTGCTTATCCAATAGTTTGGTGATTTACAAGATCTTAGACTCAGGAACTACCCATAACCACACTGATAATTTGCTAAAAACCTCCTTATGTAGAACGTAAAGCTGCAGTAGACTGCAACCAGAATTGGTTGTGCTACTTCTTGTTGATTCACTCTGCTAGGTGGTGAAACAGACCTTTAGTTTTTCTCCCTAAGTATCTTATAAGCTTACTTAAGTGTATTCGAAGTGTTTTATCAGGGTTTTATCTTCAAGCAGAATCACAACAGCATCATTAAAGCTACTGAAACATTCCAGTACTTGCTAAAACTGAAACAGAAAATAGAAGCTGGTGCAACCTCTTCGCCTCATTTCTTTTCTTTGTAATTTGACTTCCAGTTTCTCCCACCTTATTGACTCACTTGGTTTGGTGTCTTAGTAAAGTGATAAGCTCGAAGAAAACCCAACATGATGCCGTTATTTCTACTGAGACAGGTTTACATAGAAGCCAGGAATTTCAGAAACTGATAATCCAACCTTGACATTCTTCTGTTATTTGCTCATGTTCTGATATGTTGACTGATCTTCCCTAGATTCCCCAGCTGTTATATATATATATATATATATATATATATATATATATATATATCTTAATATAGTTTTGGCTTTAAACAACCCAAGGCAATCAAGGCTACGCTACTGAAACTGCAATAGAAACAGAGGGTATAACTGGTGCATATGTTTTCTATTCTTTGAAGGTGCTATCTGTTTTTATTTCTTGTTCTTCAAACACTCTCACTCTTAGATACTTAGTCAGGTGCTCTAGTAACGTATTTGTTGTATTAGGTTCATAAAAAAATTCACACCACCCCGTGACAATCAGAATACAGAAGCCTATTGTTACAGGTTTCGAAAGTCTACCACTAAAACTTGATAGTTTGGCTGGTCTCTAATTATTGCATCAATAATCACTAGTTCCATATTCAACATTTATCTCCCAAAACAGCACACAGGTAAGAACTTCTTGTTAGTTCAGAAGTTTGCTACCTCACGGTTTTTTTCTTTCTTCCTAAGTTGAAGCTGGAGTTCCCTTGTGGATCCTTGGCACATTCGAGACTTCCAGCACCAGTGGTCACGTGACAGCTACTGTAAAGAGTTACTCAGAAGTCACACTGTGATAATTCAGAGAAAGGATATGGGTTGGACCAATCTGAGATAGATATGTCGTTACCTTGTTTTTTTTTGTGTCTTACCGACAAAGGCACAACAAAGAAGATTTGTTTGGTCTAGCTCCCTCACTAAGCTGGGTCTTATCATTGGTCTTTTACATGAAGAAAAACAGAAAGGGAAGTTCAAGCTCAGCTGAGATGGCTACCGGTAATAATGAAGAAAAGCAGTGCTCAAGGCTTACCGAAGTGATCAAGGAAGCAGGGTACCCACTTGGGTCTTTTCTTCCTCCTCCATCTGGGTATACTCCTCTGATCTTTCCACGTATAGAGAGTAGAGAATAGAGTTTAGTAGCAGCTGAGGTTGTAACTGAAGATGGAGAGAAGAGACTTTGTTGGTTTCTTGCCAGTTTTTACCTTGGAAGGTCGCCTAGCTTGCTCTCCCTATCTTCTTCCAGTTCCAACCGAGGTTTTCCCCCTGCCTTCACCAACTCAGCTTAGTCGTAGCATCTTTAAGCAGCCACCTTGGTAATGGAGTGTTGGTTCACGGTGAGAGGAGTCGCAAGAGTGGTGCTGGGCTTCCGACTGAAGAGGAGAGGTGAGGTCTTCGGTTCTGTGTGGGTGTGTCCAGGTCGAAGTGCATGTCGAGGGGATTGAGGAGATTGAGTTTATTTATCAATGAAGTGCCCATACTAGCAGGATGGAGGGATGTCGGGTTTAAATTTTCGAGTCACGCATTTGTATGGGAAGAATAGTACACAGAGTCATTTTTCTTTGTTCTGTCGGTAATTGAAACTTGGAGTTCAGGGACAGTTTGGTAGTAAGGTTGTAGTTCAATGTGGAATAAATGAGTAGCTTTGTTACTTGTTATAATCCGTTGGAGTATAATACCGAATTTGAGCACAGCACAATCGGTTAAGGCTTCGGGAATGGTACGAAAGGTCTCGGGTTCGAATCCTGACTAGAGCATGTTTGCTCTTTTCCCTTTTTTTGTTTCAGCCTCTTTTGTATCTATTTCTTGTATATATATGCGACTGTATTAACATGTCGCGTTATTTGTTATATGTACATATGTATATATGCGGTTATTTTGTTATGTCACATTGTTGATTATACTTATATACGGATACGACTATTATTTTTTTTGTGTTTTAGCTATATGCTTTGGTCATATGTACTAATGCGACTATACCATCCTGTCGCGTTACTGGTTATATGTACAATGTTATAATATTGTAACGTCGTCATATTTTCGGACATGTATATGTTCGTACAAAATTTAATTGTTCGTTCGCTCACAAGTTGTTATATGCTCAAAATAATGTACGCATTCCCCTTAATCTAAACCTTACTCCATAAGGTTTTATATGCTTAATTTTTTAGGCCATAATTTAATTGGTTATATGTTCAATCCATATTTAATTAAGTAGGGGTATTTCAGTCTGATTATTTGAACAACCTGCAAAAAAAGAGGCCACCGATTAGTGCCACAATGATGAGTTTCATATCAGTCTAACGTAACATATAATATATTATAACTAGATCAATCAACCTCTTCTCCCGTATTACTACTACATAAAGCAACTATCCTATCTCCTTCACTTGGTCTGATTATTGCAGCCTATCCCTTTAGCCCACCTTATCCATTTGCAAAACCTGCAAACCACCGAACAAACACATCAAATATGAGTGTTATGACATGTATATACATGATATCTATATCATGGTCAAATCGGACTTATTTCCTACCGTACTACTACTACCTATTCCCATCCATCTCAACCGACAAATCCTGTGTGTATAAGAGATTATTTCAAATAGGAAGCTTCCCAATATGGATAGAAATTGTCTGACTACCTTACCAACCTACACCTACTACTCTCTCAGCCGATTTTCATTTTCTTCCTATCTTATTACCTTTCTTCATCCCCAACCGTGAGCTCCAACCTCTCTTGCTGCTCCAAAAACAAAAAACGTGAGCATACCCATCCTCCATGGCTGCTACCTCCTATTATAGGTAAGTGATTAACACAATCTAGTGACCAAAATTCTCAGCTCTTCTTCCTCTCTTTCATGGGCTTATTCATCCTCATTTTCACCCAGTCATTGCGACTGTTTTGGAGCTTGAAGAAGGAGGGGTAGTCGGTGAGGAAACAAGAAAAAGAAAGGGAAGCACTTCATTGACAAAACTGAGGTAAAAATGGCATAGAAACTAGCCTAAACTCCTTCCTCCCTTACCGGTTCCTTTCAGTTTTTTTCCCAGCTCTTATAATCTCCTTTCTTTGCACTCCTTACATACAAAAAACAGAGGAGAAGCACTTTGGTTCTGGCAGTGACAAGTCCAAGAAAAACACTCTTGCTTGACCATGTTTTGGTGAGCTCTACCCACTTCTTTCTCCCTTGTCTTACCGGTAGTATTCATGGCTGGTACTGAGCCTTCTTCTTGTTTTTCTTCACGCAAAAACAGAGAGAAACCTCCATGATCCATGCAGTAACAAGACCCATGCAGAACCACTTTGGTTTAATCACTTTCGGTAAGGAAAAAACTTACCTTACCTACCTTGTCCTACCGGTAACATATGTGTTGGTATATGTAGCAGTTTAACACTGGTTTTTCTCATAAAAACAGGCGTGAATTAGCCAAACAAAACCACCTTGGATGACCTTGTTTCGGTAAGAAAGATTCCATCTTATTTCCTCTTGTTTCCACAGGTAATATAGGCTGGTACAAGTAGTAGTTTAACTCCCTGTTTTGCTTAAGAAGAACAGGCGTTGAAGCCCTTGAAACCAGCTCTCCAACCTTGCATTTTTCTAGCATAACACAACCATGTATAGCCCTGTTTTTCTACCGGTTTGTGCACTGGTTCATATGGAGTTTTAATACCTTTACTTGCCTGGAAAAAACTGGCGTGGAGCAGCTCTTAATACTCTACTATACCAAGGTAAAACTTATGCTAAAATAAACTAGCTTTGTCCTTAAATAATTGACTACAACTTAAGCCTAATGCTCTGTTTTTCCATGGCAAAAACACTACCGAGAAGATGCTGCTACCTCTGGAAAATCTGCATAAGAGTGAAGGAGTGAAGTCTAAAAAGTAATCTAGCAAGTAAGAAAAAAAAAAGTATATTACCTATAATGCTATGTCTCTAAGCGTATGTTGGTTATGTTCAAGGAACTAACCTAAACAATTTTGTGTAATTAAGCTGAGAGCTGGAGGTGGAGCTTGGCTAAACTAATTGCTTGGAAAATCAAGTAAGTATGCTAACCATGTATAATATTAAGTTTCATGAAATTTTGTTACACATATGTAACAACGTGGGTCTACATGAGGTGGAATAATTTAATTATGTATCACAATGTTTAATAAGCTTTTTGGTTGGTTAGTTTGGTATATGAATGACCTATAAGGTCAAGGAAATAATTTAGGGGTCAAAAACATAATTTATAAAATATATGGGGACAAGGGAAGTGAAACCGAGACCAAACATGGTCTTAAATGACTTAACTATACATTATAATATTTCATAACATTTTTAGTTGATAATATAAGGTTTAGATGACATATAATGTCATAGGAATTAATTAAATGATTTTAGGAAACACATAAGAAAAACTATACAATAAGCCGTAAACAATATAGTTTTTATGACATTATGTGTAATTAATTATTCTATGTTAATTATTGTAATAAGGCCAAGCATTTTAGGCCATTTAATTTAATTGTTATGTTAAGTTAAAAATGGATTTAAAATGAATTTAGAACAAAAATAAATATTACAGTAATAGTTTGAGGTTGAATTGCAATTTAAATAAATTTTAGAGGCTGAATATAAATAAAACCGAGAACTATATGATAAAAGAGTATAATATATGGTTTTTGTGACATATGAAAGTATATAATATAACTGGGGTCTCTATGTAAATAAAGGAAATATAGTGGCTGGAAAAGAAAATATAACAAACAGCCATGGGCTGTTCGGTAATATGAGAAAATAATATATGCAAACTATATGTTATAATTATTGTAATGTTGAGATGATATAACACATGTTATGTAAAAATATTATAAGATTTGAGGTAAAAGTATAAATATGGAAAGTTAAGGGTTAAAACAAAAAAAAAAACAGAACCTAAGGGTTTGTTTGTATTTTTCGGAAATGTGGAAACTATATAGGAGACATACTATATGATTCAAATGCTATAATATGTGATAAGTATGGTATTTTATAAAATTGTGGTGAAATTGTAATATTTGGAAAGTATGGGATTTGAAAGGAAATGAAATATTAAATGTATGCCTATTCGGCAAAAAAAGGGCAATATTACAAAACTATAGGTTATATCCTATTACAATGTTTTGATGTTATAAAGTAAGGTATTTATAACATGGTATAAGTTATGTGGGTATATTGTGATTAATGAAAATTATGGGAATAAAGAAGTATAAGTGTATTATATGTACACACTATTTTCGGTACATATATATAATATCAAAACTATATGTTATAAGGTTTAATGACATGTAAAAATATTACACTATATGATATCATGATATAAGTGTAACACTAAATAATATTATGTGGTCAAAAGTATAGGTTATTAAAATTGACATGCTAGCGCAGGCATATATTTATATATCAAAAATGAAGATATAAAATATAGAATATAATGACATAAATACTATGGTTAATATATGATTTTAGTATGGTTTGAATAAACCTTGTATAAGGAATAATATGTACATAATACAAGTTTCTTATTTCTTAAGAAAACAAGGTAGATATATACATATGTATATTGGCGCAAATGATATGCATATATAATATGGTTTACAAACCATATACTAGTAAATAATAAATGTTAACATGTAAGTATAATTATATACTATAATGTCATAAGGTTTTATTTGAATACAACTTGTTACATAAATGAGAAGTTGTAAAACGTAAGGTATATCGAGGAATAATAATCTATTATGTATTATAAACTAACGTTGCATGGAATGCACGCAACCATAGGTTATATAAAAATATATAATAACCATGCATGCAACTATAGGTTATAACAATACCTATGCTTGCGATGTAACAGTGGAATTAATTATACGAGAACAAACAAAATTTATATTGAGCGTAACGCTTATTAAATACTACGGTTGGAAACTATAATTCCTAAGTTTGGAAACGTCAATTACGATGTTCGTATAGCAACCGACGTTTTTGTTAAACCGGATATAAATATATACTTACTACGAGTAAGGAGTTTTTAAGGATAACGATACCTTAACTATTAACAGTTGAAATCCGAGGATGTAATACCGGGGTTACTGACGTTATTCAGAAATACCGAATCGTATTGTCATGTGGGTTGACACTTAGCATTCTTCGTATGTTTAGATCGCCTGTTAGACGTGCGCGCTTGAAAAAGCTTAGTGGTCTACACTGCGCATCCGTGGTCTAAGGTGTACGGTATGTAAAGGGGTTTGATCCGGGTTGTCCTGAGGAATTCCTCGGGCACGGATTTGTTTGATATAACTTGTGTGTTATGTGTGTTACTGCATTATTTAATTATGCACACGCGTCCTACGGGACTAACATTATGTCGACTATAGATCAACTTATATAAAACACATATGCGTTTAATGTGATGTGATTGTGGTTAATTGGTGTACCACACTTAATATTATGATTGTATATGTATACTAACCTAAGTAAAATACTTAGCAACGGGGCACGACGTTGTTGATCCCTAGAGCTTTGACTCGAACATGAATACTACCTAGAATGATTCTAGGCATGCGTAAGACCCATAGGGCGGCCAACAAATAAGTGATATTCTCCACACATAAAAACTGTAACTGGGTAACTGACCGACTAAGTCGAGTATTGGAGAGTGAATGAGTGGATAGATTACATTAATCCAGTTAGTCATCGGCTACTGGTCGCGCGTTGGGATCTCTTGAGTTAACCAGGATCGGGCTTACTCTGATTTGACCTGATCAAGCCTAGATAGATCGACAAGTTTGGTGATAACATGGGCGCCTTTAAAAAGGCAATATATGGACGCTTTTAAAAAGGCTAAGTGAATGGGCACCTTGTGTGCATGGGACTACTGTCCAAGTGAGGTTGTTACGGGCTGTCCTAACTGACGTCCGCTAGTGCTAATCAATTAATGATTCATGCGAGGGCCCGGGGGGCGACTGGTGAAGTATGTGATGGTGCTAATCAACGTGTGCGAATTGTCGCCCTGATATGTTGCTTACTGTAATGTTGTGATGGGTATATGATTGTAATGTCTGTTTGGATTGGATGGATGGTTATGTGTTTATGCATGTTTATTACAGTATTTATTATATCTGTAAAATGGTAAAGCATGAAATCAATCTAATATAAAGATGGTTAAAAATGACAAGTGATCAATAGGGTCCAGGCCCGGCATACTCAGCGTCTATCGCTGAGACTACACTCATTGTGCTGGTTGCTGATCTACGTTGAAGCCGAAGTGCGGGAACCGGGTAGTTAGGGATTACTTTTATTAATGCACATGGAATTTATTTGTATAACGATATCAGTTGGGGATGTATGACGATACGGTTGTATTTATTTGGGATTTGAGTAGACGCTCACTTGTCGGTTGTATAGGAGATATCTCGTCGTCACAGCAGTTTAGTGGTGTTGTGTATTTGGTTGTTGGATTTAGTTCTGCTTCGTTACTCGCATGGGCGAGTGTGAGTAATGGCAGGTGACACCCGAGTGAGTATTACTGTTGTATTTATTCTTCCGCTGTAAGACGTATATTTTCTGCTTACGTGAGTGATTAATACGTGTTTATCGAGAGGGGTGTTACATAATATACGATTTGGAATGGTTAAATAAACCTTGGATGGGAAATAACATGTACATAATATAAAGTTTCATATTTCATTAAGAAATCAATGTATATATATACATATATATACCGGCGCAAATAACATGCATATATGCTATCGTTTACAAACCATATAATAAATAAATAATGAATGTTAACCTATTAGTATAAAATATGCTATGAAGTCATAAGGTTTTAAATGAATACAACTTGTTACATAAATGAGAAGTTGTATAACTGAAATACCCCGTAATTAAAAATAGTGATTTATTAGGCTAATAAGTAATTTAGAAGCTTAATTATGCATAAATAATCATGAGGGAACAAATCCCGAAGAAAACGGATCCTTAAAACGGATTAAAAACACTAACGAACCTTAAAGCGCGTTTTTCGAGGAAACCGGGAAAACGTGACTTTAAGCGGGTCAAATAGACTCGTAACAATTTTGGTCAACTAAATAATTATTAATAAATATTAGTGAAGCTTTAGAACCAATAAAATCAAGAAAACGAAAAAATAGTAAAAACTGTCAAAAACGGGAAGTTGTGGGGTAGAAACATAAATAACTAAAACTAGTGTGTCCACTTTTAAAATAAAGTGTGGAGTTGGTGTGTGTGGGCTGTGTCAGCCGACCTCCACCCCTCTCTCTCACACACTCACTCACCCCCTCTTATTTGCAAAACAACAAAAAAAATAAAGTAAACACTCACCTCACTTTACCACTCTCTCTCCTACCTCATTCTCTTCACTCACGTAGCAGCCCCCATCTCCCTCACTCTCTTTCTCTTCTTCTTCCTCCAACCGATGGCTATGGAGAAAATGGAGAACTCACAAAAACACCTACTTCTCTCCTCTTGTTAGGTGTCCAAACCTTCACCAAAAATTATAAAAATACCACCATTGTGTTCCTCTCTTCAAGGAGAACACTAGCCTCCTTTCAAAATTCGAAAACAACAACTTTCATCTCCATGGGGTGTGTAGCATTTGGAGCTTCAAGACCACCATTGGAACCACCTCCTTCTCCTTGTTCATTTGAGGTAAAAATGTTCTTGAGACCCCACCTTTTCTAGCCTTTGTGGGCAAAGCGAATTTAGACTAAACCCCTTGTCGGTTCTCTTGTGCTATAGCCGATTTTGGCTTTCTTGAAGGGGTTGAAACATTGTTCTTGAACCGTTCCAAGCTCCACTTACACCCTTGCAAGGTAATGAAATTTCTAAACCCTAAAACTTACATTACAACTTAAAAATGGTTAGGGTTAGTTAGTGTATTAAAATGGTGGTATATGTGAATGGGTTGTAGTGTTAGAGTATTGGGTTACTACAACCGGTGGAAAGAGAGAGAAGAAAGAAGGAAGAAGCAAGAAGGAGTAAAGGAAAAGCTAGAAGAGAGACAAGGTAAATCATGCTCACCTTTGGGTAGTCTTGTATATATGTATGTAACAGATTTTAGTAACTTATTAAATGTGTATTGAATCTAGTAATGGGTAGTAGTGTAATGTGTAAGAGAATACAAGTGTTTTAAACCTTTAAAAGATATGTAAAACTTGTGGAAACCTAGTTGGGATTGGGATGTTAAGTGCAGGAATTTTTAAGAGTGTTTTAGTGTTGGTATTTGTGTATGGGACCTTTGTATATCTATGATTGATGAAAACAGGTGAGATGGATAGAAATGTGTGAATGAACAATGTGGTGAGAGTATAAAAATATAGGGGAGACTATGGCAAAATTTACTTAGAAACTAGTGAACTTATGAACTAGAAACTAGGTGAAAAATATGTGTTTGTAACAGATTTTGTTTGAGATAGTTAGAGGATAGATGGAGAGAGGTAACTAATGTATTGTAATGCATTAGAAGCTTTAGAAATGACATTAGAAGAGGAAGCAATAGATGGGGAGAGTTAGAACTAGAAATCTGTAGCAAAATGCAACTAAGGAAGAAACAATATGAGTGTTGAATTGAAACTTGGAAAATTGTGTGTATGAATTAGTATAGGAATGTGTAAGGATTAATGGATGAATTAACATGATTTACAGTGTTTAATTAGTGTGAAAACATGTGGGAATAAGTGTAAGAACAATGGGGAAGTAATGGGTAAGAAGAGGGACTGAAAATAGAAATAAAAATGCAATTATTGGACTGGACCGACCTTGGGACCGGACTTGCAAGGTCGGTCGAGCCAAGATTTACAAGGGACGGGAAGCTTCTGGAATGGACCGACCTTGGGGACCGAACTTGCAAGGTCGGTCGGCCAGAAAATTTCCCGTCATAAAACCTTCTGGAATGGACCGACCTTGGGGACCAAACTTGCAAGGTCGGTCGGCCTGAAATTCTTCTGTAATGAAACTTACTGGAATGGACCGACCTTGGGACCGGACATGCAAGGTCGGTCGACTCCAGAATGTCGAAACCAAAACTCACTGGAATAGACTGACCTTGGGACCGGACTTGGCAAGGTCGGTCGGCCCTGTAATTCTCCAGCGAATGTACCCTACTGACTTCGACCGACCTTGGGTCCGACCCTGGGTAATTCGGTCGGGTAAAAAAAAAAATGTATAATAATAATAAGTATATATATATATATGTATACCTACATATACATATGTACATATATAAATGTACCATTGTTAAGTAAGGAAATAAGTTTAAAGTAATGAAGAGAAGTAAATAATGTGTAAGTGTAAGAAGTGTAAAGACATAGTACGTAAGACTTGAGGAACGTAATAGGAATACGAGTTAAGTTAGTTATAGATAATTAATCACTCGATCATATGTATGTTATAGGACTTGATTTGTGAGCACCGAAGGAAAGTTGGGATACAAGTACAACGGTGAACGGTATGAATTCCTCATGCCCCGTATGCTATCTTGGTTACTCTGATTTATGTGTTGTGTGCTAATTGATCACCAAATAAGATAAATGCACGAATCGGAGCTATTATGCTTACTTGTGAATATGTAGTGTTGTATGTTGTGAATATTTTCTTTAAATCTTTTTTGTATAATTCATGAAAAGTATGGATGATAATGAATGTGTGTATGTATGATATATTGTATGGTGACGGAATGTGTTTGAGATTGGACTTCTAATTGATTCATAACAAGCTAACCAATCTAACTTAAATTGGTAATTAAATTGGAATGAGTAGAAGTCCGATATAGTTTCGGCCATGCATGAGGATGCGGAGACACAAGAGGTTGATCCAAGTCCTGACTCTTAAACTGGTCCGCGGCCCAAATCCCTTAAATGGGTAGCATCCCGGATTGGTGAGTAAAGTAAATCCCGGTGGTGGGACGGTGTAGTCCCCGGGCCGGAGGTCATACCGACTTAACATGAGTATGAGTAAGTAAGCAAGAATGAGTAAGTAAGTAAATGGAAGTAAGTAAGTAAAGTAAGAGCAAGTAATGTGTAATGAGTAAAAGAGTAATAAGCATACCGATTAACCCGGATGTGTAATTTGGCTAACACCGTGAAGGTAAGTAATGTGTATGTCATTGCAATGTTGCCTTGAATCGTGTAATGTATTGTATATGCATGTATATTGTATGTGAAGCATGTTTGTATGAAATAAATAAACCGCATGCCTATTCGACCTTAAATAGTCGGCGTGCCCTAGCTAGCACGCGGTATATGCGGAATTTATGCGCAGCTTTTGCTGAGCCCCTTGGGGCGATGTTTTACTACACGCAGGTACACAAGAAGGGTGAAGATGATGAAGACTTAGATAGATTTCTTTTTGTCTGTAAACAATGAATTGTGAATGGTGTACTATGTAGTACACGGCTGTAGATTTTGTTACCGGTGTACCATGGGGTACACCCTTTTGGATAGTGAGAGTATTGGATTTGGGTATAGATAAGTAGCTTGTAGAAAACTCATTCTTTTGGTAAACTTGGAAATGATGTAATTGATATACTTTGGCACTCGGTAATCCACTAATGTAAGTATTCGGTATTTGGCATTTGGTAAGTAACGTAGTAACTCGGTACACTATGATCATCAGACTGTCACTGTAAGTAGTATAGCCTAGCTAGCCGTATGGGCGGTTAGCGGCGTTGTATCACCCGCCGTAGTAAGTAGTATTTCCGCTGCGAGTAGCTTTGATTATTGGGACTATTGGACGGTAAGCATAGGATTAGCGGTAGGGGTGTTACAAAAAGTGGTATCAGAGCGAAGTGTCGCTCTGATGTCCATAGTTACCGAGCATAGGGATTACCGAGTTAGGATTTCAACCGTCTTAAGACGGATACTTAGAAACCTAACTAGGAACTACCGTTGTTAATAACTGATACCCTTGACGTTCTTAGGATCGATACCTTGCTTAAATTCCAAGGCCCTTAGGTCATATCTTGTGAAGCCTAATGTAAATGCTAAATGTTCAGATGTTAGAACGAGGCCGAGGCCGAGGTAGAGGCGAAGCCTCTGAAGGACCTGGCGCGCATACGATAGCTGAGATCGTCGCCGCCACGTTAGCGTAGATGCTACCGCAAGTAATAAATGCTATGCAACATAATCAACAAAACCAACAGAACCAAACGGGGCCAATCCCTCCCCCTCCACCCAGAGAAGCAAATTGGGTAAAAGCTGTAGCGGAACTCCGCCCTCCTTGCTTTAGGGGCGAGAGTGATCCGGCTAAGCTAGAAGCCTATATCTCCGAGATGGAGACAACGTTTGAAACCCTCGAAGCTCCTGCTGGAGTTCGAGTTAGAGTTGCAGCCTACTATCTGAAAGATGCAGCCATGGATTGGTGGAAGCTAGTCAAGCATGAGCACGTTAATGACCCTACCTTCGATTGGGAATCCTTCGCATCACTCCTCCGATCCAAATACTATCCGGAACATGTCAAGACCAAGAAAAGGCTTGAATTGGATGCTTTGAAAATGACAGAGAAGATGTCTGTCGATGAATACTACAGAACCTTCACTTCCATCCTCCATCTTCTACCCGACCTAGGGTACACCGGCCAAGTGTTGGTCGATCGCTTCTATGGCGGTCTGAGCCATCGCCTTCGGTATGGTATGGGCTATACCAGGTTTATCTCCCTTCTGGTAAATATCGGTTAACCCTTAGTACCATTACAATTCCTTAAATTCTTAAATCTTTACCTCTATCTCTTTAAGTGAGAATCCATGCTAATACCTGAAACTTCAGGAGTGTTATCACGCGGCTTCTCGCGTTGAGATCACTTGCCAACTTCGGGATGAAGAAACCGCGCTGAAGCGCAAAGCTAATAGTAAGAACACCAGTTCTAAGGAGGCAGAACCAAGGGAAGAGTTGGAAGAAGAAGAAAAGGAAGTTCTTCCACCAAACCCAAAAGAACTTCCCGAGTGAGAGCAGTGCCCATGCTGAGCAGGGCAAACCAGTTGAGCTTCTTCAACTAGGTTCTTCTGCGCCGGTGGCAGCGAAGCCACTGAGATCACACCCACCTAAGGGTAAACTTCGAATCTAAATCCGTATTTGCATAAGTATTATACCTTGTATCCCTGCACAAATGTGCTAATACTCTAAACCTTAGGTTCTGGCTCCGGTTTCACAAAAAACTTCTCTGACGGCTGCGCTTATGTGTGCCGCAAGTGCAACCAAGACCATCCCGGCAAGGATGGCCAAGGGAGAGAAATCCGGTGCTACAATTGTCAGAAGCCCGGACACCGAGCCAATGTATGCCCGAGAATGCTAAACCAAGGGGAAACTTCCAAAGCTACAAGCAAAGGGAAGGCAAGGAGGTTGCATCTGGCGATGCACCGACCCAGCAGGCACCACAGGGACAGGGATCCCGGGGTCCTCAGAGGGGCGCACCCCAGAGGCAGCCTGCCTTGCATATCATAGACCGAGACGGGTCCGGTTCTAAGTCCGGCCCAGGTAATAATCTTAACCTTGAATCCTTGAGAAGCATGTCTAAGTATTGGAGTATTTGTTTGAATGAATGCATGAGTAAATAATTGAAGCATGTATGGAGCATGAAATGAAGTAGTTGAAACTAGTACTCACCGTAGATGAAATTTATAACCTTAGGAAGCTTTAGTATCTGCTATCCAATACCATCGAAACTGAATCAAGAAGAGATCGACATCACCTCACACTACTACACCGACGAACAGTGTCAGGTCATCCGACCATGTATGGTTTTATTAAGGGGATACCTGACACCTGAAGCACAAATCTCAATCATCCGATGATGCAACGAGCTAGGAACGGGTCAAGGTGGATTTTATACACCCGAATTCCCCGGTGGAGCGAAGATGAAGCTGAAAATGATGTGCTTGGGAAAGGACTGGAATCCTTATTCCAAGACATACCAAGAGACACGAACACAAGACGGAGCGACGCCACCGATAATACCTCCAGAATTTCAGACACTTGTCACACAAGCAGTAGAACTTGCACAACAATGCGAACATGATCCGATCCCCGCACTTGAAGCGGACCTCTGTATCGTCAACTTCTATGAGAAAGAAGGACGACTTGGGTTACACCAAGACAAGGACGAGACAGCGGAATCTTTTGAACAAGAAGTGCCCGTAGTGTCTTGGTCCATTGGTGATGATGCCGTATTTTTGTATAGCGAGCAGAAGCATGTGGACCTCGTACAGAAATTGGTATTGAGATCGGGAGATGTCCTAATCATGGGTGGAAATCTAGGATGTTGTATCACGGGATCAACAAGATCAAGTTGAATACGGCACCATCAGCAATAATCAATGCCACACACATGAAACCAGGACGCCTGAACCTTACCTTTAGGAAATATTAAATTCATAGTATCATGTAATCTATTAGTAACGTGTATTAGAGACACGGTATGTATGATGGTTGGTTTATCAATAAAGAGCAGTGTGATTTAAATTCCACTTGTGTCCACCATCAATACTTATCCACTTGTGAATCCAATAGGTTGTGGACTCGGTACCGAAGGTAACCTGATATCCTCACCGAAGCACAAGCCAGTAAAAGCGGCACCATCTTAACGGGAACCTTCCCAGTGAACGGAATTGAAGCCACAGTGTTATTCGACTCCGGCGCCTCTCACACCTTCGTATCACCATCTTTTGTGAAGAGGTTGAAGCTAGATGCGGATGAGCTACCAAACTTCATGGTTACTCTCCCATCAAAGGAGCGAGAGTACAGTGTACCAAATACTACCAAGCAGCCAAGATTGAAATCAAAGGCGAAGCGTTTCCCATCTCCTTCATCGAGTTCAATGGGTGGGATTCGACTTAATAATTGAATGAATTGGTGGAGCGGCACAGGGTAATCCTCTGCGCCGAGCACCGATTGCTGCTCAAGAGTCCTTCTGGGGTTACTGTATCTTACCGCCAGAGACCGAGAGAGCCTTCGACCATAGTCATCTCCGCCATGGCTATGTACCGGGAGCTCAGAAAGGGCCATGAAGTATATTTGTGTTATGTACAAGACCTGGAGCGAGATCCAGAGTTCAGTGATGATGTACCGATAGTATCTGAATTCCCCGTGATTCCCTAAGGAGTTACCTGGCATGCCACCTCAGAGAGCGGTAGAATTTGAGATTGATCTTTTGCCAGGTACCGGTCCCATTGCTAGGGCACCGTACCGTATGGCACCTGCAGAATGACAGAGTTGAAAGAGAAAGAGTAGTGCGCGACTTACTTGACAAAGGGTTTATACGCCTGAGCGTATCACCCTGGGGAGCCCCGGTCCTCTTTGTGAAGAAGAAGGACGGTAGTCTCCGACTTTGTATTGACTACCGCGAGCTGAATGCGGTTACAGTCAAGAATAAATACCCATTGCCACGCATCGACGACCTGTTCGACCAGCTGAAAGGAGCCTCAGTCTTCTTCAAGATCGACCTCCTTTCTGGGTATCATCAGATTGCTATCAAAGAGCAAGACATAGAGAAAACGGCATTCCGTACCAGATATGGCCACTACGAATTCACCGTCATGCCATTCGGTTTGTCAAACGCACTAGCAAAATTCATGGACCTCATGAATCGTCTATTCAGTGAGCAGTTGGACACTTCGGTTGTTGTCTTCATCGACGACATCCTTGTATACTCCAAATCAGCAGAGGAACATGAAATTCACTTGAGAAAAGTACTCGAGACACTGCGCGAGAACCAGCTGTATGCGAAGTTCTCCAAATGCGAGTTCTGGCTAGATCAGGTATCATTCCTCGGTCACGTCATCTCGAGCGTGGGTATCTCAGTTGACCCTTCTAAGATAGAAGTGTACGATCATGGCCTAGACCTAAGACTGTTACCGACATTCGGAGCTTTCTTGGTCTAGCCGGTTATTACCGGAGATTCGTAAAGGACTTCTCAAAGGTCGCTAAGCCCATGACTACATTGATGAAGAAAGATGCACCGTTTGTATGGACAGACGAGTGCGAATTATCATTTCAGAGCCTAAAGGACTCATTGACCTCAGCGCCCATCCTTACTCTTCCAGAGGGCACAGAGGGATTTGAGGTATATTGTGATGCATCAGGCAAAGGAATGGGATGTGTACTCATGCAGCATGGCAAGGTTGTAGCTTATGCCTCCCGCCAGCTGAAAAAGCATGAGGAGAATTACCCGACACACGACTTAGAGTTAGGAGCCATTGTCTTCGCCTTGAAGATATGGCGACACTATCTCTATGGGGTAAGCATCACCATCTACTCCGATCATAAGAGCTTACAGTATGTATTCACACAGAAAGAACTGAATTTAAGATAGAGAAGGTGGATGGAGTTTCTCTCAGACTACGACATCGACCTACATTATAAGGAAGGGAAGACAAACATTGTAGCCGACGCCCTGAGTCGTCGAGCACACTCGCTTCATTCGCTACTCGCTTCTTCTAGCTTGGTTGACGAGGTGCGAGATGCTCAGTTGAGCGACCCTTACCTAACCGAAATCAGGCAAAAGATCGAGAATGGTACATTTGACAAGAAGAAGTATGACTTCAAATACATGAAGATGGTCTGATTCGATTGAATGGCAGGTTATGCGTCCCCGAAGCAATGCAGCTAAGGGATCACATCCTGCGAGAGTCACACAGTTCCACATTAGTCAGTCATCCAGGAGCCTCCAAGATGTAAAAAGACATGAAGAAGTACTTCTGGTGGTCTGGAATGAAGTCAGATGTGACAGAATTTGTATTGAGATGCTTGACATGCCAAAAAGTGAAATTTGAACATCGTAGACTGGGCGGAATGGTACAATCAACGCTAGTTCCGGAGTGGAAATTTCATGATATCTCCATGGATTTTGTTGTAGGACTCCCACCTGCCAGGGGAGGACTCAACATGATCTGGGTTGTAGTCGATCGCCTTACCAAGGTTGTCAGATTCATACCGATGAAGGACACCTGGAAGGTAGTGAAGCTTGCAGAGCTATTTGACAAGGAGATTATCAGACATCACGGAGTCCCGAAAATAATTGTATCTGACCGCGACACCAGATTTCTTTCGAGATACTGGAGAGCTACACGGGAAGCGTTGGGTACAGAATTGAAGCTGAGTACCGCCTTCCATCCTCAGACCGACGGTCAGACAGAAAGGACCATCCAGACACTGGAGGACATGCTTCGGGCATGTGCCTTAGACTTTCAGGGGAGTTGGTTAGATAAGCTTCATCTTATCGAGTTTTCATACAATAATAGTTACCATGCTTCGATTAAGATGTCGCATTCCAAGCCCTATACGGTAGACCTTGACGTACACCCTTATGTTGGGATGAGTCAAGCGAAGCGGTCATCATAGGACCGGAGTATTAGAACAAGTCCAAGCGGAAGTGCAACAAATCCGAGCCAATATGAAGGCAGCCGAAGATAGACAGAAATCCTATGCGGATGTGAGACGACGCGACCTTGAGTTCACCGTAGGCGACCAAGTGTTCTTGCGTGTTTCACTTATGAAGGGCGTATTCCGTTTTGGTCAGAAGGGCAAGCTAAGCCCAAAGTTTGTAGGGCCGTACTCTATCACCGAAAGAGTTGGATCCGTAGCCTATAGGTTAGCACTACCTGAGGACTTGGGACGTGTCCATGATGTATTTCATGTGTCACAACTTAAGAAGTATATTGCTGATCCTTCTCATGTCCTAGAGCCCGAGAGACTTTCCATTGAGCCGACAATGAGATACGTTGAAACCCCGGTGAGAATCCTTGATAGGAAGACCAGAGACACTCGCCATAAATCTATACGAATGGTGAAGGTCCTATGGTCTAACCATGATGTCGAAGAAGCGACATGGGAGTTGGAAGATGCCATGAAGGTGAAGTACCCACAGTTATTCAAAGACTAGATAGTCTAGTGTTAGTAATACGGGTACGGGGCGTACCCCTTTTAAGGGGGGTAGAGCCTTTTTGCTTTTGCATTGCTTCGTTCGGGGTGAGCATTGCATAGTGTGTAGGTATTGTAATAGATTTTTGTATGGCACATGTAGTGTAAGTGAATTGGTATGTGTGTGTATGTGATGTAATGTGTGTGTATGGATGTGTATGTACGATGTGTGATGTTTGTGTAATGTGTATTGTGAATTGCAGTGGTCTATTGTGTAATGTGGATGTGATGGCATGTATGGAAATGGTGTATTGTGTATGTGAATTTGTATTGTGCTTGAATTGTGTATGTTTGTAATGTAGAAGAAGTAAACACCTCATAGGTGGTAGTAAGATGCATTATGGCAATTGGTTTGCCTAATGAGTAGAACAATTAAACTATTAACCTTGAGCAACTTTGAGGGCAAAGTTTTTAAGGGGGGTAGATTGAAATACCCCGTAATTAAAAATAGTGATTAATTAGGCTAATAAGTAATTTATAAGCTTAATTATGCATAAATAATCATGAGGGAACAAATCCCGAAGAAAACGGATCCTTAAAACGGATTAAAAACACTAACGAACCTTAAAGCGCGTTTTTCGAGGAAACCGGGAAAAAGTGACTTTAAGCGGGTCAAATAGACTCGTAACAATTTTGGTCAACTAAATAATCATTAATAAATATTAGTGAAGCTTTAGAACCAATAAAATCAAGAAAACGAGAAAATAGTAAAAACTGTCAAAAACGGGAAGTTGTGGGGTAGAAACAAAATAACTAAAACTAGTGTGTCCACTTTTAAATTAAGTGTGGGTTGGTGGTGTGTGTGGTCTGTGTCAGCCGACCCCCACCCCTCTCTCTCACACACTCACTCACCCCCTCTTATTTGCAAAACAACAAAAACAATAAAGTAAACACTCACCTTACTTTACCACTCTCTCTCCTACCTCATTCTCTTCACTCACGTAGCAGCCCCCATCTCCTCACTCTCTTTCTCTTCTTCTTCTCCAACCGATGGCTATGGAGAAAATGGAGAACTCACAAAAACACCTACTTCTCTCCTCTTGTTAGGTGTCCAAACCTTCTCCAAAAATTATAAAAATACCACCATTGTGTTCCTCTCATCAAGGAGAACATAGCCTCCTTTCAAAATTCGAAAACAACAATTTCATCTCCATGGGTGTGTAGAATTTGGAGCTTCAAGACCACCATTGGAACCACCTCCTTCTCCTTGTTCATTTGAGGTAAAAATGTTCTTGAAGACCCCACCTTTTTCTAGCCTTTGTGGGCAAAACGAATTTAGACTAAACCCCTTGTCGGTTCTTTGTGCTATAGCCGATTTTGGCTTTCTTGAAGGGGTTGAAACATTGTGCTTGAACCATTCCAAGCTCCACTTACACCCTTGCAAGGTAATGAAATTTCTAAAACCTAAAACTTACATTACAACTTAAATAATGGTTAGGGTTAGTTAGTGTATTAAAATGGTGTGTATATGTGAATGGGTTGTAGTGTTAGAGTATTTGGGTTACTACAACGGTGGAAGAGAGAGAGAGAGAGAAGAAGAAGAAGAAGAAGAAGGAGTAAAGGAAAAGCTAGAAGAGAGACAAGGTAAATCATGCTCACCTTTGGGTAGTCTTGTATATATGTATGTAACAGATTTTAGTAACTTATTAAATGTGTATTGAATCTAGTAATGGGTAGTAGTGTAATGTGTAAGAGAATACATTGTTTTAAACCTTTAAAAGATATGTAAAACTTGTGGAAACCTAGTTGGGATGGGATGTTAAGTGCAGGAATTTTTAAGAGTGTTTTAGTGTTGGTTTGTGTATGGGAGCTTTGTATATCTATGATTGATGAAAACAGGTGAGATGGATAGAAATGTGTGAATGAACAATGTGGTGAGAGTATAAAAATATAGGGAGACTATGGCAAAATTTACTTAGAAACTAGTGAACTTATGAACTAGAAACTAGGTGAAAAATATGTGTTTGTAACAGATTTTGTTTGAGATAGTTAGAGGGTAGATGGAGAGAGGTAACTAATGTATTGTAATGCATTAGAAGCTTTAGAAATGACATTAGAAGAGGAGCAATAGATGGGGAGAGTTAGAACTAGAAATCTGTAGCAAAATGCAACTAAGGAAGAAACAATGTAAGTGTTGAATTGAAACTTGGAAATTGTGTGTATGAATTAGTATAGGAATGTGTAAGGAATTAATGGATGAATTAACATGATTTAGAGGTTTAATTAGTGTGAAAACATGTGGGAATAAGTGTAGAACAATGGGGAAGTAATGGGTAAGAAGAGGGACTGAAAACAGAAATAAAAATGCAATTACTGGACTGGACCGACCTTGGGACCAGACTTGCAAGGTCGGTCAAGCCCAGATTTACAAGGGACGGGAAGCTTCTGGAATGGACTGACCTTGGGGACCGAACTTGCAAGGTCGGTCAGCCAGAAAATTTCCCATCATAAAACTTCTGGAATGGACCGACCTTGGGGACGGACTTGCAAGGTCGGTCGGCCTGAAATTCTTCTGTAATGAAACTTACTGGAATGGACCGACCTTGGGACCGGACATGCAAGGTCGGTCGACTCCAGAATGTCGAAACCAAAACTCACTGGAATGGACCGACCTTGGGACCGGACTTGGCAAGGTCGGTCGGCCCTATAATTCTCCAGCAAATGTACCCTACTGACTTCGACCGACCTTGGGTCCGACCCTGGGTAAGGTCGGTCGGGTCAAACAAAAAAATGTATAATAATAATAATAAGTATATATATACCTACATATACATATGTACATATATAAATGTACCATTGTTAAGTAAGGAAATAAGTTTAAAGTAATGAAAGAAGGAAGTAAATAAGTGTAAGTGTAAGAAGTGTAAAACATAGTACATAAGACTTGAGGAACGTATAGGAATACGAGTTAAGTTAGTTATAGATAATTAATCACTCGATCATATGTATGTTATAGGACTTGATTTGTGAGCACCGAAGGAAAGTTGGGATACAAGTACAACGGTGAACGGTATGAATTCCTCATGCCCCGTATGCTATCTTGGTTACTCTGATTTGTGTGTTGTGTGCTAATTGATCACCAAATAAGATAAATGCACGAATCGGAGCTATTATGCTTACTTGTGAATATGTAGTGTTGTATGTTGTGAATATTTTCTTTAAATCTTAGTTTGTATAATTCATGAAATGTATGGATGATAATGAATGTGTGTATGTATGATATATTGTATGGTGACCGAATGTGTTTGAGATTGGACTTCTAACTGATTCCTAACAAGCTAACCAATCTAACTTAAATTGGTAATTAAATTGGAATGAGTAGAAGTCCGATATAGTTTCGGCCACGCGTGAGGATGCGGAGACACAAGAGGTTGGATCCAAGTCCTGACTCTTAAACTGGTCCGCGGCCCAAATCCCTTAAATGGGTAGCATCCCGGATTGGTGAGTCAAGTAAATCCCGGTGGTGGGACGGAGTAGTCCCGGGCCGGAGGTCATACCGACTTAACATGAGTATGAGTAAGTAAGCAAGAATGAGTAAGTAAGTAAATGAAAGTAAGTAAGTAAAGTAAGAGCAAGTAATGTGTAATGAGTAAAAGAGTAATAAGCATACCGATTAACCCGGATGCGTAATTTGGCTAACACCGTGAAGGTAAGTAATGTGTATGTCATTTCAATGTTGCCTTGAATCGTGTAATGTATTGTATATGCATGTATGTTGTATGCGAAGCATGTTTGTATGAAATAAATGAACCGCATGCCTATTCGACCTTAAATAGTCGGCGTGCCCTAGCTAGCGCGCGGTATATGCGGAATTTATGCGCAGCTTTTGCTGAGCCCTTGGGGCGATGTTTTTACTACACGCAGGTACACGAGAAGGGTGAAGATGATGAAGACTTAGATAGATTTCTTTTGTCTGTAAACAATGAATTGTGAATGGTGTACTAAGTAGTACACGGCTGTAGATTTTTGTTAGCCGGTGTACCATGGGGTACACCCTTTTGGATAGTGAGAGTATTGGATTTGGGTATAGATGAGTAGCTTGTAGAAAACTCATTATTTTGGTCAACTTGGAAATGATGTAATTGATATACTTTGGCACTCGGTAATCCACTAACGTAAGTATTCGGTATTTGGCATTTGGTAAGTAACGTAGTAACTCGGTACACTATGATCATCAGACCGTCACTGTAAGTAGTATAGGCCTAGCCGTATGGGCGGTTAGCGGCGTTGTATCACCCGTATAGTAAGTAGTATTTCCGCTGCGAGTAGCTTTGATTATTGGGACGATTGGACGGTAAGCATAGGATTAGCGGTAGGGGTGTTACAATAACATAATGCATAACAAAGATAATAATCTATTGTACAATATAAAGTAATGTTTCATGAATGCATGCAACCATAGATTATAAACTATAACCATGCATGCAACAATAGGTTATAATACATACCTATGCATGCGATGTAACAGTTGAATTAAATAAACGAGAACAAATGAACTTATATAAAGCGTAACGCTTATTAAATACTACGGGTTGGAAAATATAATTCATACATTGAGAACGTTAACTACGACGTTCGTATAAAAATCGACGTCTTTGCTTAACCGAATGTTAATACATACTACGAGTAAGGAGTTTTTAAGGATAACAATACCTTAACTAATAACAGTTGAAATCCGGGAATGTAATACCGGGGTTACTGATGTTATTCTGAAATACCGAATCATTTTGTCATGTGGATTGACACTTAGCGTTCTTTGTATGTTTAGATTGTCTTTCAGATGTGCGCACTCGAGAAGCTTAGTGGTCTACACTGCGCATCCTTGGTCTAAGGTGTACGGTATGTAAAGGGGTTTGATCTGGGCTGTCCTGAGGAATTCCTCGGGATCGGATTTGGTTGATATATAACTTGTGTGTTATGTGTGTGGATACGTGTATGTGATTATGTGTTTACTGTATTATTTAATTATGCACGAGCGCCCTACGGGACTAACACTACGTCGACTATAGGCCGACTTATATAAACATACATATGCGTTTAATGTGATGACATGACGGTTACTAATATAATATCCTTAGTATTAATATTAAGTATATGGTAACCTAAGTAAAACACTTAGGTACGAGACACGACATTGTGGGTCTCCAGAGCATGGATCTTGAACATGATATATAACCTAGATTACTTCTAGGTATGCGTGAATGGTGGCCACCGAATCCGAATCTACCCGGAACCGGCGGTTCTACCTAGAACCGATTGGAACTGGCACCGGCCGGAACCGGGCCGGAACGATTCGGAACCGGAACCGCCCCCTTGTGAATCAAATCTGAATACAAGTTTTGAGATTCGGGACCGAACCGGAAACCGCCTGGAACCGCCTGGATTCGCATCGGATTCAGAACTGTGGAACCGCCCCGGAACGGCCAAAGTAGCTGTTGGAATCAGTCCAAAACGACGTCATTTTGGGTCTCGGCTGCGTGCTCCCCTGGTCAACATGATGATTGGTACGAGATGAATGGGGACAACACCACTTAAGACTTCAATTTTGTATTGTAATATTTTAGAATGTATTAGTATTACTTTCTTTCCATGTAATCTTTTTAACTTCCAAATTGAAATCATGTAACCTATTTGTAGCTGTACTCTTTTCCCTTATTATGGTTTTCCCAATGGGTTTTTACCTAATAAGGTTTTAACGAGGCAGTGAAGCATATAACAAAATCCGCTTTCCTCTTTAATTTTTGCAAATTCAATACAAAAAATTATGTCTTTGGTTCTTACACATTTAAGATTATAAACTTGAGGAATAACCTAGCTAGGAGTAAAGTGGACGACAAGAGCAATGTGTGCGCGCAACCGATCTAAAATCAGAGTTTAAAAACGAAGAAACTGAAGCCGATCGAATCTTTCTGGAACCGGTCGGAACCGCCCCAGAACCGGTTAGAACCGCCCTAGAACCGGTCAGAACCGCCCCGGAACCGGTCGGAACCGCCCCGGAACCAGTCGGAACCGCCCCGGAACTGGTTGGAACCGATCAGAACCGGAACCGCTCCGAAACCGGTTGGAACCGTTGATTTGAGCGAATCCGAAGCGAATATAGAGTCCAGGAACCGGAACCGCCCCGGAACCGCCCAGGACCGGTTCCGAATCCGAATACACATTTTCCGGACTGGGACCGGTGGAATCGGAACCGGAACCGTGGCCACCATTACTGTGAGACCCATTGGGCAACTAATTAATAAAATGTATTCTCCATAAAAACTAAGAGTTTATCTTAATCTTATGAGATAGCTGGTATGAGATGAGGGGAGGAATCCCGGTAGTTTACGAACTACCTGTGTAACACCCCTAATCCTAATCCTGTAATAATATCGCAAGTCGTAGCATAACAGAATATAATTCGCAGCGGAATATAAAACTAACTAACGTTGGTGTTACACGCCGTTACCCACCCATGTGAGTAACAAGGCAACCTTAATCCCTCCATCAACTTCAACTCCTCACCGCTGTGATGACGAGATACTGAGTACTCTTAAACTTACAATCCAAATCCAAAGTGAGCAAATAATCTAAATACAACAAACTCCATAATACAGTACATAATAAAACTAAAAGGTGTTTATTGAAAACGCATCAGCTACCCTATGTCCCGCACTCCGGCTTGTGTCTTCAATCAGTAACCTGAAATGTTTTGCCCATTGAAGGGCTCAGCAAACGATATGCTGGTATGCTAAATGTAGTCCTAAATCATTTAGATTCCTTAAGTCGTTTAGCCATCTTGATATTAGATTCATTACATGTTATGCCGGTTTACTATAATAATAACAACTGTAAATTTTTAAATAAACACAGAATAGTTCACCTAACAGTGTCACCACATAATAGTAAGCAACATCCAAGTAATCAATAACAGTAATCAATAACAGTAAGCAAACAAAATATGCGTATTAATTAACTATACTTGTTAGTTGGCCACATGGCCCTTATCCTCTTTAACCAATCACTTGAACCTTCCAATTAATTTCCACCTCAGGCGTCATGTTAGGACAACCCTTAATAACTTATTAATGGACAGTAGTCCCCTGGCTTCCAATGGAACAGTTGCCAGCTGACCTTATGGCCCTGGATAATTTGTTTGCCTTAAAGGCGACCGATTCGGTCGAAACCTGTGCACCAACAGTAGTGCCCTCTACCATCATTGAATGTGGATAATGGATTCCCTTGAGTGACTCTTGATAGTAGTCCCTCGTAGTGATCATGATGTGCAACCAGATAGTCGAAACTAGTTGGATTCCTCTCTTTATAAGTTAGCCCTTCAGTCAGTAATACAATATCCAATCCTTGAGTTAAGACTATAACAGTTGACCATCAGTTAGGTTCTCATAATACCTAAAGGTCACCTAGTCTTGTTTGAGTTTAGATGTATAAACTTCCAGTCATAAGACGCTCGCGCAAAATAGAACGCAATGGTGTCGAGCAATACAGTATACAAGATAATATAGATAAATCACAGATATCGCTCTTAACAATTAAACACACAACGTCTGGACCTCAGGAAAATCCTTAGGACATTCAGACCACACAATTAACATAATGTTCACCGTGTAAATGCTAGCTTGACAGTGCTCGCTTAGTAGTTTCTCCCCGTAACGCTGTTTATATGTACAAGCAATACTGGGTAACGTTAATACAACTAACACTAACTATTACTGTACTGTTGATAAGAACTAACACTCGTAGTATACTAACCCCGTATGTTCTTTATTTCTCCCTGTTATTTAACAGTGGTTCGAGGTAGTTTAACAGTCCATTATTTTATGTAGTAACTACATGTGATAATGAATTTCCATTTTGTGATATATCTTCATCTCATTAATTATATACTTATAATTGTTTTCTGTAACACCCCGTCCAAAGCCAATCGTGGTTATCGCAAAACTTAATTCTTAACCAAAACGTCGCAGCAGAAATAACAAACACCGGGACCTTGCCACGGTTTGATCATTAGAATATACCGAACCTTACCGATTACAACACTTATCCAAAAATATACAAACCGACCAAAACGCCACCAACCAACCGAGTTTAAGTTTCTAAGTCATGAACATAAACTTACATCAGTGTAAATATAAACAGACGGGCGCACATGCGCAACCCGTGCTCAAAAATAGATAACCCAACTTAAGTCTAACCGCTCCTACTCTCGTGGTATGACTTCATGGGTCGCTTACTTGCAAGTGTAAAAACAGCCCCCAAAGGGGGTCAGCACGAATGCTGGTACACCCTCTCATGGCCCCCAAGCTAACGGGGCTACGACGACTAATTGTCGATAGCATGGAAATTGATTAGATACACAAACATAATATGAAGTGAAATAAATCAAATATCCACAAATGAACATACATAGTTCACACACAAATGAACGACTCAAGCGTTCCCTTAACAGATGGGTTAGTAATAACCTCCTCCGGATCTGATTCCTCTTATCCTCAATTCTCCTTAACTTACCTTAGTCTTAACCTTATCTTAACCTCAGTATACAAACCATTCCTAGAATGGAAGTGGTTGTAGCTTAACTTAAACTTAGGATTTAGGTGATCCTACCGCACCATCTTAATGCCTCCTACCTTGGACGGGAGTCCAGTGTAGCTGAGCCGGCAACCGACCCTAGGCAACAAGTCCGAAGACAAGTCCTTAAGCGAAGGACGGATCTGATTCAGATACCGACCCCCTTTCCTTAGCATGCATGACCGGAGTCAGTCCCGGGTTCCTCACTCCCCCCTTAGTTCCAGTTAGTGAAAATCTTACAACCAAGTGTTAGTTAAACCTTCTCGGGTATTAACCAACTGTTAGACAATATAACACCTCATCTTAATCCAAATCGTACTAAACCTTGTTAGTAACCACCTCAAGCCTCATGTGTTAGTGTAAATGTAACACACACAATAAGTACAATAAATCCGGTTGCATGCTTTATCTTGTTTAGTCGGCACACATAAACAAATAGCACACAAGCCGAGGGACACCTCGTTAGCTAGCAGGTCACAAGAAAGACTGTACCGTTCACCGTTGTTTGTCAAGTTGTTTAATTCTCCTCCGGTTCCAAACTTTCAAACCCTAAAATGTTCACCCAACTTAGATTATTAATTATTTACACTTTACTTAACTTATTTAACTTATTTAACCCCCAACTAATACCTCTTAAGGTTATTCCTAATCTTACATCTTAACCTTAAACATGTAAGTTTATACTTAACTTAATCCCCTAGGTCTTTAGGTTTCTAATCATCATTGCCCCCTTAACGGTGTACCATTAGTACCATTAGATATCCTTAAAATTTCTTTCTTTTTTTTTTAAGTGTTAAGGGTCGACCGACCCACCGACCGACCCAACCCCTGGGTCGGTCCGTCCCAGTAATTTTCCTAGTTCGAACAATTCCCTTAGGCCGACAGACGACCGACCCAACCTTATGGGTCGGTCCATCTCAGAAATTTTTCCGTGTTTTGAAAACCATCCGTCCAACCCAAAACTAAGCCGACCGACCCAAACCCTCTGGGTCAGTCCATTCCAGAGACAAATTTCTACGTTGAATTTTTGCCCGAACGACCCACAGTTAAGCCGACCGACCCAAAACCCTCTGGGTCGCCCCAGTCCAGAGACATTCTGGCTGGCTTAACATGGTCCGATCGACCCAGAACTGGGTCGGACCCTGGGTCGGTCCTCTACAGGCTTTTCTCTTAAATTGTTCTTTCAACTCCAAACCCTTCCACAAGTGTCCTTATAGGTCTAACACCATCTTAGCACATTGAACCCACCTCTTAACATCCATCAAGCCCATTAAAACAACTTCCAAAGACCTTCTCAACCATTTACTCAATTCCTACCAAAACTCTCAACACTTAGCACTTATTTTTCCTACTTTTCTAACACATACTCCACCTAGAACTTTCACTAACCAAATGCTCCCTCCTTAAGAACTTGACCATACCATGTACACCACTTTCCACACTCATTGCATTTATCAAACTTCCTTAGATTCTAAACTCTAGTTCACACATAAACCATTCCAAAGTTTACACCTTATTCCCACCAAACTTGTACCAGTTTCCTAACTCCTTTCATCAAGGTCTTGGTGCCTAAAATTCACCATTGCAACCCCTAGTTTCTTATAGACATACCTAAGTCACCCTAGTTTACTAGAAAATCTTGAACTCATTCTTTTTCATCAAAACAACTCCTAAAGTTTCTTAACACTTCCTTAGTCATAAAATCTCCTCAATACAACTTAAACACTTTGGTTCTTCACTAAATTTTTCCATGGGTTCTCTAGTATATTGTTACACCAAAACATTTAGTTTTTCACCATCAAATGGCTATCAACATTCAAATTCTCATTAAACTTCCTCAACACACATCATACACCAAAACTACACTACATCATGATATATTGCATAAACTTAAATTGCTTGGCACTTAGGCCCTTAAATGACTTGGCTCTTAGGCCCTTAAATGCAGAAATCTTAAACACTGAATTTCCTCAATATAAATAGCCTTTTACCTGCAAATACACACAACAAGGCTCCCATTGCAATATAAATTCTCTTATAATTCACCTTGACATTCTTAAACTATCTCCTTTTCTCATTTGCTCCTAAGTCACAAGTTCACAAGTATAATCATTGTTTCTCCTAGGTCCTTATTTCCCTTTTCCCAATGTAAACTCTACACTAAACTCATCACCTATCTAAATCCCATTCCCTTAAACAATAAAACACCTTAAGGTAAGTAATTTACCTTGTTCTTTTACAAGCTCACAAACTTTCCTCGTTAGCCTTTTTCCTTGAACAATCTCGGTCACCACTTAAACTCTCCTTGCCAATGTTCTAACCAATATCCAATGACTCCAATGTGTGCTAGATAATACATTAACCTTAAGGAACAAACCCTATGTTAAAAAATGTGCTTTAAGGTATTAAATTGATTGTTTTACCTTGGAGTCTTAGAATGAGCTTGGATATGAAGCAAGAAGGACCTCCTCTATCCCTTGGAGAATAGAAAACAAGCTAGAACAAGGCATAAACATGAAGCCCCATGAGTATAGATTTTCGGTTATGGAGAAAAATGGTGGAAACCTAGATTTTCTTACATATTCCTTACCTTAAGAGAATGGAGAAGCCAATGAACTCCTCAATCTTATTTTTCCCCTTTCAATGGAGGTTTCACTTGGCACCGAAATGAAGCTCTTAGAGATTTGAAAGGATAGGAAGAAAGAGCTTGAGCTAACTAAGAGATATATGTGCTTGGTTTTGATTTTGGAGCTTAAATGAGCAAGTAGTGGTCAAAAGAAGATGGAGCTAGCATGGAGGTTGCTTCTTACGTGAAAGAGAAGAAAGAGAGCAAGAGAAGTCGGTGGAGAAGATGAAGAATGAAGAAAGGAGGAGAGAGGGAAGCTAAAGCAAGATTTTATTTAAAAGGTAAATAGTACGATTTGCCTTATCTCTTCTCTTTTTTCTTTATTTGATGAGTCAAGTGGTGACTCCCCACATCAAAACTGGCCACCCCCTTAATAAACAAGATATTTATGGTCTTGATTGACCAATTAATTAGCTTATATTGACCAATTTGAGCACTATTCACAAATTAGTGCACATATTTGTGAAATTTTTGATTTCCCATTGATTTAGACTTCCTAATGTGATACTAATTAGTACACATGTTAATTAAAGAGTAATGATGGACATTTAGCCACTCAAAACCCATTTACAAGACAATTTTTCAAAAATGTGCTTTAAAACTCCTTAAAGCACATTTTGTGTTTTAACTTGTTTTCAAGCTTGCTTTTCTTTGGTAATTGGTTTAAAATGACCATTAGGATATTACTAAGGTCTAAGAATGATATTTGGGTGCTCACCCAAGTCTCTCCAAGCTTAGAGCATGTTTTTGCTTAAACTGCTCTTTTGGTGTTTCCTTAAGTTTTCTTTGATTAAAAATGTTTCTTAATGTTTCTAAGGCATTATTTAGCCTCCTTATATCTTAGCTTATCACTTAAACACCATATCTAAGTTTGGGGTATTTCATTTTCACTTATTTTATATATCATTATGATTTGGTTATTTTTATCATAACCACAATTATTTTGTAAACTTTATATTATACTCTATAATATACCATATTGCTTAATTTTAATTCATTTCTTTATTAAATTACGAAACCAACCATATAATTTCGGTAATTATAAATTGGACATAACAACTTTTGTAAATTATTAAATGACCACATTAACTTTCGGTAATCACAAATTAAATCTATTAAATTTTATAAATTATTAAATAACCACATTACTCTCGGTTTTAACATATAGTTTTCCTTTATTTACAATTCAACCCCAAAACTTTATATAAGTTACATATTAACTTATAAACTATAGTTTTAATATTAAATTTCTTTAATAACCAAAATGGCCCTTATATTTTTATAAATTATGCTTTCGCCCTATATCAATTTCGGTTTTCCATATAAACTTTTGTATATTACATTTTCACCCTAAAACTTTTATAAACTTAATATTTTATGTCACAAATCATTTTAACCCAAGGTTTTTGGTCAACACTTTGACCAAAGCCTAATTTCATAATTCATACTTTAATATACCCAGAAAATCATATGTAATTCGGTTTTACTCCAAACTTTCCTTAAATTACAAAATAGCCCCAAAACTTTATAAAATGTTATTTTAACACTTAAACACTTGTTTAAATTCACCAAAATTCATACTATTAATTCCTACCTTATATTATATCATAATTATGCTAATAATCTCCTTAACTCTCAGTAATACCATATGATACCATATACTTTTCAAAATTTACATTTTAGCCACATAAATTAGTAAACTAGCCATTTAAATTCTTGTAGCTATTTTTAATACTCCCAAAATTTATAATATAAGCTAATACACTTATATACTTCAAAAATCACCAACTGAACCATTTTATTCTCGGTTTTATTATTAACTTACCATATAGTTTTAAAACTTGGTTTATATCTTATAATAAGTATATATAAATGTATATAAGCCATATAACACTCCTAATAATTATGCTAATGACTTAGGATGATTATATGCTCAAAATAGAACATTTAACTCCTAGATGTCTCGGCCTGAATTTATATGTATCATAATTAAATTTTGTGACACAAATTTATACCTTAAGGTAATAATCTTACCTTGTATGTTATAAATTATTTTCTTGGTATTATAACCTATAGTTTTCGGCCTTAATATTACTAAGAGTTGTACATAAATTTTATACTAAAATTTTTAGCTTAAATCAAACTTAAACTTAATAGATTTAATTATAGAAACTTACGCCTTAAATCAAGATGATTCTTGTACTTGATTTGCTCTTGAATTCCAAGCTCCTCCAATGCTATATTGTTGTTGAATTTTTGGCCTCCATGTATATATTTAGGAGATCCAAGTGTTAGACTTCTAACAAGGATTTATAAGTAAGATTTGGAATAGTTTACAAGAGTTTACCTTAGGTATTTATCAAGGGATTTTTGGTACACCTTGGAATGACTGGAGATCCAAGTTTCCTTCATGAAATGGTGAAGAGAACATTGGTTTAGAAGCTTATAATTTTCGGAAATGACTTTAGGTATTTACTAGGATTTTCAACATGAAAATATACCTAAACTTGATCTTGTTTGTTCCTTGAGTTGCTGTTGAATCAAGATAACTCATTGGAGTACTAATGCTTGGCGAAAACTTGTATGGTTGCTAGGATGATTCTTGCTTCAAGACTTAGTAGATTTAACTAGGAAAATTACACAAAAATGGTGTTAGAACTTAAGACACCATTAATGAACCTTTGAAGTTATAAAGGAGTAAATGAAAGGAAGAAGAGAAGAGAGAAGGAAGGAGGGCTTACCAATTTGGCTGAATGAGCAAGGAAGAATGGATAATGCTCACATAAGGAAATAAGGGAATGGAATGAAGGAATTTCTTTTTGACAAAATAATGTCAAAGTTAGGCTAGACTTTTCCTTAGTTTATTTGCTTGGCTCTTGGCTCCATAAGTCCCTTAATTCAAGCTAACTTTCGGCCACATGTCCAGGAAGAGACGATGGCTTTGTTTGACAATTGAAACAAAAGGACAAAGGCAAGGTAGGTAGCTTGTTCTTTTTGAATTTTCTAAACTGAATACACATGCTAATATTGTCTCATTTTCCTTGTAGTTTCGGCAATTAAGGGCTGTAGGTAGTATTTGATTTTTTTGTCCTTTGAAGACATAAGAACATGCCTAGTTAGGTAGCTGTTTTAGTTTGATTTTAATACAGCAATCAAGCTCCCTTTCTCTTGCATATTATCGGCAGCTTTAGGCTAGAGCATGGGCTGCTTTGTTGTTTATTTGCCTTGTCAAAAGTTAGATCTAGTTAGCATATTTAATTTCATTACTTTTTCCTAAACTAATCTCTTCTCAATTTCCTGCAGGTTTTTCGGTAATGGAGGGCTACCAAGGCTGAGATTCCACTGTTATATTATCACATGGCATGTGCAAGGTGAGTCATCATCCATAAGACATTTTATTAAGTAAATTCCTAGTCAAAAACACTAAAAAAACGGCCACTTATGTGCCCTTGTGGGACTGATTTTAATTTGGTCTTTGTCACATTATATTGTATCAAGACCACATTGTAACATGTTATAAGTCACAACATTTATTTGGTACATTTATACCATGGTAAAAGATGAAAGTTTCTAAGGTAAAATGCTGATTTTATACTACTTTTTGATCATAATTTAGGCCCTACTTGTGCTATGATTTTAGCACTGGATTTAATTGATTTAGATGTTCAATTCATCCCCATTTAAGATTCCCAATTCGTGGCTCCTCAAAAACTTCAAGGTAATAGCGTAGAACGCATTTTTATGGCACCCGAAGGTGCGTTTTTGTGCTTTAAGGATATTCTGGAAAAATAAGTAGTCGCTATGAGTTCCAAGTGTTTATAAACATTTTTTATAGTCAATAATGATATATTAAGGTGTTACATTGAGTTATATGGGGTTATATAAACTCATGACACAATTTCCGGGCTACTGGGACACTCCCGAGCAAAATAGGAGCGTTAAGAATTTCCCCCGAGCACTTTATTTATTTTTGAAAAAGTAGCTCGAGCATTCTCTTAATGTTGATGAATAATGATGATAGGAACTCTAAGAATGAATTATATAGGAGTTCGTGCCGCTTCGGCACTTCTCCGGGGCATTCCCGGGGGTTATGGGACCCCCATCGGGTACCATCGAGCACTTTGTATTTAATTGAGGATTTAGTGTGAGGACTTCATCTTATATGTTTAATAAAGTGTTATGGTGCATTTAGAATGAAGTGTAATGCTTTATTCCATCTTATAAAGTATTTCCGGGACTTTCGGGCCTTAAGGGAGATGTGTGACTCTCCTGGGCATTTTACATTTCTACTCTGTTCTAACTGAGGACTTGTGTTTTAAAGGTCATATAATGATCTTTAGTTGACTTGTATGAGTTTTATAGTTCATATACCTTGGTTAGCTTAAGGTCCGGCTTAACTCTCGTTTTTGACCTTAAGGAGTTTCGGTGCGTTTTAACGCCTAAGTGTTTATATATTTTTCTTAGGGTTTCATAATCCCCCAAATAATACTTATTTCCCATTATTTAATTATTTAAATGTTAGGGGTATTTCAATCTTGTTGCGCATTTGTGATCACTGAGGGGTACCCGATCGGGTTCCGCTCTAAGAAATTTCCCAATGAGCCCTAATTGGATCGTGGGTCAGATGGTACCTGTTGTTGGTACATGGCTACGGCCTTTATATGGACGCCTTACGAGGCAAAGTGAACGACCAGGGGCATCCGGACCTCTGGCAACATGAGCACCTTTGTGTGTACGGGAGGACTACTGTCCATTGGTAAGGTTTTTCGGGTTGTCCCAACATGACGCCCAACTGGAAATTAAATAAACATGGTTTGGATGGATGGGGCCTTGAAGGCCAAATAATATTAATTAAGGAAAACGTTCGCTACGGCGATTATACACAATACTGTAATTCGATATGTTCGTTTATACAACTGTTGTTTGTGATATGTAATGATTGTTTGGATTGGATGGATGGTTAAGTATTTATGCATGTTTGTTACAGCATTAATTATATCTGTAAAAGGTAAAACATGAAACCAATCTAATATCAAGATGGTTAAAAATGACAAGTGGCCAATAGGGTCCAGGCCCGGCATACTCAGTGTTTATCGTTGAGCCTTTATGGCATTGTGCAGGTTGATGATCAACGTTGAAGCCAAAGTGCGGGAACAGGGTAGTTAGGGATTACCTTAGTTACCGCACATGGATTGATTTGTATAACAATGTTAGACTGTGGATTGTATTATGGAACGGTTGTGTATATTCGGGATTAGGTAGACGCTCACTTGTCGATGGTTATGATTATTTGAAATATCCCAAACTTAGATATGGTGTTTAAATGATAAACTAAGAAATAAGAAGGCTAAATAATGCCTTAGAAACATTAAGAAACATTTCTAATCAAAGAAAATATAAGGAAACACCAAAAGAGCAGTTTAAGCAAAAACGTGCTCTAAGCTTGGAGAGATATGGGAGAGTACCCAAATATTGTTCCAAGACCTTAGTAATATCCTAATGGTCATTTTAAATCAATTACCAAAGAAAACCAAGCTTGAAAACAAGTTAAAAACACAAAATGTGCTTTAAGGAGTCTTAAAGCACGTTTTTGAAAAATTGCCTTGTAAATGAGTTTTGAATGGCTAAATGTCCATCATTACTCTTTAATTAATATGTGTACTATATAGTATCACATTTGGAGGTCTATATCAATGGGAAATCAAAAATTTCACAACAATGTGCCTTGTTTTTGATGAATAGTGAATTTATTAAGCTAGTTTATAACATAAGTCTATATAAGTGAGACATTTGGTCAACAAAGACTAAACTACCCTCATTCACTAAAGGGGGCCGGTTTCTTTAAGTGTGACTCACCACACTTATCTAACTAAGTTAAGAGAAAGCAAATAAGTAAGTTATAAAGCATAAAACACTATTCACCTTTTTAAGATAAATATCACTTTAGCTTACCTCTCTCTCATCTTCATTTTCCCTTGTTGCCCACGATTTCTTGCTCTCTTTCTCTTCTCCATTCACGTAGAGCTCACCTCCATGAAAGCTCCACCTTCTCTTGCACACCACTTGCTCATTAAGCTCCAAATCCAAAACAAAATACATATTCCTCTTAGTTAGCTCAAGCTCTCCTTCCTATCTTTCCAAAACTTCAAGAGCTTCATTTTGGTGCCAAGTCAAACCACCATTAGAGGAGGAAATTCAAGTTTGGAGACTCCATTGACATCTCCATTCTCTTAAGGTAAAGAAAGTGTAAGAAAATCTAGGTTTCCACCATTTTCTTCACATAAACCGAAAATATATACTCATGGGACTCCATGTTTATGCCTTGTTCTAGCTTGTTTCTACCCTTCAAAGGGGAGAGGAGGTCCTTCTTGCTTCACATCCAAGTTGTCTTGAGAAACCAAGGTAAAACAATCACATTAATACCTTAAAACATATTTTTAAACCTAGGGTTTGTTCCTTAGGGTTGATGTGTTATCTAGTACTCATTGGAGTCATTGGATATTGGTTAGAACATTGGCAAGGAGAATCACATTGGTGACCGAGATTGAACAAGAAAACCTAAGGAGAAAAGTTTTAAAGCTTGTGAGAAAACAAGGTAAATTACTTACCTTAAGGTGTCTTGTTGTGTAAGGGAATGAGATGTGGGTATATGATGAGTTAGTGTTTAGTTTATATGTGGAAGGTGCTATTAAAACCTAGGAGAAACAATGTCTATACTTGTGAACTTGTGACTAAGGAGCAAATGAGAAAGGAGATAGTTTAAGAATATAAAAGGTGAAGTACAAGAAGCATTTTATTTCAATGGGAGCCTTGTTGAGTGTATTCGCAGGTTGAAGGCATATATATGTGGAAATTCAGTGGTTAAGATTATTGTCATTTAAGGGCCTAAGTGCCAAGCATTTTAAGTTTAAAGCATTATATGATGATGTGGTGAAGTTTTAGTGTAAATGGGTGTTAAGTGTTGTGATGAGAATTTGTGTGGTATTGGTTGTTTAATGGAGAAAAACCATGTGTTAGGAAAGTATATACTAGAGAACCCATGGCGAAATTTAAAGGAAAGTTTAGGTGTTAAGATACCCTAAGGGAATTTAATGATTAAGAAAAGTACTATGAGTGTTCTATGGGTTGTCTTGATGAAAAAGGGTGAGAATAAGGTGTTCTAAGGACTCATAATGACTGAGGCATTACTAGGAAGGATTTAGAAATCAAGAGAGTGTATAGGAATATTTAGGACTTAGGCAAATGTTGGTGCACAACTAGGAAGGAAATAATGTGATGGTAATGGAAGTTTAAACTTGTTAAGGAATTTAAGTGAATGCTAAAGGAGTTTAGATAACGAGAGATGCTTGGGAGATGATGTAATAGTGGTGAAGAGAACATTTGGCATAGTGGTTACATTAGGTATGAACACCACAAAGAAACCTAGAGGAAAAACATTACAAGTGTTAGCATTATTACAAGGAAAATGCATAATGACTAAGATGGATTTTGGTGGATGAATTAAGGTATTTAAGGAGGGCTTAAGGTGATTTGAGGTGCCCAAATGAGGTTATAACATATTAGGATATATGAGGAGAAGTTTGGAGTTGAAAAGGAATTTAGAAACAAGTTTTTAGAGCCGACCGGCCTTAGGACCGGACTTGCAAGGTCGGTCGGGCTCTGTTACACTACCGGGAAATGTTTCTGGAATCGACCGGACTTGGGGGACCGGACTTGCAAGTCCGGTCGGGCTTGTTTGTGAGAGGGGAAATGTTTCTGGAATGGACCGGACATGGGACCGGACTTGTCAAGTCGGTCGGCATGAATTTAGTACGGATTATAAGTCTCTGGAATCGACCGGACATAGGACCGGACATGTAAGTCCGGTCGGAGTGAATTTTCCAACGGTAAAAGGTACTGGAATGGACCGGACTTGGCAAGTCCGGTCGGTAAGTCCGGTCGAGCCTAAAAATAATAAAAAAAAAGAAAATTTGATTTCTGAAAATGGTAATGGGCAATGAGGTATGCCCTTGGTAGGGTAGTAATGATTGGGACCCTAAGAGCTTGAGGAATTAAGTTAAGATTAAGTATAAGTTTTAATGTTCAAGTTAAGTTTGTAAGATTAAGTGATAAAGACTCGGGAGGTTAGTGAATGGAAGTCCTTAGGGACTAAGTGAGTTAAGTAAGGTGCAAATAACTAATAACCTAAAAATGAATGAATGTTTTAGGTTTGTGAGTTGGGACCCCGAAGAAGATTAGTCAAACAACGATCGACGGTGAACGGTACAATCCTTTTCGTGACCTGCTTGCTAACGAGGTGTCCCTCGGCTTGTGTGCTACCTGTTTATTTGCAATGACTAAAACAAGATAAAGCATGCAACCGGTTATATTGTTCTCGTTGTGATTGTGTTATATTTACACTAACCCGCGAGATTTGAAATTGCTACTAACTAAGTTTAGTACATACTGAGTTAAGAATAAGAGTTAAGTTGATGGCTGTTGGTTAATGCCCGTTGAGGCTTAGCTAGCACATGGTGTTTAAGATGTCTACTAACTGGATCTTGAGTGAGGAAACCCGGGACCGATCTCCGGTCATGCATGCTAAGTGGAAAGGGGGACGGTATCTGAATCAGATCCGCCCTTCGCTTAAGGACTTGTCTTCGGACTTGTAGCCTAGGGCCGGTTGCCGGCTCAGCTACGCTGGACTCCCGTCCAGAGTAGGTGGCATTAAGATGGTGCGGTGGGATCACCTAAATCCCAGGTTTGAATTAAGCTACAACCAATCCCTTCCAGGAAAGGTTTGTATACTGAGATTAAGATTAAGATTGAGATTAAGATTAAGGTAAGGTAAGGAACTGAGATTAAGGAAATGAGGACTAAGGAGGGGGTTACTAACCCACTTGATAAGGGAACGCTTGAGTCGTTCATTGCTTGTGAACTATATATGTTCATCTGTGGTTATTGTTGTTGCACTTCATATTATGTTTGTGTATGTAATCAATTTCCATGCTATCGACAATTAGTCGTAGTAGCCCGTTAGCTTGGGGGCCATGAGAGGGTGTACCAGCATTCGTGCTGACCCCTCGGGGGCTATTTTTACACTTGCAGGTAAGAGGCCCATGAGGACGCACTACGAGAGTAGGAGCGGTTAGACTTAGGTGGGGACTTTTTTTGAGTTCGGGTTGCGCTGTGCACCCGACTGTTCATTTAAATGTTGTAAGTTTGAGATTATGATTGAGATACTAGTACTCGGATGGTCGTGGGATTGTGGATGTTAATGTTTTGAGCTGGATAAATATTTTGGTTAAGTATTGTATATTAAGCCGGTATGTTCTAATGATCAGACCGTGGCAAGGTCCAAGTGTTGTATATTTCCGCTGCGACGTTTTCGATTAAGTGTTCAGATTGCGATAACCACGATAGGCTTTGGATGGGGTGTTACAATTATGGACTTAGTATGATGTATAGGAGATATCTCGTTATCACTGTGGTTTTGTAGTGTTGTTTATTTTGGTTGTTGGTTTTTGTTCTGCTTCGTTACTCGCATGGGCGAGTAATGGCAGGTAACACCCGAGTGAGTAATTAATGATATTTATTCTTCCGCTGTAAGACGTTTTATTTATTGCTACGTGAGGGATTATTACGTGTTTATCGAGAGGGGTGTTACAGGTTGTATAAACTCATAGCTTCTGGTAAACTCGTAAAAGTTCGGATGTAATTAATATACTTTTGTATACTCAGTAATCAAGAATGTAAGTAAGTGTTGGGAATGTAATGGAAGTATTTATGTTGCTCGGTATAATATCTAGTCCTCAGACCGTTACAGTAAGTAGCGTGAGCCTAGTTAGTCTTGGGATGGCTAACGGTGTTGTATCACCCGCCGGGAGTATGTAAGTATCCGCTGCGTGTAGAGTAATTATGAAAACGATTAGAGGATAATGGAAGGATTAGCTTGAGGTGTTACATGTGACATTTTATAAAGTACTACATAAAGTAGTTTTATCCATTGTCACAATATTCCCAAAATATTCTTCATAACTAGCAAATGTTTCCATGAGAAGGAAACTATAAGACGTGTCTCATAAGAATTCGAATACTACTGAAATACCCCAAATAATTACTACCTTAATAAAATGAGGATTAAAATAAACCATGAGCAATAATTGCTATAAATATTATTGTATAAATACATAGTCCAAATGGACATTAAATTATACACTAAATCTCTAACCAAAGAGAGAATCTTATTAAGGAGAAATCAACTCCCAAATTTAATATCACTTGTAACATATTAGTACATGTATTAGACATCACATATAGCACCCATTTAGCTATATAAATATTTAATATAGTCTAAGCAAATCATATATACAATATATATATATCCACATATATAAGCAATGAATATTCAAAATCTCCTTCCAAAACAATGCATAATCGGTTGCATATGTATAGACATGGGAAATAAGGTAGTGAGATTAGAAAAGCAAATATTGGAAAGAGAAAGAAATGCACAATTTGTGCCTAAAATAAGGTAAAATTGAAGATCTTCCCATTTCCCTCTAAACAAGCTCGAGCCGGTTACGTGCAAAACAAAAGAAAAAAAATGATGAGACAAGATCAAATAAACAAATATACTAGTACAAACAAGTAAAATAATAAGTTTCTTTTTCAAAAAAAAAACAATAATAAGCCTACCTTTTCTCCCTCAGATGGCAGATTGTGCGGGAAGTTCATTCCGACTATAGTACGGCTGTCTAGGTGGCAGTCTAGTCAGCTTGCTCACTGGACTGCTTATGTGGCATATTAAATGGGGTAACATTTGTATTAACTTTAAATAGTCATAAGTTTTAAAATATAAGTCCAAAATAAAAAAATTTTACCCCATTGTTCATCTAAATTCAAGCTCTTTAAAACAAGACCAATCATTGATATATTTTGACAAGTTTAAAAATTTATGTTAGTTATATGTACATATCAACATATATCAATGACACTTATGATTCACCACGTACAGATTAAAATACACCATATAACATTAATAATACACCACAAAATAATAATGATTCAATATTTGTTCCTAAGTTTTTTTTTTGTTCCGAAGTTTGTTATCTAATTCACCACTTATTAGTTAATGAATCATAATACCAATTTCAATGAATCATAATATCAAATGTAATTAATCATAACATCATTTTAGTGTATCATCAGTAACATATAAAAATAAAAATTTTAAATAATAATACAATACAAAACAATATTTGGTACGTAAGAAAAATACATGATTCGCCATACAAGGTTTAAAATACATTACAATACAATAATAATGCACTAAAGCCAATAATGTTTTTTTATCGGTTCCGGAGTTTGTCATTTAATTCACCACTTATTAGTTAATGAATCATAATATCAATTTAATGAATCATAATATCAAAATTAATGAATCATAATATCAAAATTAATGAATCAATCACATATAAAAAGAAAAATTTTAAACAATAATAGAACACAAAAAAATATTTGGTACGTAAGAAAAATACATGATTCACCATATAAGGTTTAAAATACATTACAATACAATAATAATACACTAAAACCAATAATGTTTTTTTATCGATTCCGGAGTGTCATTTAATTCACCACTTATTAGTTAATGAATCATAATATCAATTTAATGAATCATAATATCAAAATTAATGAATCATCAATCACATATAAAAAGAAAAAATTTAAACAATAATACAACATAAAAAAATATTTGGTACGTAAAAAAATACATGATTCACCATATAAGGTTTAAAATACACCATACAATAATAATAATACACTACAAAACAATAATGATTTTTATCGGGTTCGAAAATTGTAATCTAATTCACCACTTATTAGTTAATGAATCATAATATCAATTTTAATGAATCATAATATCAAAACTGATGAATCATATATGAGTTTAGTGTATCATCATACACATGTAAAAATAAGTTTTTTTTAAGTTGTCAAAACATATCCATGACTGGTCTTGTTTTGAAGAGCTTGAATTTAGATGAATAATGATATAATTTTTTTTTCATTTTGGACTTATATATTAAAAGTTACAACCATTTAAAGTTAATATAATAAAAAGGGCAACCCAGTCAGCAAAGCAGTCCAGTCAGCTGCTGACTGGGACTGCCAAATCAGCAGCTCGCACGATATTTTTGCACGGAACGTCCGTGTGTTCGAATTTGCCTTTCTCCCTACCATGCTTATCTCATCCCTTTTCCCTGTTGTATAAGACAGCAACATGTCCCTTACTTCCTTTTCCTTCTCAAAACGCCTACAGCAGACAACAACCCTCTTCTTTTTTCCCTTCTCATATTGCACAATAGTATAGCACCAGCCTTCCCCAGTCCTTTTCTTCTTCCGTGGATAGCAGCAGCAGACAACAACCCATTTCCTCTCCCTCTCGGTTGGAACAACAAGTAAACCAGCAAGAGTAAGTTCTCCTTCTACCTTGTATTTTCCCTTGTTTGTTCTTACGGTTTTATAAGGAAAAAAACAGTGATTCCTTTCTCCTATCACATGACAACAGCAACTCACTTTTGCCTTCTCCATTCGGTAGTAGCTGCAGAAAAGAAGCAAGCATTTCCTTCTGCATTCCTTCCCCTTCCAGTGTAACAGCAAGGAGAATACCTCCTGCCTTTCTTTTTCTTTCACTGTAGCAGCAGTTTCAGACCTCTTCTCCTCTCTGATAACAGCAGCAACATCTACCACCTAAATCCCTCCTTATTTGGTAGGCAAACAGCAAGTAGAACAACAACATTCTCTTCTTTCTTTCCTTGCACAACCTCGGTTCACAAGTAGCAGAACAGCAACATTCTCTTCTCCCCTGTTCCATGCTCGAACAACAACAGAGAACGCAACAAAAAAAAAAATAGCTCACCTTCTGCGTTTCCAAACAGCAGCTCTTCTCCTTGTGGTGATGTTAAACCCCAACCCCAGCTCCACCGATTCATGGGAATGACAAGGTAAGAAGCTTTAATGTCTTCCCTTCCTTCCTTATTCTTACTTGCGGTTAGCTAATGCATAATTTCCTCTCATTTTTCTCTGCATAAAACAAGCCTGCCTCTGCTTCCTGTAGGTGACTGAAAACAATACCCCTAAAACATCATTAAGGAACCTCTAAGCCATGGTAAGAACCGTGACTATTATGGCTGGTTAAATCTTCTTTTTCTCCTTCATTTTCCATACAAATATTGAGCTTAATTTCCCTTGTTGCAAGCTGCCGAAAACCAACTGAAACCTCTGCAGAATGCAAGGTGAAGATCCCTTCCTTTAGTGCAAAAAAAAACATGTTTAACATCTCCTCAAACTACCTAGATTAGAGAGTTAATTGATTGAGCTTTTCTCCCTTGCTTAATGCTGACCGATTGGGTCCTCACTCACCCAAGGAAAAACGTGACTTACAAGGGAGCTGTACAGGAGATTGCAAAGGAGAAAATGAAGTTTAAAGAGGTATTTATACACCTTAAAAACCTTAAGATTATATAATGGGTTTAAGGAATTTTCATGAAAAAAGGAAATATATAACGTGGGTCATATATATGCGTACAGCAGAGGAATCCAAGCTGCTAAAGCTGGTGGAAAATTCATCGGCATTGTAGTAAGGTAATGGTGCATGAAACTTTTTTTCTTTTCTTTCCTTAATGTTTACTCGCTTGAAGAGAATTAAAGAACGGAATGAAGAACATGGGGAAGGAGCTACCTTCTAATATGGCTTCATGCCACATGTTAATATATTATTGGTCTAGTTAAAATTAAGAGAAGAAAAAATAAAAAAAGAGGGAATAAGAGGGAAGTCACGCGCGTAGGGGAGAGGAGTAGGTGGGTAGGAGAGAGAAATGAATATATTTTTTCAAAATGTTATAACTCAAATAATATAAGTGCAAAAATAAAATAAATTATATCATTGTTCATCATTTTTCGTGCTCTTCAAAACAAAATGCATTAGAATATGTTTTGGTAAACTTAAAATTTTATGTTTTTATAACGAGTATATATTACGTATTTTTAGAGTGAATCTTACTCCCTCCGTCCCACCTTGACCGTCCTATTTACTATTTGGACATGTCATTTGACTTCAATTTTTAACATATAAGATAAATTAATTTTGAAAATTTAAGTTTTGCATATGATTCCTTACATGATAAACTATATAATACAAAATTTAGTTTTATAAAATTATTTTACCTTATATGTTTAATATTGAGGTGGAAAAACGTGCCAAAAAGCAAACAGGACACTTATGACGCGACGGAGGTAGTATTCATTAACAAAATGAATCTTCTTTAACAATAAAATGAATCTTATTCATTAAGAAAATGAATCTTATCCCAAATAATCTAAAAACCACCCTAGGAAAGTTAAAAACATCGAAGGCATTTGTATGGTTTGTAGTGCAGGGTTTAGGGTTCACTTTCAATAAATGAAAGGTTCATACTGTTCTCGCATAAGTTTATGGTAGGATTAACTTTTACTAGTATTAAACAAAATGTTTTCTTTTCTTAAATCTTTGATTCACTTTAAAAAACCTTTGATTCATTTTTCTTAAACCTCTGATTCACTTTTCTTAAACCTCTTATTCACTTTAGTTAAACAATCTCTATTTACGAGAATCACTTTTCTTAAACCTTTGATTCACTTTTCTTAAACGCATGATTCACTTTTTAAAAACCTCTGATACACATTTGTTAAACCTCTTAATTACTTTACTTAAACAATCTATGCTTACAAGATTCACCCTTATTACTCTGATTCACTTTGTAACGACTTGTGATTCACTTTTTAACAACCTTTGATTCACTTTTCTAAAACGTCTGATTCACACTAGTCAAACAATCAGAATCACTTTAGTTAAACAATATCTGTTTATGAGATTCGTTTTTTTAAACCTCTTTTTCACTTTTAAGCAACGCTCTGATTCACTTTTTAATAACTTTTCATTCACTTTGTAACAACCTTTTATTCACTTTTCTTAAACTTAAGATTCATAATGAATCTTAAAAATATGTACATACAAAAAATAAAAATTTAAAATTTATCAAAACATATTCATGTTTAATCTTATTTTGAAGAGCACGAAAAATGAAGAACATTGGTATAATATGTTTTATTTTTGCACTTATATTTTATAAGTTATGACATTTTGGAAAAAAAAAATCTCTCTTCTACTCACACCCCTCCCTCCCGTATGCACGCACGTCTCCCATTCCCTCTAATTTTCTCATTTTTTTTTGTTTTTCCTTTATTTCATCTCCAATGGAGTACTGACATGTGGCACAAACTACACACTAACATAAAAAGATAAAACTATCTCTATATTACAGCATGGCTCTATGGCCAGGTTCGAAAACGCGTTAAAGACATTTTGATGTCATTTTAAAAAAATTATTATTGTGCTATTTTAAAGCCTTGTAATATTGGCTATGTTATTATGGGTATTTTGAGCCTTAAATAGTTATTATTGAATCTATCAAGTTAAGTAATTAAATTAAGAGTTAAGTATTTGATTAGTGAGGTTTGTTGGTAATAGCGTATTAACGTATATTTTATAAATTAACAATGGAAGAAAAAAATGACTAAAGAAATTAACTACAATCTAAACAAACCGAGAGGGTAGGTGTTGTTATGTATACTATTTAGATCCTAAATATGTGTAGGAAATTAATGGTTAAATAATTGATTAGGGAGACTAAGTGCTAATCGGTTATATAAGCCATTTTTATAGGTGATTAATGGAAGGAAAGGATTAAAAAGGTATTAGAATAAATCCTATATAGAACCGTAGCAATAATGTAATTTTCAGGAGATTTTAATATCACTTAAAAATTATTATTAGGCTATTTTTAAGGCCATAAAATTAGGCTATGTAGTATGCATATTTTGAACTTTAAATAATTATTAATAAGTTTTTAAGTTGATTTAAAGAGGATGTACAAGTTCTGGTGCAAAAATCATAATGCTAGTGAGTGTAGCAACCAAGGAATACATTAGAAAAAATATTAGTAAATTTATAAGCCTATAACATGATTAAATGACTTTAAGACCTTATACAATGTTTAAGTAAATAAATAAATCGTATATGGGGTCAAAACGTAATTAAAAAGAAATATAGAGCATTAAATATAATTAAAACTGAAAGGAAATAATTTTAGGAAGTTTATAAGTATAACATGTGAATTTTATGAAATTAAGGGTGGATTGTAAAAGTAGAGAATTAATTGGGGTATTTGCGTAAATAAAAGTAAATCTGGTCAAAGGGATTAGGTGGTCGACCTTGACCACGAGTGAGGTTTGACCAAAGTTAAATAATAGAAATAATTATTTTGGGTATTTAGAGAAATATTAAGTCAAAAAATAATATTTATAAAAAGAAATGGGGTGTTTGTGTAATTACCGAAAAGTATGGGTGTTGGAAAACAAATATTAAGACCCTAGGGGTCTATTTGAAATTTAAAAGAATTATTGGGTTAGTTTTGGCATTTAAAATAATTAAAGTTTACATTATAAAGTTTTAAATAATTAAATGAAAGTTATAAAGAAAAGGGGGTTATAGTGTAATTAAGAGGAGAGTGTGGGTGATCAAATAAATCTGAATATTCAGAGGGGCTGTTCGCAAAAATATACATATATGTATATTATAATGTTGGGATATCTTAGGTTATAAATTAATGAGGTTAATAATGTAACAAGTATGGAAGATGGGGTAATTTTGTAAATAATCAAACTATGTGGAAAGGATTGGAATTTTCGAATTATAAGGGTGTTGTTCGGTAATATGTACATATATATATATGGAAATAATAATGTTTAAAACCTTAGGTTAATAAGGTTAGAAATGTAGTAGTTATAATATATGGGTTGATTTTAAAAATAATTAAAATGTGTCGGGAGAATATTTAAATTGCCGAGAATACAAGGACCACTTTGGGAAATTTTAAAAATATGGACACAATATATAATAAGGTTGGGATGGTATAATTTGACATTATGTTAAAGTATAAGAGGATATATATATTATAAGGACGTTATTAAGGACTGAAAATGCATTATATATAATTACATAAAGTGATGGGTAAGTTCGAGAATTTCGAAGTATATTGTATGGTCGGAACTTTATTATACGAGGAACTTTATAATTCACGTCATGTGAAATTACAACATGGCAAGAGGGTATAATATGGTTAACAAGTTACATAAGTGGGATTACATAGTTACATGTAAGAAACGTAAATATAAGCACAAAAGTGTTATGAGCATATACAATTGTATAGTACGTTGCATGCACGTAGAAAAGGGTTACATAAACCGTAACGTATATTAGCAATCATAATGTATGGGTACATAAATATTTATACAACCGCCATACATGCTAGTATTAACAATTATGCAAAATATCCCATACAGCGAAATGTTTCACTGTCAAGCATGCGCGCACGTAACATTTATTTCCGCATGCATGCAACCCGACAATTCATAAACAAATTGTGAACGAAACTTCTATGCGACAAGTATTATTATTGTAACAATATTTACACACTCGTAAAGTATAGCGTGTAGCCGAAATGTCAATCCCTAAGATTAACAAACATCGAATTGAACAAGAGATCAACTAAGGGTTAGCTACGGGATGGAAGTAAGGGTTTGATCTAGGATAATTAAATTTTGAGTTATATAAATATATACTGATATTAGAACAACACATGTACCAGAGGTACGAGTTGGTAGGCACGAGCAGTGTGAGCGCTAGAGGCTACGCGGGAATTGTCACGCGAGCGTTCGACGGTGTACGGTATGTTGGATTCTGTGGTGTGAACCCCTTAGGGAAGCCTCGGGTTTGGGTATTGTTTGGTTATGTGACAAGAGCGATATGTGTGCTATGCATGTTTTGTGGATTACTCAATTGATTTGTTTCGCGATTATTATTGTGCGCGACGTCTTCGGACAATGTTACTATGATCTCTCATGCGATTGGAATACTAACATCCGAGAACATTATAATTAACTAACCTAAGTAAAACACTTAAACGAGACTTGAGATCCCCAGTCTCTAGAGCTTGATACTAGAACATGGTTATAACCTAGATCAATTCTAGGGAAGTATATAAAACTTCAAAGGTAATTAATGATAATGACTTCTCCATGACCTAAGACTTTACTTAGGGTAGTTGATCGAGAATTAATCACATATCGGAGAGTGTTGGTTTATGGTATATGGTATGGAAATCCCAAGTAGTCTTCGACTAGTTGGTTGCGCATTGGTGATCACCGGAGTGTAACGTTCATATCGGACCGACTCCCTCTATATTCCGACGGGCCTAGATAGACTGTTGGACAAAGGATGCCACTTTTGGCATGCGGCTTCGGCCAATCATGGACGCCTTTATTAGGCAAGTGGAAGTCCCGGGATTGAATGATCCTTGACAATGACCACCTTGTGTGTATGAGAGGACTACTGTCCAGTAAAGTTATTTACGGACTGTCCTAACATGACGCCCATTAGTATTGAGAGTAAAACTTAATGGCGACTAACATAATTTAAAGGAAATACTATGATTATCTGGGTGGAAATAATTACGCGTTCGAATAATGTGTGTTGTATACTGTATACTATGTATTGTATTTTACTCGTTGAGTATTGTATGTGGTGTACGAACAGTTTCATTGATGGAATGCTAGATGCTTATTTATGTCATTTACCGCTGTCTATATAAACTGTAATATGAACCAGCATGTAATCAACCTCATGTTCAGACAGCTAATTAACCTAAGTGAGCTATAAGGTCTAAGACAACATAGTTTAACATACTCGGCCAAGTGCTGAACCCTCCATGGGCACCGATATTTTATGTTTCAGGTGATTAATGATTGGCACCGGAGTGCGGGATCATGGGTAGATGACCTCAACTTTTATTACACTTCTAGGATTAATTCATGTTAGTACGTTGTAATCCGGGAATTTTCTAAGTTCTCATTTGTCATAGCTATCAAGTTGTGTTTAAGATGCTATAGTAAATATCTCGTTCATCACTACGATTAGTTGTTGTATTTCAGTTATGCTTCTTTACTCACATGGGTGAATAATGGCATGTGACACCCAAGTGAGGATTAATGTTATAACCCAAGGTTTGGTTATATTTTATTTCGTTACTATGGTTCATTAAGATGGTCCATTCTGAATTTAGGACACGGAAGTCCTTATTAAAGAAGCCGGGGGCGAGGAGGTCTTTTGTTTTCTATCAGATTAATCAGGTGAGGATAATACTTAATTCTTTTTCTTTTTTCCTCATTAATATCCTCTCTCTAACCACGTTCCTCACCACGCTCTCACTTTCTAATTCTAATTCCCCGATCAGTTTCATCTACTGAGACGCTCTCCTCTCTCTCTCTCAACTCCCTCTCTGCATTTTCTTGCCTTCTCGATCTGTAAGGGTTGCTGTGCCGGTTTGAAGATTCGAGCCTCTGCTGTGGACCCATTCTCTTCGTTGCGTTCCTGTTCAATTTAAGGTATAGAAGTTAGCCTTCTTCGGTTCTATAGTTTCTGAAGTGTTTGCTTTCTAATTCCCCTCTGCAATCTGATTGTGAATCAGTGGCGATTTCGCATTCTCAGTCAATTCTCTTCTACTGTGGCGTCGTCCGCGAATCCGTTGTCCTACTGTCAGAATTCAGGTGAGAATAGTATTCCCGTTCAGGTTACAGTTTCAGTCTCGGGGTTTTGGTTGCGTTTCTGATTTGGGATTGCAATTGTATTCAGTTAGAGGGTTGGAATTGCTTTCGGTCTGCGTTTGAGGTATCTGCTTGGATTCGAGCTCTGCTGTTCAGATTGTGACTCGTCTCTGCTGTATTTGAGGTAGGTGGCTTTCGGATTCGATCCGTGTGTTCAGCCTTGGGGAGTTTGGATTCTACCAGTTAATTCAATGATTTGATCCTGTGTTGGTGTGTGTCTTATGTCTGTTTAATGCCTTTTCAATGGATTTAACCCCAAGGTTGTTTTGCAAATGTGTGTGTTGGTTTGGATTGGTTTTTGTGCCTCTGTTCGTTTGAATTCGCTTATGATTTCTGAGGTTTTCGGCATGTCCGAACTTCCGTCCGAGCTTTGAAGTTCGGACGCCCTTCTGCGCTTAATCTTTTGAAAATATTCGCTGTGTCCGAACTTCCGTCCGAGCTTTGAAGTTCGGCACAGCCTTCTGCATTCTCTGATTTTGGCTTCGACTTGTGTCCGAACATTGGATGTCCGGACACAAGTTCGGACTCTCCACGTTCTGTCTTCCGAAGGATGTCCGAACATCCGTCCGAACTTGGATGTTCGGACACATCAACTCTCCATCTGTTTTAAGGTTCGACTTGTGTCCGAACTTTGATGTCCGGACACAAGTTCGGACATCTGTCTGATTTCGCTTTCTGAGTCTCGACTTGTGTCCGAACATTGATGTCCGGACACAAGTTCGGACAGGGTACTGTTTTGACCTTAACTTGCTCGTTTGAGCTCCGTTTTGACTTCCGTTTGTGGGGTTGGATTCCCCTTCTGATTTCCAAGCCATCTATGTGCTTTCTGGTGCCTTGGTGCACATATGCTTATCTGTATTTAAGCTTCTGTTTTGGGACCTAGTTATCTCTGTGTCTGAGCCTTTGGATGGCTGGTTTCGCTGTCTCGTAGCGCGCTATGTAGGATCCTTCTGTTCACGGGTGATGTTCCCCGTTCTGTTCACGGGTGTCTACACCTGTTCTGTTTACGAGTGAGGTTTCCTCGTTCTGTTCACGAGCTGGTTGCTCGTTCTGTCTGTATGCTGTGATTGCTAGTGTCCCACTCTGTTTTCAGCTTCTGTCTGCTTCTGTTCTGTCTAGTCCCTATGGTGTGGACTTCTGCTTCTGTTTTCTGACATGCTTATGGATTCTCTTGACTCCTTCTGATTTGATAACATTCTTAAATGTTTTGAGCATGCTGGTTGATGAAGTTTGTCATCTACTAGGCATAGTTGTGTGCTCATTCCCCTATTTCTATCTAACATTGCAGATTGATCAGTAGGTCTCGTCGTTTTGCAGCTCTGGAGTTAGATGTTTCATTATTAGTTACTTTTGAGACTTTGTATTCGGATTTGAGCCTCTGGGCCTTTTGTTAGCTTCCGTTCTGTTATACGTTTGATGGGTTCTGTAAACCTTTTGAGGTGTTAAGACTTCATTTGGGTTTATACTTTGTTTAAGTATTCTGTTTTGGGCCTTATTTGAGTATGTGTTTAAGTTCGTTCTTTTAGAGCCTTGCGTTATTATGTAATAATACGCGGCGTGTAATACCCCTAACTCCTAGGCCAGTGTTTGGGGGTGTTACATTTAGTGGTATCAGAGCTCTGGGTTCTAATCTGCTGGGATTTTAAGTTAGCCAGTCAGTCAGAAACGTCAGTGCTAGTGTCTGAGTTTAACTGTCTGCTGTTGGACTTTCAGATTGCCGCCAAGGAGAGCAAATAACCCTCCAGGGAACGTGGCTGATGCTGTTCAGCAATTTATGACGCAGCTCATGCAGACCATGGCTGCAGGAGGTGGACCAGCTGGAGGAGGACCAGCTGGCGGAGCAGGCCCAGCTGGGGCAGATGCTGGGGGAGGAACGTGAAGGCGCTTCAGGAATTCATGAAGCTGAAGCCGCCGTCGTTCGATGGGGCAGGAGACCCCAGGAGGCCAGCCACTGGTTGTCAGAGGTGGAGGATTTGCTGCGAGTGATGGGCTCTGAGGAGGAGCAGAAGGTCGACTTTGCCACCTTCTGTTCAAAGCTGAGGCTAAGGAGTGGTGGAGGTCTGTGATGGGGAAGTTCCCACAGCCTTGGACGTGGGAGCAGTTCATCGGGGAGTTCAACAAACAGTTCTACCCTGACGTCTACAAGGATCAGCGCATCCTGGAGTATAAACGGCTACGCCAGGGCCGGGACATGAGCGTTGAGGAATACGTCCGCAGGTTTATCAGCCTATCTAAGTTTGCACCTGAGCCTGACGAGCATAGGAAGGCCAGGAAGTTTGAGAGCGGCCAGAGGCCGGATATCCGATCTGCTGTGTCGCCGCTGCGTCACAAGACCTTCAGGGACGTTGCTGATGTCGCCCTGATGGTAGAGGCTGACTTGAGAGGTCGCCAGTCTGGAGGGAAGGACCAGAAGAGGAAGCAGAGGTCCGATGACAGTGATAGGAGGGATCAGTCTGCTTCTCAGAAGAAGCAGTCTACTGGAGACCGCTCTGGGGACCGTTCGCGAGACAGAGGTGGTTCGTCTTCGTCAGCTCCCGCTTCGAAGTGCCAGGTCTGTCACAGAGGTCAGGACTGCTACAGGAAGTCCGGGGCCTGCTTCAAGTGTGGATCCATGGGGCATAGGATTGCTGATTGCCCCCAGGCTGAGAGGAGCAGGGGTAGCTAGCTGGAGGTGGAGCTGGAGGGTCTGCATCTGGGTCTAGAGATCGAGACCGGGCTGAGCAGAAGAAGCCCCAGGGCCAGGCCAGAGTGTACGCGATGGCTGGAGAGAGAGACCGATCGATTGACAGAGTTGTCACAGGTATTCTCCAGCTGTCATCTCGTTCTGTTTTCTGTTTGTTTGACTCTGGAGCCACCCACTCTTTTATTTCTGCTGAGTTAGTGGGTGAGCTCGGTTTGCCTGTGGTGCCTCTGGGTGTTGAGTTGTGTGTGCATAGTCCATTAGTTAGGGACTCTTCTATGTTGTTGAATTCTGTTTGCAAAGATAGTCCTGTGTTAGTCAGAGATAGGACTCTGTGTGCTAACCTCATCCCGATGGAGATGACTTCTTTTGATGTGATCCTGGGCATGGATTGGCTTGCTGCGCACCATGCCCACATTGATTGTGCTGCTTCGAGAGTCACTTTTGAGGGAGCGGGTCAGCCCCGTCTAGTTGTAGCAGGGAATGGACTCCCGTGCTCGCCGCCAGTCATTCGGCTATGCAGGCGTTCCGTTTTCTGAGGAAAGGATGCCAGGGATATCTGTGCTACATTCTTGAGGTTCGCAAGGATGCGAAGTTGGAGGAGATTCCAGTGGTCAGAGACTTCCCCGACGTGTTCCAGGACGACGTACCTGGGCTTCCCCCTGTCAGAGAGGTGGAGTTCTCGATCGAGCTCGCACCTGAGACTCAGCCGATTTCGAAGGCCCCATACCGTATGGCGCCTGCTGAGCTCAAGGAGCTGAAGGTCCAGTTGCAGGAGCTGCTGGATAAGGGCTTCATTCGCCCGAGTGTGTCGCCTTGGGGAGCGCCAGTGCTATTTGTAAAGAAGAAGGACGGTAGCATGCGGTTGTGCATTGACTACAGGGAGCTCAACAAGGTTACCATTAAGAATAGGTATCCTCTCCCGCGCATAGACGACTTGTTCGACCAGTTAGCAGGAGCTAAAGTGTTTTCGAAGATCGATCTGAGGTCGGTTATCATCAGTTGAGGATTAAGGCAGACGACGTGCCTAAGTCCGCTTTCAGGACTCGTTATGGACACTACGAGTTCCTAGTGATGCCATTCGGGTGACGAATGCGCCTTCAGTGTTTATGGATATGATGAACCGGGTGTTCAACCCTTTCTGGATCAGTTCGTCGTGGGTGTTTATTGATGACATCTTGGTGTATTCCAAGAGTGCTGAGGAGCACGAGGAGCATTTGAGGACCGTTCTCCAGACTCTGAGGGAGAACGAGTTTATGCGAAGCTGAAGAAGTGCGAGTTCTGGCTAGATCAGGTGGTATTCTTGGGACATGTGGTCTCCAAGGATGGTATCTCCGTGGACCCGGAGAAGATTCGAGCTATTACTGAGTGGGCCAGGCCTACTAATGTTGGAGATATTCGTAGCTTCCTTGGACTAGCGGGCTACTATCGCAAGTTTGTGGAGGGCTTCTCCAAGTTGGTGATTCCGTTGACTCGTCTGCTGCAGAAGGATGTGAAGTTTGAGTGGAGCGATGCCTGCGAGCAGTGTTTTCTGGAGTTGAAGAAGAGGTTGACTACTGCGCTGATCTTGACTCTTCCGGAGGGGACCGAGGGTCTTGAGGTTTTCTGTGATGCGTCCCATAGGGGACTTGGATGTGTTCTGATGCAGCATGGGAAGGTAGTAGCATATGGCTCTCGTCAGTTGAAGCCATATGAGAAGAACTATCCGACCCACGATCTGGAGCTGGCTGCGGTGGTCTTTGCGTTGAAAATTTAGAGGCACTACTTGTATGGGGCAGCGTGCAAGGTGTATACGGACCATAAGAGCCTCAAGTATCTGTTCACTCAGAAGGAGTTGAACTTGAGGCAGAGGAGATGGCTGGAGTTGTTGCACGACTACGATTTAGAGATCCTCTACCATCCGGGTAGGGCGAATGTGGTTGCTGATGCGCTCATTAGGAGGGGTCCGTCTGGGACTGTTTGTGCTTTGTCCGGTGTGGAGAGGTCTGCTCAGGAGTTGCAGCGCATGGGTATCTGGGTCGTCCGTCCAGAGAGGTCTGGGGTTTTAGCAGCACTACAGATTCAGCCTACCTTGATCGACCGGATCAAGGCCTGTCAGGAGCTGGATGTCGGTTTGCGTAAGATCAGGGATGAGATTCTGCTGGTCAGGAGTCTGAGTTCAGAGTTTCAGCGGATGGCTGCCTGAGGTTCAGAGACCGCGTCTGTGTGCCTGCAGATGACGCTTTGAGACGCGAGATCATGCAGGAGGCTCATGGAGCTCCTTACTCGGTACACCCAGGAGGTGTGAAGATGTACCGGGATCTTCGAGAGACATTCTGGTGGGGCAACATGAAGAGAGATATTTCTGACTTTGTATCCAGATGTCGGACCTGTCAGCAGGTCAAAGCTGAGCATCAGAGACCAGCTGGTTTGCTCCAGCCTCTTCCCGTTCCGGAGTGGAAGTGGGAGAGCGTCGGGATGGATTTTGTCATGGACTGCCTAAGACTCCGCGGGGTTTGATGCGGTTTGGGTCATTGTGGACCGGCTCACGAAGAGCGCTCACTTCCTACCTGTCAGGAAGACTTTCAGTTTGCACCGCTTGGCTCAGTTGTACATTGATGAGATAGTGCGTCTGCATGGGGTTCCGGCTTCGATTGTGTCTGACAGAGACCCGAGGTTTGTGTCCAGATTTTGGCAGAGTTTGCATCAGCGTTGGGGACGAAGTTGTCTTTCAGTTCAGCTTATCATCCTCAGTCAGACGGGCAGACAGAGAGGACAAATCAGGTCCTAGAGGACATGCTCAGGGCATGTGTGCTCGACTTTGGGGGCAGCTGGGATCAGCACGTGGCGCTGATAGAGTTCGCGTACAATAACAGCTTTCAGACCAGTATTGGGATGGCACCGTTCGAGGCCTTGTATGGCAGGAGGTGCAAATCACCCATCTGTTGGGATGATTTGAAGGAGAGAGCTGTGATTGGTCCAGACTTGGTTCAGGATGCTGTGGGCAAGATTCAGTCGATTAGAGAGCGCTTGCTTGTGGCTCAGAGTCGTCAGAAGAGCTACGCCGATCAGAGGAGACGACCTCTAGAGTTTGAGGTGGGCGACCATGTGTATTTGAAGGTTTCCCCAGTTCGAGGAGTCGTTCGTTTTGGGAAGAGAGGCAAGCTTAGCCCTCGTTTTATGGGTCCTTTTGAGATCCTAGAGAGGATCGGACCGGTTGCCTATCGTTTGGCTCTGCCTCCGTCGTTAGCAGCAGTGCACAGTGTTTTTCATGTTTCGATGCTGAGGAAGTATATCCCGGACCCATCTCATGTGATCGACTTCAGTCCGCTTCAGTTGAGGGAGGACTTCACGTTCGAGGCAGTTCCTTCGAGGATTCTAGCCCGTGATGTTCGTAAGCTCAGGAGTAAGACCATGCCCTTGGTGAAGGTGCAGTGGTCGGGTCAGTCCGAGAGAAGAGGCGACCTGGGAGGTCGAAAGCGAAGTTCGTTCTAAGTTTCCCGCCCTCTTCGAGCAGTAGGTATGTTTTAATTTCGAGGACGAAATTCTTTTAAGGGGGAGGTGATGTTATAACCCAAGGTTGGTTATATTTTATTTCGTTACTATGGTTCATTAAGATGGTCCATTCTGAATTTAGGACACGGAGTCCTTAAAAGAAGCCGGGGGCGAGGAGTCTTTTGTTTTCTATCAGATTAATCAGGTGAGGATAATACTTAATTCTTTTTCTTTTTCCTCATTAATTATCCTCTCTCTAACCACGTTCCTCACCACGCTCTCACTTTCTAATTCCCCGATCAGTTTCATCTGCTGAGACGCTCTCTCTCTCCTCTCTCTCAACTCCCTCTCTGCATTTTCTGCCTTCTCGATCTGTAAGGGTTGCTGTGCCGGTTTGAAGATTCGAGCCTCTGCTGTGGACCCATTCTCTTCTTTGCGTTCCTGTTCAATTTAAGGTATAGAAGTTAGCCTTCTTCGGTTCTATGGTTTCTGAAGTGTTTGCTTTCTAATTCCCCTCTGCAATCTGATTGTGAATCAGTGGCGATTTCGCATTCTCAGTCAATTCTCTTCTACTGTGGGCGTCGTCCGCGAATCCGTTGTCCTACTGTCAGAATTCAGGTGAGAATAGTATTCCCGTTCAGGTTACAGTTTCAGTCTCGGGGTTTGGTTGCGTTTCTGATTTGGGATTGCAATTGTATCAGTGAGAGGGTTGGCATTGCTTTCCGGTCTGCGTTTGAGGTATCTGCTTGGATTCGAGCTCTGCTGTTCAGATTGTGACTCGTCTCTGCTGTATTGAGGTAGGTGGCTTTCGGATTTGATCCGTGTGTTCAGCCTTGGGGAGTTTGGATTCTACCAGTTAATTCAATGATTTGATCCTGTGTTGGTGTGTGTCTTATGTCTGTTAATGCCTTTTCAATGGATTAACCCCCAAGGTTGTTTTGCAAATGTGTGTGTTGGTTTGGATTGGTTTTTGTGCCTCTGTTCGTTTGAATTCGCTTCTGATTTCTGAGGTTTTCGGCATGTCCGAACTTCCGTCCGAGCTTTGAAGTTCGGACATGCCCTTCTGCGCTTAATCTTTTGAAAATCTTGCTGTGTCCGAACTTCCGTCCGAGCTTTGAAGTTCGGACACAGCCTTCTGCATTCTCTGATTTTGGCTTCGACTTGTGTCCGAACATTGGATGTCCGGACACAAGTTCGGACTCTCCACGTTCTGTCTTCCGAAGGATGTCCGAACATCCGTCCGAACTTGGATGTTCGGACACATCTGACTCTCCATCTGTTTTAAGGTTCGACTTGTGTCCGAACTTTGATGTCCGGACACAAGTTCGGACATCTGTCTGATTTCGCTTTCTGAGTCTCGACTTGTGTCCGAACATTGATGGTCCGGACACAAGTTCGGACAGGGTACTGTTTTGACCTTAACTTGCTCGTTTGAGCTCCGTTTTGACTTCCGTTTGTGGGGTTGGATTCCCCTTCTGATTTCCAAGCCATCTATGTGCTTTCTGGTGCCTTTGGTGCACATATGCTTATCTGTATTTAAGCTTCTGTTTTGGGACCTAGTTATCTCTGTGTCTGAGCCTTTGGATGGCTGGTTTCGCTGTCTCGTAGCGCGCTATGTAGGATCCTTCTGTTCACGGGTGATGTTCCCCGTTCTGTTCACGGGTGTCTACACCTGTTCTGTTTACGAGTGAGGTTTCCTCGTTCTGTTCACGAGCTGGTTGCTCGTTCTGTCTGTATGCTGTGATCACTAGTGTCACACTCTGTTTTCAGCTTCTGTCTGCTTTGTTCTGTCTAGTCCTATGGTGTGGACTTCTGCTTCTGTTTCTAAACATGCTTATGGACTCTCTTGACTCCTTCTGATTTGATAACATTCTTAAATGTTTTGAGCATGCTGGTTGATGAAGTTTGTCATCTACTGGGCATAGTTGTGTGCTCATTCCCCTATTTCTATCTAACATTGCAGATTGATCAGTGAAGGTTGTTTTGCAGCTCTGGAGTTAGATGTTTCATTATTAGTTACTTTTGAGACTTTGTATTCGGATTTGAGCCTCTGGGCCTTTTGTTAGCTTCCGTTTCTGTTATACGTTTGGTGGGTTCTGTAAAAAATTTTGAGGTGTTAAGACTTCATTTGGGTTTATACTTTGGTTAAGTATTCTGTTTTGGGCCTTATTTGAGTATGTGTTTAAGTTCGTTCTTTTAGAGCCTTGCGTTATTATGTAAAATACGCGGCGTGTAATACCCCTAACTCCTAGGCTAGTGTTTGGGGGTGTTACAATTAATGTAGTTTAACTTCCGCTGTGAGACGTCTCAAATTATGTTACGCGAATGATTATTACGAGAGTGATTATTACGGGTTTATCAAGTAGGGTGTTACAACTACAACAACCATATCCTAGCAAAAGTTTACAATATTCCAGTTTATTGATGACTATGGCCATTATTTCACATTTGAATCAAAGGGTTTGATATGGTGTTGACTTTTTGAGGTGTGGACTCTTAGCGCATCATCAAAACAGTCACGAAGAAACATTATATCAAAGCTTCAATAGTTTATCGATAGAGAATCATAGCAAACGTCAATTAAAGTGGCTCTTCACGGACTCATAAGGGCATATTCAAACTGCAAACAGAAAAAAGTCATTAGCAATATCACTGGTTTCCATCAGAATTGTACTTGTACACATAAGACCAAGAATAGTTATCCTCACTTATAGGGAAAGTAAGAAACAAGAAAATTCAAAGTTGGATTCTTATAGTAGAAGCATGTATGCCAAAGATACCAGTATGACTGTATATGATGCAGAATGCTGAAATGAAAATGTCTGGACTTCCTATGTTCAGACACGTATGAGAAAACCAGAGGGAATAGAAACCCAAAAGTAAATAGTTAGCGGTAATAATCTTTACTTATTCAATGTATAGTAGCATTTCATAACTACATAACCATAGCAGCATTTCACAACTTACATAACCTAGACAAAACATAGTGAAATGGTTTTCTCAAGCAAACAATATTCCAGTGTAGTTGTTTTTTAACAAAGACTCACGGCCTCACCCACCCCACAAATCCATCCATACATACTTCTTCTAGTTTCTCCTTTTCAAACCTCTTTTTCACCACACTCATTTAATGCAACAACAAATGACGACTGCTGACCAGGACACCAATGGTTCACTATTTGAAATACCCCAAACCTTAATATATTAATGAACTATCTAATTAGGATATACTAAGGCTAGAACGGCCGTAGAAAAAAAATAGAAGAAGTGTTTTAAACACAATTTACACCAAAACATGTTTAAGAACAATTAGAGCAAAAGTTGTTTTAAAGAGCACAAATAAATTAGGGAACTACCAATAAGTTCCCAAGAGGTTTCAAATGTGAAATACCTCTTAGAGTAGGAATACGCATTAAGCGGAATTAGCGTTTAAACTGAAAACACACCTTAGAGCACAAAATGTGCTTTAAAGAAAAAAAATGTGCTTTAAACATGTATATATGGAACGAAAAGGCTAATGAGCCAAAATACCATAAAGAAATAAGGGAACAAAATTAAATGGTCATAGGAGCCATTGCGTATACACACAAATTAAGTATACAAAGCCACAGTAAACAGGTACTAAACTGACAAAGTCAAGGAGAAACCACTAAACGACTTGGTTTAAATTGAATGAGCAACATGCTATTCATGAACAAAGTTTCTAAAGGTTGTAAATATATAAAGGACATATTAAAACTAGCAAAAAAAAATTGCATAATCAATGTGAACCTGGAAGCACATAAAACGGTGTTTTAAGGCATTTTTGGCTACGTAATAAACCGTAACACATGGTATAAGTCCTTATGAACGAGTTTAAGACATCTAATATACATAAATATAAGAAGAAGAAACAAAAAAAATCAGAAAAAAATCGTGACTAAGGCTGCCTACTTCATGATGAGTCATTAAAGGTGTTAAAATTCAATTTGCTTACTTTTTACTATTACAACAACTAAGACTTTCTTTAATTGCCAAATCATCTTGTCCCCTGAGTAATCATTAATCAGACACTTACATGTCATATGAGAGCTTGAAAATTCGTAGCTCCTCCTCTCTTTGAAGAAACAACACAAAAACTCCAATGTTCTTAGTTTGGTGCCTTAAGAACACCTTGCCTTGCACGATCATAACTTTCTCATCATAAGTCCAAATAACAAGCTTGATGATAGCTCGTTGGAATCCTCTTTCGAAGAGCTTTACAAACATAGCTCATGAGCCCCCAGATTATCAGGAAAACCACAAGAAGTGCCTTTGATTCTCGAGGTAAAACATTGCCTTCTTGAAACTGCTATCAAAAATGATTTTCAGCAAGGCCGAGTGCTAGGGTTACTAACCCTTCTTATTCTTCATCTTATTATATGATTTTGGAGCCAATTCTCTAGAAATTGCTATCAAAATTTCTAAGGAAAACAAGCTTAATATTAAGCTAAAGGTTAATATACAAGGTAAATCCTACAACTACCTATTTCAAGGTTCTAATTATTGATCCATATATGATCTAACATATTGTTCATTTTTATTATTACATGTAACACCCCTAATCCAAACCTGTAATGACATCACAATTCGTAGCATAATAAATAGCAAATCGCAGAGGAAATAAAACTATCTACCTTGGTGTTACACGCCGTTACTCACCCTTGAGAGTAACAAGGATCCTTATACTTCCCAACAATACAATTCCTCACGCTGTGATGAACAGATACTGAGCACTTCTAATTATTAAACCAAATTCAACTAAATGAGCAACTAACTGAATACAACAACCTCTTTAATATAATACAAATAAAACCAAAGGTGTTTGTTGAGAAACACAACCGCTAACCCCCGTGTCCCGCACTCCGGCTTGAGTCTTCTTCAATGACCTGGAATGTTTGGCCCATTGAAGGGCTCAACAATCGAAATGCTGGTATGCTAAATGTAGTCTTAAATCATCTAGATTCCTTAAGTCGTTTTAGCGATCTTGATATTAGATTCTTTACATGGAATACCGGTTTACAGTAACAACAGTGATAACTGTATACATTAAACAATCACATAATAACTCACCTGTAAACACCAATGTACAATAGTATACAACACCAATAACCACACATCAATATCCATCCAACAACCAATAATCTCACATCAATAACAATAACCAATAATCACACATTCAATAATCCAAACAAGATACGCGTATTAAACTGTACTTGTTAGTTGCCACCTGGCCCTTATTCTTTTAAACCATTCCCTTAACCTTTCCAATTAATACCACCTCTGGCGTCATTTCAAGACAACCCTTAAACTTATTGATGGACGATAGTCCCCTGGGTTCCAATGGAATCGCTACCAGCTGACCTTATGGCCCTGGATAATTAAATGACCGATCTGGTCGAACCTGTGCACCTACGGCAGTGCCCTCCGCCATCCCCGAATGTGGCTGATGGATCCCTTGAGTGACTCTCCATTGAAGTCTCTCGCAGTGATCACTATGCGCAACCAGAAAGTCGAAACAGTCTGGAGTCCCTCTTTATATGTTAGTCCTTATTGTCAGTGGTACAATGACCAACACTGAATTTAAGACTATAACAGTTGACCATCAGTTAGGTTAAATAATACTAAGGTCAGTTAGTCTTGTGTTCAATTTAGATGTATAAACTTCCAGTCATAAGACGTTCGCGTATTAAATACAATGCAACAGTTTGAGCAATACAGTACACAAGATCATATACATAAAATCACAAATAGCGCTCTTAATAATTAAACACATAATGTCTGGACCTTCTTAGGATAATCCTTAGGACATTCAGACCACACAATTAACATACCGTTCACCAAGTAACTGCTAGCTTGACAAATTCCTATTCAGTGGTTCCTTCCCGTACACTGTTATATAAACATGCAATACCGGGTGATATAATATAACTATCCACTAACTATTACAGTACTGTTACTGTAGCATTTATACTTGTTGTATAATAACTTTGTATGTTCTTTATTTCCCCCTGTTATTTAACAGTGGTTCTAGATAGTTCATCAGTTCATTATTTTATGTGATCTCCACATGAGATAATGAATTTCCAATTTAAGATATATCTTTATCTCATTAATTATATATCCATAATTATTTCCACTTATTCCATATATCAATATGGTTTGGTTACTTTTGTTATAACCACTTTTTTTTAAAACTTTATATTATATTCTTTTGGTTATTTTTATCATAACCTCAATTATTTCATAAATCTTATATTATCCTCCATAGTATACCATAATACATTATATTACCTAGTTTCAGTTCCTTTCTTCATTAAATTACAAAACCAACCTTATTAATTCGGTATTTATATATTATACCCAACAACTTAATAAATTACTAAATAACCACATATAATTTCCTAAATATCCATATTACTTACGGTAATTGCAATCTAATTTTTATAAATTACCAATTAACCTTTTAACCTTTATAATTTACTAATTAACCACTTAACATTTTGGTAATTCCAAAATGAATATTCAAGTCTTTACAAATTACCAAATGAATACATTAAGTTTTATAAATTACTAATTAACCTCCTAACTTTCGGTAATTATAAATTTAGCATATCAACTTTCGAAAATTACCATTCAGCCACATCTATATTTCAGTTTCAACATACCTTTTTCTTTTTTACATTTTAATCCCAAAAACTTTATATATGTTACATATTAACTTATAAACCATAGTTTTATTATTTAATTACCTTGAATAACCAAGTGGACGCTTATATTCTAACAAATTACATTTTGCCCCATTTATAATTCTGTTTTACACACCAACTTTCATAAATTATATTTTCACCCCAAAACTTTTATAAACTTAATATTTTATGTCATAAAACATTTTAACCCAAAATCATAAGTAATTCGGTTTCACCTCTTGTCTTTCCAATAATTACAAAATAGTCCAAAACTTTATAAATTGTTATTTTAACACTTAACCACTTATTTAAATTCACCAAAATACATAATATTAATTCCTACCTTATATTATAACATAAATTTACCAAATAACCCCTTATACTCTCGGCAATTACAATTTGTACCCTATACTTTTCAAAATTTATATTTAAGCCACATAACTTTATAAACCAGCCATTTAAATACTTGTAGCTATTTTTAATGTTCCCAAAATTTATAATATAAGCTAATATACTTATATACTTTCAAAAATCATCAATTAACACATTTCATTCTCGGCCATAATAATACTTTAATATATAGTTTTTAAAACTTGATTTAAACCTTATAATATATACTTATAAATGTATATAAGCCATATAACACTTCTAAAAATTATGCTAATGACTTAGAATGATTATAATCTCAAAATAGAACAAATAACCCTTAGATATTTCGGTTTACATATATATGCATCTTTATTAATTTTTGTGACACATAATTATACCTTAAGGTAATAATCTTACCTTATATGTTATAAATTATTTCTTGACATTATAACCCATAGTATTTTGGCCATAATTTATTTGGAGGTTATGTATAATTTTTATACCAAAGTTTAAAGCTTAAATCAAGCTTAAACTTAATAAACCTTAATTATATATACTTACTCCTTAAATCAAGACAATTCTTGTACTTGATTTCTCCTTGAATTCCAAGCTCTCCAAATGCTATTTTGATGAAGAGAATTCGGCCTCCTTTTATGTATTTAGGAGATCCATTTGTTAGACTTCTAACAAAATTATAAATAAGATTTGAAGTAGTTTTACAAGAGTTTACCTTAAGAATTTTTCAAGGGATTTTCGGTAGACCTTGAGATGTTTGTAGATCTGGATTTCCTTCATGAAGTGATGAAGAGAACCTTGGTTTAGAAGTTCATAATATTCGAAAATAGCTTAAGGGATTTATTTAGGATTTTCAACATACAAATATACCTTAACTTGATCTTGTTGTTCCTTGTGTTGTTGAATCTAGGAACCTCCTTGGAACATCTAAAGCTTGGTGAAAATAGCAAGGTTGCTAGGTTGATTTCTTGCTTCAAGACTTAGTAGATTTAACTAGGAATTTACATAGAAATGGTGTTAGAGCTTAGATCACCTTTAATGGAGCTTAGAAGCTCTAAGGAATAACTTAGCAAATGAAGAAGAAAAGAGAGAGTTGAGAGGACTTACTCAATCGGCCAAGGCTGGGCAAATGAAATGAGAAGTCACGTAAGGAGATAAGGAAAGAATGGAGGATAGCATTATTTTGACAATAATTGTCAAATTAACTAATCTTTTCTTTTGTTAATTATTTGTTTGTTTGGCTCAATGATTCCCTTAATTGATGCTAAGATTTCGGCTGCTTGTCTAAGAATAATGGAGTCTTTATTTGACACTTGAAACTAGAAGACAAGAGTTAGGTTAGGTGTGTGTCTCCTTGAATTTTCTAAGATGATTTTACTAGCTTTGCCTTGTTCTTTTATTTGCTCACGGAAATGGGGTATGCATTTGGGCATTTGATTAGTATTTTATGAATTGATTAATGATGCTAACTTTTGTTTTATCCTTGCAGGTTCCTACGTAATGGAGCATGTTGGCAGCTCTAGACTCTTGTAGTCATGCGGCCATTAGTGGTATAATTAGGTAGTTAATTTTGTATAGGTTAGACAAGAGCACATGCTAAGTAAGTGAAGTCTCCTTTTGACTAGATAATGAGTAATCAAGCAGCACTCAGCTCCCCATTTCCTGATCCATTATCGCAGCATAAGTTTATGACATGGCTTTTATTAGTTAATTGTCTTGTATAGAAAGCTAGCTTTACTTTAGTTATCTTATGTATTAAATTCCATTACTTTGTTAAACTAATCCCTTTGTTTTTTTCCTGCAGGTCATACGGTAGAGGAGGTCTAAATTGACTGAATATAATTGCCACATTATCATATAGTATATGCTAGGTGAGTCACATTACCATAAGACAATTTTTAAACCAAAAACTAGTCAAAATAGACTATAAATGGCGCCTGATTTGGAGGCTATATGGGATTGATTTTTGATTTAATTCCTGTCACATTATATTGTACTAAGACCATACTAATATGTGTAATAGGTTCCAGCATTTACTTGGTACATTTATATGATGGTAAAAGATGAAAGTTTTAAGGTAAAAATGCTGATTTTAGGTACCCTTTTGATGATAAAATCGCCCCCACTTGTACTATGAATTTAGTACTGGCATTAATTGATTCAGATGTTAAATTTATCTCCTTTTAATATTATCAACTCGTGGCTCCTCAAAAACTTCAAGGCAATTGCGTAAAACGCATTTTGTGACACCCGAAGGTGCGTTTTTGTGCTTTAAGGATTTTCTGGAAATTATTTAGTCGCTATGAGTTCCAAGTGTTTATTGACAATTTATAGTCAATAATAATGTTTTAAGGTGTTACATTGAGTTATATGGGGTTATATCAACTCTGAACACAACTCCCGGGCTAACCGGGCAAAAAGGAGCGTTAAGAAATTCGTCCGAGTACTTTGTTTATTTTTGAGGAAGTGGCTTGTGCATTCTATTTAGAATGTTGAATAATGATGTTAGGAACTCTAAGAATAAATTTATAGGAGTTTGTGCCACCTCGGCACTCCTCCTGGGCATTCCCGGGGTTTATGGGGCCCCCATAAGGCATCTCCTAGTACTTTGCTTTTAACTGAGAATTTAGCGTGAGGACTTCATCTTATATATCTTATAGAGTGTTATGGTGCATTTGGAATGAAGTTTAATGCTTTACTTCATTCTATAATGTATTTCCGAGACTTTCGGGCCTTAAGGGCCTTTAAAGGAACTCCCGAGTATTTTGTATTTTTACTCTGTTTCAGATGAGGTCCTGTATTCCAAAGGTCATATACTGATCCTTGATTAAATTCATATGAAGTTTATAGCTTATATAACTGGTTTAACTTAAGGTCGGGCTTTAACGCACGTTTTTGACCTTAAGGAGTTTAGGTGCGTTTCAACGCCTAAATGTTTATATCCTCTCTTTAGGGTTTAATAATCCCCTAAATAATACTTATTTATCATTATTTAATTAATTAAATGTTAAGGGTATTTCAGTCTACCCCCCTTAAAAGGACTTCGTCCCGAAGTCATAACTTCTATTTACATATCCTATGGAATCAAGTTCCTCGTATCTATTCCATGTATGCTTATCATTCCTGGGTGTCAATACTGTATTGACTTCTCTATATTCCATCAATAATCTGAGTGTATATAACACATAACCTTACTTATGATATTCAACGTAATCGTAGCACAAATAACCTGGTAAATACTGTAAAGCAAATAAGTGTCCCAACTTCCTAGCTATCCCACTCGGTCATTACTGCACAAGTGCAATACCAAAACACTCAGTCCTACAGAGTGCAGAGGCGTAAACCTTTGGCAGTAAATTTCTTGTGTGATTGTAGGAATGAACATACTTTAAGTAGATAAGTGCTTTCATAAACATCCAAGTGTTACATAGAACACAACAATAGCCATCCAGGTGTTACATAGAACACATCAATATCACGTGTTACATAGAACACAACAATAATCATCCAGTGTCACATAGGACATATCATTAATAACCAACCATTGTCACATAGGACATTTCATCAATAACCAACCATCCAACCAATTGCACACATGCACAACAATCAAACACAAACAACCAATTACAAAACCAGTATAGACTGCAGATATGCAAGTCGCATGTGGTGCTCTACCCCCCTTAAAAAGGGTTACGCCCACGTACCCCCACAAGTATACACAAAACGAAGAGAAAAGTGCTGGATACTTGTCTCGCATGGAGTCTTCTAACTCTCATGTCGCCTCCTCAATGTGTGGTTTGACCACAGAACCTTGACCGTTCTAATGGTCTTGTTCCTGGTCTCCCTAGTCTAGGAGTATAAAATGCGAACTGGGGTTACCTCATATCTAAGTGTAGGATCTAGCTCGAGTGTCTCGGGCTCTATGACTTATGATGGATGAGGCACAAACTGCTTTAGGTGTGAAATGTGGAACACATTGTGCACTCTCTCAAGCGTAACAGGTACATCTAATATGTAGGCTAATGGGCCCACTCGCTTTGTAATAATGTATGGTCCTACATACTTTGGGCTAAGCTTGCCCTTCTGCCCAAATCTAAAAATTCCCTTCATATGTGAAACTCTAAGGAAGACTTGATTGTCTATTGCGAACTCGAGGTCTCTCCTACGGACATTAGCATATGACTTCTGTCCTACGAGGTATAGCCCTCAAAAATCTATGTATTCCCTAACATGTTTCATAGTGCATTAGTATGCTGTTTGTTTGAATCCCGTGTGTATGTGTGAAGGTAATCTATCATCTTGTATGTTGCCAATATTATCTCATGGCATATTTAAACTATCGTGTGTAACACACTTCCATTAATCGCCTCTTGTAGTTATAATCGTTGGCGCTCGGGTTTGTATTAATATTGGGGCTTACTTAAAATTTCTCTCTTAGATCTTCAAGTTATCACCTTGTGATTTTGGTATTTGAGTTTACTGTCACCATATTCGGTTTTCATTTTCAATTTAGAGTATGAGCTATGGTTGAGCCATGTATCTTATGTATATTATAGAAAGATTTCTTGATATTACTGATTTACCTATTGTCGGTAGTATATTCACGATTACTATTGTCTGTTCATCAGGTATACCACAGTAGGGTTACCGCTATGGTTTCTAACAAGGTATAGTTTCCTTTCAATTGGACATGTTCTTGCGGTTTGAATCAACTGCTGTGAGTATTAATATAATGTTTCTACTCTTTATATTCTACCATGCTTATAGGTAGGTTCCCATTTAATATATTGGGTTTGAATTTGTAAAGAAAGACATGGAAGTCGATCTTTCCTTCTAGATGGCAATATGGCCATAACCTAGAAGATAGCTTGAAAATACACTATTTATAGGCAATTGTCTCTTGATCTACTATTTAATTTATTAACGTGGTTCATGGAATAATAATAGTTAGTATTTCCCTCACAATTGGTTATTTTTCCGACATATGCGGAATTCTTTTAGCTATTTAATATCCTCGGGGTAACTTGGACAACTTAACTCTTATTTACACCTTCTACATCTCATATACTTATTAGTCAAATTTACATTAGATTTAAGAATAAATACTTACGTATCACAGAAATATTTGTGACCACTTATAAGGAGTCTCAGGAATCATCCAACCCTGACGGGGTCAGCGTCAATGTTGAACTATCCTTCCACTCCATTTTGTGTTTGGTTTCCCTTGATCTGACCAGGATCAAGTTCGACCTCCCACGTCAAATATCAAAAAATCACATAATTGTCATTTTCCAAATTTTATCTTATCAACTTTGTGACGTGGTGAATACTGCATGTACATTTTCCTTGACGGTTATCCACTATTCCCCTAACTGTTATAACCTATACCTGAACTTAGTGTGTTACCAAATCCCCGGAACCATATTCCTTCGATCAAATCATCAAGCGGGGAAGCTAGTTTTTCCTCTTGGCATAAAAGGTAAATTCTTACTAAAACATCTAGGCAAACTGTCTAATAATTATATCCATCAATCTTTTTAACCCTTAAATCCATCACACAAGTACTAAATTCAGTTATGGACTTGGATACTTAGAATACCCTCTTCTCTTTAAAAGGTTCATCTAGTATTTAACTCACCAGGACTTGATTATTGCCTATACTTTGGTTATCATTACATGGAATAAGGTCAGTCACCGTTAGACTTCCAAGGAAAAGTTTTATAACTCGATCAACAATTATAGTTCCATAAAGTATTATTTCCTCCACCTTAAAGCTTGACTTTTTCTTATTCCATCTAAACTCCATGAATCAGGTGAACCATATGTTCAGCCTAGGTTAAGTATCTCTTAATATCAGTACCACCTCAAACTAAGGGTTTCCAGTTTGGATCCTACGGTTTGGTGACAAGACAATCAAGGCTTATTGTTTGTTTCTTCCTTTTAGGAATGTGGTTAATCCATAAGCTCATTGGTCTCCAAGAATAGGTCGATTAGGCGTGTCAAATAAAGGACTTAGAATCACAGGGATTAGTATATAACTTTAGGAACGTTTACGTGTAAAATATTTGTTACAAGCCAAGGGGTATGTTTCCTACTTTTAAATCTAACTTCCACTCACTTTTAGTGTATATACTAACCCAAACTCTTAATATAACTTATACCACCTTCATTGTAAGTGTCAAGGAAAGTTATTCCTTATCATGTTTCTATTAAGATTTATATTACATAGGGGGTTAATCTTAGTTGATTTCTTGTGCCTTTCATTCGCATTCATAAATTGAGCTGTCATGGAAAACATATGCTCGTCTAGAACCATAAGGATAGTTTATTTAATGGTACTTAACCCTCTGAAATGTATTAATACCCTCAATGTTTCAGGTTTACAACCTCTAAATTATGTGTATATATGTAGTATTTGGTATTGCTAATTAGGTGGTTCTCCCGTCTTTAGAAAATATATATTCCAAGTTTGTTCTCTCCCCTTCATTAATTAGGAGTCCAGCATTGTCACTATAATAATACTAGTTGAGACCCTTGGTATTTGCTCAGGTGTTTTAAAACCCGTGCTTTTCCATTATGGATGTTTAGTTATATATTTTGAGATTTTATTTCTCTATTGTCATAATTCAAGGTTTCGCACTATCTTCTCTCGGAGTTAATAAGGGATTGTAAGATTTTCCAGTCCCGCACTGAGTGGTAAGCTCGGTGCCTGGGTATCCCATAAAATTTCAGTGCTTGCTCTTCACGTGTAGGTCTCTAACAAGCTCTTTTGACAATTTATGTAGTCTTAAGTATTTCATATTAATTAATGTATTCCTTTCCATGACATCTGCTCGTCGTTTAGGCAGGTCATAATTTGTAGTTACTGTATGTTTGGACAGTTGATAACGCCCTTCGGCGGATCAAGCAAAACTAGTTACTATTCCTCACTGTACTATCTTACACCGTGTATCCCAAGGCTAATTCCAGTTTAATACTCTTAATCCGATGATACACTAACCTGGGTTCTCCACCAAATATCAACGCGTCTCCTGACATAAAACAATCTTATTTGCCCTTTTTCATCCTCTTCCGATCACCGTATATAAACTCAGCCTCATCTCCTATGGGGAATGATACAGCTGGTATCCCAATCCTTACCCATACATATCATATATAATTTAAGTTTTGATCCACTCTCCTATTCTGGTATATAAAATCCTCCAAGGCCTATTCCCAAGTTCTACATTCATTTACAATAGTCATCTGTTCATTTATAGTTAATGTAACACCCCATCCAAAGCCAATCGTGGTTATCGCTAAACTTAACGCTTAATAGAATTCGTCGCAGCGGAAATAACAAACACCTGGACCTTGCCACGGTCTGATCGTTAGAACATACCGGCCTTATAATATTACAACACTTATCCAAAATGAACAACTGACCAATCACCACCAATCAAAATACCACCAACCATCCGAGTATAAGTACTAAGTCATAATCACAACCTTACATCAGCTTCAATATAAACAGACGGGAGCACAAGCGCAACCCATACTCAAAATTAACAACCCAACCTAAGTCTACCGCTCCTACTCTCGTGGTGCGACTTCATGGGTCTCTTACCTGCAAGTGTAAAAACAGCCCCCAAAGGGGGTCAGCACGAATGCTGGTTAGCTTAATCCCTTAGGTTCTTAGGTTCTTAATCATTACTACCCTACCAATGGCATACCCTAATACCAATCATCATCCTTAGAATTTAAAATTTTTTTTTTTTGTTTTAGGCTCGACCGAACTTACCGACCGACCCTACCCAAGGTCGGTCCATTCCAGAGACTTATTACCGTTTGAAAATTCTACCCCGACCGACCTTGCAAGTCCGGTCCCCAAGGTCGGTCCATTCCCGAGAGTTTTCCCCGTGGGAAATTTGAGCTCGACCGAACTTGCCAAGTCCGGTCCCAAGTTCGGTCGATTCCAGAGACTTAATTCCTTCACAAAATATAAGCCCGACCGAACTTGTAAGTCCGGTCCCCAAGTTCGGTCAATTCCAGAGACTCTTTCCGGTAGTGTAAATTGAGCTCGACCGACCTTGCAGGTCCGGTCCCTAAGGTCGGTCGGCTCCAGAACCTTGTTTCTAAATTCCCATTTAACTCCAAACTTCTCCTCATATATGCTAATATGTTATAACCTCATTTGGGCACCTCAAATACACCTTAAACCAACCACTAAACACTTTAAATCACTCACCAACATCCACTTTAATCATTATGCATTTTTCCTTGTAATCATGCCAACACTTGTAATATTTTCCACTAGGTTTCTAGGTGGTGGTTCATACCTAATGTAACCACTATGCCAAATTCTTCCCCACCACTATAACATCATCTCCCAAGCATCTTTCACCATCTAAAACTCTTTTATGCATTTACTTAAAGTTCCTTCACAAGCTTATTCTTCCATCCATCAACATATTATTTCCTTCCTAGTTGTTTACCAACATTTGCCTAAGTCCTAAATACTCAAATACATTCTCTTGATTCCTAAATCCTTCATAGTGATTCCTAAGTCATTATAACTCATTAAAACACCTTAATCTCACCCCTTTTTCATCAAGACAACCTCTAAAACTTCCTAGTACTTCCTTAGTCATGAAATCTCCTTAGAGCATCTTAAACACTTAGGTTCTTCACTAAATTTTGCCATGGGTTCTCTAGTATATTGTTACACCCAACCACTTGGTTTTTCACCATCAGACAACCAAGATCACTTAAATTCTCATCACAACACCTTAACACACAATTTACATCAAAACTACACCACATCATTATATAGTGTATAAACTTAAATGCTTGGCACTTAGGCCCTTAAATGACAATAATCTTAACCACTGAATTTCCATATATATTTGCCTTTGACCTGCGAATACACACAACAAGGCTCCCATTGAAATAAAATGCTTCTTGTAATTCACCTCAACATTGTTTGACTATCTCTTTTCTCATTTGCTCCTTAGTCACAAGTTCACAAGTATAGTCATTGTTTCTCCTAGGTTGTATATAGCCCTTTTCTAATGTAAACCTTAAGCCACACTCATCACATATCTAAATCCCATTCCCTTAAACAATAAAACACCTTAAGGTAAGTAATTTACCTTGTTCTTTTACAAGCTTTACAACTTTCTTCCTTAGGTTTTTCCTTGCTCAATCTCGGTCACCAATATATATCTCCTTGCCAATGTTCTAACCAACATCCAATGACTCCAATGAGTACTAGATAATACACTAACCCTAAGGAACAAACCCTAGGTTAAAAATGTGCTTTAAGGTATTAAGGTGATTGTTTTACCTTGGTTTCTCAAGACAAGCTTGAATATGAAGCAAGAAGGACCTCCTCAATCCTTTGAAGAGTAGAAAACAAGCTAGAACAAGGCATTAAAATGAAGCCTCATGAGCATGTATTTTCGGTCAAGAAGAAAAGTGATGGAAACCTAGATTTTCTTACACTTTCTTTACCTTAAGAGAATGGAGAAGCCAATGGAGTCTCCAAGCTTGAGTTTCCTCCTCTAATGGTGATTTGGCTTGGCACCAAAATGGAGCTCTTGAAGTTTTGAAAAGATGGAAAGAGAGAGCTTGAGCTAACTAAGAAGAATATGTAATTTGTTTTGGTTTTGGAGCTAAAATGAGTAAGTAGTGTACAAAGGAAGGTGGAGCTAGCATGGGGTTGTTCTTCACGTCAATGGAGAAGGGAGAGAGCAACTCAAAACCGTGGGAACAAGAGAGAATGAAGAGGTGAGGAGAGAGGTGATTAAAGGTAAGATATTTATCTTGTAAAGTAAATAGTAGTTTTGCTTTATAATTATTTGTTTACTTAATAACTAATAAAGGTGGTGACTCACCTTGTAAAAACCGGCCCCATTAAGTAACAAGGGGTACTTAAGTCTTTGTTGACCAAATATCTCACTTATATTGACTTATGTTATAAACTAGCTTAATTAAATTACTATTCACAAAACAAGGCACATTGTTGTGAAATTTTTGATTTCCCATTGATTTAGACTTCCTAATGTGATACTAATTAGTACACATATTAATTAAAGAGTAATGATGGACATTTAGCCATTCAAAACCCATTTACAAGACAATTTTTCAAAAATGTGCTTTAAGACTCCTTAAAGCACATTTTGTGTTTAACTTGTTTTCAAGCTTGGTTTTCTTTGGTAATTGATTTAAAATGACCATTAGGATATTACTAAGGTCTTAGAACAATATTTGGGTACTCACCCAAATCTCTCCAAGCTTAGAGACGTTTTGTGCTTAAACTGCTCTTTTGGTGTTTCCTTATGTTTTCTTTGATTAGAAATGTTTCTTAATGTTTCTAAGGCATTATTTAGCCTCCTTATAACTTAGTTTATCCTTTAAACCCATATCTAAGTTTGGGGTATTTCAATCTACCCCCCTTAAAAGAACTTTGTCCCCAAAGTTCACATATATGCTTAACCATTCACGGTACTCAATTCCCTTAATCTTAACACCACATCTTATTTTCACCTCACACATCTCAAGACTGAAAGGTCAATCTCAAATACAATACATAAGTATTATACATAACTCAAACTTAACACCAAAGTGTAGCAACTTACACAAATTCACATCTTAAACAACCAAACAAACGACAACAAGTTTGTTTCCTAACTCAAAGCGAGGAAGCTCTACCCCCTTAAAAAGGGGTACGCCCCGTACCCTATATAGACGATCTAGTCAGTAAACAAAGAAGGGTACTTCGCCCTCATCTTATCCTCTAATTCCCACGTGGCCTCTTCGACATCCTGGTTAGACCAGAGAACCTTCACCAGTCGCACTGACTTGTGGCGAGTGTCCCTAGTCTTACTGTCCAAGATTCTCTGAGGAGTCTCCACGGATCTCATATTCGGTTCTAATGTCAACCTCTCAGGTTCTAACACATGGGAGGGGTGGTGCATGTATTTCTTTAGCTGTGAAACATGAAAAACTTCATGCACTTTACCCAGTTCAGCAGGTAAATTCAACCTGTAAGCAACCGGGCCCACCCGCTCCGTAATCTCATAAGGACCAACAAACTTCGGGCTTAATTTGCCCTTCTGCCCAAACTGAATACACCCTTCATCGGTGAAACTCGCAGAAATACCTGGTCGCCCACTGCGAACTCCAGGTCCCGTCATCGAACATCAGCATACGACTTCTGCCTATCTTGAGTAGCTTTCATGTTCTCCCTGATTTGCTGAACTTCAGCCTTAACTTGCTCTAAGTACTCTGGTCCTATAATGACCGTCTCACTCGACTCATCCCAGCAGAGCGGTGTACGACATGGTCTACCGTACAACGCTTGAAAAGGTGCCATCTTGATCGAAGCGTGATAGCTGTTGTTGTATGAAAACTCGATCAGATGCAATTTGTCAATCCAACTGCCCTGAAGTCTAAGGCACATGCCCTCAGCATGTCCTCGAGTGTTTGAATAGTACGCTCAGTCTGACCATCTGTCTGAGGATGGAACGCGGTACTCAGCTTGAGTTCTGTACCCAACGCTTCTCTAGTAGCTCTCCAGTACCTCGAAAGGAATCTGGTATCTCTATCTGACACTATGGTCTTCGGTATCCCGTGATGTCTCATGATTTCTTTCTCAAATAACTCAGCTAATTTGGTCACCTTCCAAGTATCCTTCATCGGTAGGAATCGGGCTACTTTGGTAAGGCGATCCACCACCACCCATATCATGTTGAGACCTCCCCTAGCAGGTGGGAGTCCAACTACAAAGTCCATGGAGATATCATGGAACTTCCATTCCGGAACTGGCATCGATTATACCATTCCGCCCGGTCGTTGGTGCTCGAATTTTACCTTCTGGCATGTGAGACACCTCAAGACGAACTCGGTAACATCTGTCTTCATCCCGACCACCAGAAGTATCTCTTCATGTCTTTATACATCTTAGAGGCTCCCATGGATGGATGGAAACTGAAGAACAGTGTGATTCCCTAAGTATACGGTCTTTCAGATCCGTGTCGCCCCGTGGTATGCATAACCGGCCCTTAAGTCTGATCAGATCATCATCATGAAGTCTGAAGTCGTATTTCTGACTCTCAAAGGTACCATCCGTCAGCTTCTGTCTGACCTCTCTCATGTACTCATCTGACCTCTGAGCCTCTCGCACCTCATCAACCAAGCTGGAGAAAGAAACTAGCGAATGGAGTGAGTGTGCTCGACGGCTCAGGGCGTCTGCTACAACATTGGCCTTCCCCTCTTTGTATTGGAGGTCAATGTCATAGTCTTTCAAGAATTCTAACCATCTTCTCTGTCTGAGATTCAACTCCTTCTGAGTAAATATGTATCTTAAACTCTTATGATCGGTGTAGATCGTCACACTAACCCCGTATAAGTAATGGCGCCATATCTTCAAGGCGAAGACTACAGCTCCCAGCTCTAAATCATGTGTGGGGTAGTTCTCCTCATGTTTCTTCAACTGGCGTGAGGCATATGCCACCACCTTGCCATGTTGCATGAGCACGCAACCCAGCCCTCTGCCGGATGCATCACAATAAACCTCAAAGCCCTCTGTACCGTCTGGAATGGTCAGAACCGGTGTAGTGGTCAGTGAGTCCTTCAGGCTCTGAAATGATTTCTCACAGTCAGTCGTCCACAAGAACGGTGCATCTTTCTTCTCATCAGACTGGTCATCGGCTTCGCGACCTTGCTGAAATCCCTAACAAATCTCCTGTAGTAACCTGCCAGACCGAGAAAGCTCCGGATGTCGGTAACAGTCTTCGGCCTTGGCCAAGTACGTACGGCATCAATCTTTGCTGGATCCACTGAGATCCCAGCATCTGAGATGACATGACCTAGGAAAGAGACCTGGTCAAGCCAAAACTCACATTTGGAGAACTTAGCATATAGCTGGTTCTCCCTCAATATTTCCAATACCCTCCTCAGATGTTCCTCATGTTCACCCTAGATTTTGAGTATATCAAAATGTCATCAATAAACACCACAACCGACTTGTCCAGCTGCTCCCGGAACAAGCGGTTCATCAGATCCATAAACTTCGCCGGTGCGTTCGACAAACCGAACGACATCACTGTAAACTCATAGTGGCCGTATCGTGTCCGGAATGCCGTCTTCTCAATGTCTCCCTCCTTAATGGCTATCTGATGGTACCCCGATCTGAGATCAATCTTGGAGCACAGATGCTCCCTTCAACTGATCGAACAATCGTCAATGCGGGGTAGTGGGTACTTATTCTTCACTGTTACTGCATTCAGCTCTCTGTAGTCGATGCAGAGGCGGAGACTACCATCCTTCTTCTTCACGAAGAGGACTGGCGCTCCCCATGGTGACACACTTGGTCTTATAAATCCTTTATCCAACAAATCTTTCAACTGTTCTTTTAATTCATTCATTTCTGCCGGAGCCATGCGGTATGGTGCCTTGGCTATAGGTCCGGTACCAGGTAGCAGCTCGATGGTGAACTCTACCTCCCGAGTGGGTGGCATGCCGGGCAGTTCCCGTGGAAATAGGTCGGGGAACTCCGACACTACCGGTAAGTCGGGGTCGAACTCGGGGTCTCTCTCTATGTCCTGTACATAGCAGAGGTACACTTCTTCCTTTCTCCTCAATTCCTTATACATTGCCATGGCGGTGATGATCTTAGTCGAAGGCTCCCTGGGCCTCTAGCGGTATGATATTGTTACCCCAGACGGACTCCTGAGCAGCAGTCTATGCTCGGCGCAGAGGATACGTCCCTTGTGCCGCTCCAACCAGTTCATCCCGAAGATAACATCAAATCCTAGCTCACTGAACTCAATAAAACTGACTGAAAGTCTTCTCCCTTAATTCTGACAGTGGCTCCTCGGTAGTAACGAGTGCAACGAACCTTCTCCTTAGACGGGAGCGTAACCGTGAAGTCGGGTAGCTCATCAGCGTCTAGCCCCAACCTGCTCGCGAAAGATGCCGAGACAAAGGTATGCGAGGCCCCTGATCGAAGAGAACTGATGCCTCAATCCCATTAATCGGAAAGGTGCCGGTGAGGATAGTGCCGCTGGCGTCGGCCTGTGCCTCTATAAGTATGCTTAACGCACCTTCCGTACCGAGTCCATGACCTAATGTGTTCACAAGCTTCATGAGTATTGATGGTATAACAAGAGTCGTAACAATTCATATGAACAACACTGTTATTTTTTCATAACCATCCTGTTTACAACATGAGCTTTAATCTTACATCTCATTCCTCGTCTCATTCTAACATTACATGGCTAATATTGTCTAAAGGTTAGGTTTAATCTCCCAGGTCTCATATGCATCGCATTAATTACTACTGACGGTGCTGTATTCAGCTTGATTCTCTTAATCCCATGGTATAACATCCTGGATTCTCCCCCATATTTAATACATCTCCTGACTTAAGTACCAACTTATTCGCACGGTCTGCACGCTTCTGCTCGCCGTATAAAAACTCTGCATCATCCCCAATGGACCAAGACACTACGGGTATCCCTCTTTCGAGAGACTCCGTTGTCTCGTCCTTATCCTGGTGTAGTCCATCGCCCATCCTTCTCGTAGAAGTTCACAATGCAAATGTCTGCTCGAATGTCTGGAATCGGCTCAGCTTCCAATTGCTGAGCGATTTCCACGACTTATGTAATAACTGGATGGAACTCTTCGGGTATCCCCAGTGGTGAGACTCCATCTTGCATCCTCGTGGTTTGGTAGTTCTTGCATACGGATTCCAATCCTTGCCTAAGCTCATCATTTTTAATCTCACATCCTTGCTCCCCCTGGGTACTCCGGTGTGTAAAAACCTCCCGGTCCCATTCCTAGTTGACTACATTTCCTGATGATGGCTATTTGCGCTTCGGGTGTGTGAGCCTCGATTTTAAACCCTATCCTATGTTGATTAAAGCTGATTAGGACTTAACCGGGTTTTAGGTCCACTTATAACCTAAGATTAATAACTATGTCATATAACAATAATTATTAAAACCTAAGCTAGCTCACTGGAACCTATTATGAGTCGCCACCTAATTTTAACCTAGAATCAAATTAGGAAAGGAGAGTTCGGGTTCGGGGGCTTGGTATACGACATGTTTAGGGTTCAATTACTTTCATTACCCCTAGAAGTCGTTTTTTCCTCTACTTAGTTTTAATTACGGCTTATTACGAGTCGTTTTAAACCTAAGTGCGCGAGCTTCTGTTTTTTGTGTTTTTTTAAGCGTTTTTTGACTGAAAATAAAAGGGAAAGTTGAAATTACTTAAACTAGGGTTTCGGAGGCAGAATTAGGTCAAATTTTGTTTCCGTCCGTAGCCACGGACTAATGTCCGTAACCACGGACCTAATGTCCGTAACCACGGACCCTAGTTAACCTATGTGAAAATAAAAGTCGAATTAAACAAAAAACAAAAATTTGAAAAGTCCGGGGCCACGGACAGGATGTCCGTAGGCCCGGACATAGTTTAACAAAACCTAAATTTTAAGATTTTAAAATCCTAAAATCCTGCCGCCGTCCGTGGGTGTCCGTGGCCACGGACAACCCGTCCGTGGTCCCGGACCATAGGTCCGAGATCCCGGACCACCCACGGACGGGGGTTTTATGGTGGTTCCCGAAGGTGTTTTCGGCTCAAAATTTATGCACGTGTAGCCTGAAAGATATATAATTCGATAGTAATTGAAAGATTGCAATTTGAACTCGAATTATGTACGAAACTTGACGAACAAGTAACAAGGCAGAAACAAAAGTAATTAGCAATACAGAAGCGTAAAAAGGTTAGTTTGAAACCAAATTTGACAGAGAGTTAATAAGGTCGTGGAGAGTTAGAAAAGTAGAATTGCAACCTGTTTTACCTTCGAATTTAGGAGAATTCTTCACGTCGGGATTCTTCGAAGGCTCCGATGGTGCCGGTTCCGGATTGAGTTCGACCCGATCTTCTGGTTGTTGATTGTTGAAGGTGTTCTTCACGTTTTGGAGGTGGTTTGGTTGATGTTTGATGATTTTTGATGTGTTGGGAGTTGAAAAATGTGTTTGGATGGTGATTTCGGGGGATTTTTGATGTGATTTTGGTGCTTGGATGTGTAAAACGTGAAGAGAATGAGACAGCTGCCTTCTTTGAGGGTCTAGGGTTCTTGAGGTTCTGATTTGATCATGGGATAAGGTTCCTTATATAGGCTTCCTTAAAGATAGAAAAATCCGGTAAAAACCGAGACTTACCGACGTTTTAGCTCAAGGGCTTCTAAAAAGAATTTGATTATGAAATTTCACGCATGGGTAAAGGATGATATTTCTGATTTTTCTAAAGTGGAATCAAATTTTTTGGATATTGGAATATTTTTAAATTCAATTTCTCGTCAGATTCAATCAGAAATTGCTAGAAAATTATTGGAAATTCGAAAAATCAAAATTCCAACGCCATTATGCTTCAGATGTCATCCTCTATCATGGGTTAAAATTTCAAAGCACTTTGAATTGATTTGACCCTTATTTGGAGGAGAGAGAAAGCCTATAGGGGGCTTATGAGCCTTGAAAAATTACGAAAATGCCCCTGGAGATGACTAAGCTGTCCCTAGTACCCTGAAATGTGACGATCGAACTGGGAACCCTCGCTACTAGCCTATTAGTAGAGACTCTCTTCCGGGGGTTGAAATTTTGGGTACAACAGATTGCCCCCCGTCAACTAGACTTTGTAATGGAAATGAAAAGGCTAGTTGATGCTTGAGTGATACCCCAAAATTTTGGATCTTAAAAGACCGCACGTGCAATCCGACAAGTTGCGTCGAGCTATTCTAAGGCGCTGACTACCTATGAATAAAGTGGAAGGGTGTCGAGCGGTTCTAAGGCGTCGACCACCTAAAGGTAATAATGAAGTAATGTCAGACTATTCTAAGGCGCCGACTACCTATAAGGATGATATGATGTCAAGCTATTCTAAGGCGTTGACTACCTATAATGAATGAGATGAGGTCAAGCTATTCTAAGGCGCTGGCTACCTATAATGAATGAGATGATATCAAGCTATTCTAAGGCGCTGGCTACCTATAATGAATGAAGTGATGTCAAGCTATTCTGAGGCGTTGACTACCTATCAGTGATTGAAAATTGGTGTTGGGTCGAGTTCTTCTATTCGGGTGTTCTCTGTTCTGGTGAGTTCTGCTGCTCTGGTGAATCTGGATCTTTGGCTGAGAATCTTTATCTCTGAAGAGTCTGTATCTTCGGCTGAGAATCTGTATCCCTGAAGAATCTGTACCTTCGGCTGAGAATCTGTATCCCTGAAGAATCTGTACCCTCGGCTGAGAATCTGTACCCTGAAGAATCTGTATCTTCGGCTGAGAATCTGTATCCCTGAAGAATCTGTACCTTCGGCTGAGAATCTGTATCCCTGAAGAATCTGTACCTTCGGTTGAGAATCTGTATCCCTGAAGAATCTGTACCTTCGGCTGAGAATCTGTATCCCTGAAGAATCTGTACCTTCGGCTGAGGATTTGTATCCCTGAATTGTGACGAGGAGTCTCATACGAACAGATGCAATGGTCATGATGAAAGTTGATTATGAAAGTGCCAAACGTGGCAATGAGGATGTGCATGTCAAAATACGATCAAAGTGTATGTAGGAAATTTGTCCAAAACAAGAAATTGTTGAAAGAGGTGCCAAACGTGGCAGTGTTCGAAGAATAATCTGTTTAATGAAAAGGAAAGCGAAATTATCATTTCCTGACCATAGACTTCGGACTTGCAATTTATCTCCTAGGAGATGAACATGCCATCGGTGGGGTATGGTGTATGATGTAAAGGTAAGGGCTTATGTGGGCCTGTGGTGTTTGATGTGGAGGTAAGGGCTTATGCGGGCCGGTGGTGTGTGATGGTGGTGGTGATGTTTGAGCTCTGGGTTCCAATTGGTGTTGTCATAGCAATTGTTGGAACCAACAATTGCCCTCAGTATTTTCCCCTTAAGACAATCTGAGCTAGAGTTCATGGCAATCGATCATTCCGATCGATTGCCAGTATTTTCTTTTATTAAACGTGCGAATGAGTCTCATCCTCACAGGGTCAGGGCTTATGTTTTTATGTGGTGCTTCCTAACCTACACTTGGCGTGTTTGGTGCTTGCACTCGTTCCTCACCTACAATCACAACTTCTAGACCATTGAATTCGATATTTGATGGATTTACGCATTTGATCTGTTACTTTCACGTGATTGGACACACAACTCAAGTCGGAAGTCTTTAAAGCTTATAACGTGGCCACGGGGTGTGATGAAGGACAACGGGACCATGGAGGGATATTTGAGGTATGTGGAGCTTAAGTGGGTGACCAAAGCTACAACTTGCGTCTTCTCTCAGATTCATCTTCCTTGTCTTGAAGTCGTCTAACTGCTTCATGTTGACGTTGTTTTTGAGCTTATGGACTTGGACTTTTGAAGTTGTCCTTTACACCATTTCTTTTCGTCTTTTGGATTTCTTCGAGGCACTTCGGTTTTGCCTCTTTGTTTGATCCTTTCTTGACTTTGCCTTCGGGGATCTTGTGTTTCCCGGTTTTGAGTTTTGAAAGCTATTTTGATGTGAGCTCTTTTGATCCTGTGTCACTTTGGGACCATTTGCGGATCACTTCGTCATGCTGATAGCGGCTTTGCTTCTCTGGACTGATGAAAACGTTATCTGAGAGTCAGGCTCCTCGCTTCCTTTGGTCACCGGGCTGGTTATTCATCATGGGCTGGCTTGTTCTGTGGAGCTTTGCAAATCAAAGGGATATAGAAGGCTCAGCGGGGTGCCTAGGGATAATCGGTGTGGGCAAAAGGTTTTACATATGTTTTACAGCTAGTGTTTGCCATTTGTGTTTTAGCTATGTGGTGTTGTCATTCTTCTCTTGATAGTTTTGTATCTGTTCGTTGTACTTTTCACAGGTCTAAGAGTAAATTTACAAACTATCTCCTTCGGTCGGAGTTATGCCGTTTACCTCACCTTTGAATGTGGTCTCACCGGAGTCGTGTAAAAATGACACGCTCGTTCACTCTTGGTTTTTCCGCTCAAGTCACTCTCGTGAATTCTCACTCTGAGACTTGTTCGCATATTTAAACGAAAGGTGAAAGATGACGAACTTAAACTCAGATTGCCCCTAGTATTAATCCAGGGTTATAACAACAATTTGACAAATGTAGACTTGAACCGCTTCGTGGGGTTCTTGGATGTTTTGGGGTGAGTAGTGGTGTTTGGTTGGACATGTTCATCTTTTTAGAACAAAAGACAAGTCGTTTTGTTCAGTTGCCAAGAAATGACCGTTTCATGAACATTAGTTTTAAGAAATGTTTGCTGATGAGCAAGATGCAAGGTGAACGAACACATTTCTTTTATTATCATTTTTGTGATTACAAACTGAAAAAGCCGAAAAAACTGAAATTTTAAAATCTAACTTCATTAAAAGAGAAATGTGATAAACTTCCCACAAAATTGAAATGAGTAAAAACACACTGCCAGACTTTTGCACTCTCCTACTCATCCTTGCTCGATAAGGTCTTCGATCTTGTGCTTCAATGCTCTGCAGTCGTCCTGTCTCCTGGTTGATGTGATTCCTCCAGTGTGATGTGATGTCAGACTGTGCAGGTGACTCCTGAGATGTTCTAGTGGGGTTTGATCTGAGCTTTGTAGTTCACGAGTGTGAGAGGTGTCGGTGGAAGTACTCGTCTTGTAGCAGAGTTGCTTGAAGCCGGCTTCGATCTCGGTGAGAGCCTTGGACACTCACTGTTTTGCAGCACTGGGTTTTTGTATGGTGCTCACTCGGTATGAACTTGATCTACTCTGGCCGGTCCTGACTTAAAGGTCTGGATACTCACACACCTGGGCTTTGGGTTGTCCCAGTTTCAGCTCGCCTTTGTGAATCTTTTCTTCCATGACCCTTACCTGACCCATCAGCATGTCGAAATTAGGGAAGTATGTGCAACTCAGCTCGTTGTTGTATGTCTCTTCATATTATCCACAATCATTCGAATTTGTTCTTGCTCATCCATTCTCATTTTGTAGGATTAGGTTCAGTCACCTCTTCTATCCTCCACTTTGATGCTCAGACATATGCCTTGCACTGCTTCATCCTCCAGATGAAGTCAGACTTGATTCACTGTTTCCCTGCCGGGTACTGGCAAGGTCGGACCTGGTGACTTCAAGATTCTTAGCATACTCGAAATGGTACAGGAAAGCCTCACAAATCTCTTCATAGGTTTTGGTGTTCATCCTCTGAGTCAAGTACCAACGTTGAGGTATTTCATCGAGATAACGGGCGAAAACCTTGGCCTTTTGCATGTCATTCAACCTGAGGATGGACATTTCCCTATCGACACGCCTGATGGACTTGTGGGTCTGAGGAACCCTTGTATAGAGCAAGTGTGGGTAGCTTCATCTTTAGAGGGAGATTAACCTCGGGTACGATTCCATAGAAGAGTAATCGAAACCAGCTGGCTTGCTAGCTTTTTTCCATGCGCTCAATCCTTTTCAGGGCCTTCCTTAATTCTGCAGTTAGTTGGCGGTCCGGGACGACTTGCCCTACAAATCTTTGTGCATCCTGGGCCTCAACAGAGTTAACTTCGATGTAGTCACGCTCGTTCCCAGAGTCGGCAATCTTTCCTGAAATGTTTTCCTGATGACCAACCTCAAGGGAATTGATTTTGCTTTTCAGCTCTTCGATGATGGTTACATACTTAGCCTCCATGTCATTAGTGGTGGACCTATGTTTCTATTCCATGGCATCAAAGGCGGCATGTACCTTTGCTCTAAGGCTGCAAACTGGGCCTCCATGCTGACTGGGTTTTTCCCCTCTGCCCTACTTGGGATTC
>CM041778.1:274601010-274745086 GCA_023374045.1 Limonium bicolor
GGGCTTATCTATTGGAAAACAAAAGTGGATTGAGCTAAAATTCTGGACCGTGAAGAAGTTTTAGGTAAAAACTTGTTTGGGCTGCAAGAAAAGCATATGAGCTGGAATGTTTCGAAGATTGTGGGTAGGCACTGAGGCCCGAAATGAGTTGGAAGGGAGGCACATGGGCCGGAATGATTCATGAGTTGTGAACTGGTGCCTAGGCTAAAATGTTTGAAGAGCGTGATTCTTGAGCCGGAATGTTCTGAGAAATGGGCGTTTGGGCCAGAATGTGTTTGGGCTAGAAGTAAAGCGCATGGGCTGAAGTGATTTCTAAACCATGTTCTGGATGTGAATTGGAATTTGGGCCGAGTGATTATGATTGGGCCTGAAGATGATACCTGTTATACCCAAAATTTCAACCCCCGGAAGAGAGTCTCCACTAATAGGCTAGTAGCGAGGGTTCCCAATTCGATCGGCACATTTCAGAGTACTAGGGACAGCTTAGTCATCTCCAGGGGCATTTTCGTAATTTTTCAAGGCTCCTAAGCCCCCTATAGGCTTTCTCTCTCCTCCAAATAAGGGTCAAATCAATTCAAAATGCTTTGAAATTTTAACCCATGATAGAGGATGACATCTGAAGCATAATGGCGTTGGAATTTTGATTTTTTGAAATTCCAATAATTTTCTAGCAATTTCTGATTGAATCTGACGAGAAATTGAATTTAAAAATATTCCAATGTCCAAAAAAATTCGATTCCACTTTAGAAATTCAGAAATATCATCCTTTCCCATGTGTAAAATTTCATAATCAAATTCCTTTTGGAAGCCCTTGAGCTAAAACATCGGTAAATCTCGGTTTTTACCGGATTTTTCTATCTTTAAGGAAGCCTATATAAGGAACCTTATCCCATGATCAAAGGAGAACCTCAAGAACCCTAGACTCTCAAAGAAGGCAGCCGTCTCTCTCTCTCCACGTTTTGAACTCCGGAGCCACAGTCAAAAACCAAAATCTCACTAAAATCAACACCAAAACACGTTTTTCAACTCCCACAACATCATCCATCATCAAACCCTCACCAAAACAGCACCAAAACGTGAAGAACATCAAGAACAGCAAGGAGTCAGAAGCTCGGTTCGAAGTTCCCCCGGATCCGCCATCAACGAGGCCTCCTGAAACCCTAGTTTAGGTATTTTTAATTTCCACTTTAATTTTCTGTCAAAAAATGCTAAAAAACACAAAAAAACAGAAGCTCGCGCACTTAGGTTAAAACGACTCGTAATAAGCCATGAATAAACTAAGTAGAGGAAAAACGACTTCTAAGGGTAATGGAAGTAATTGAACCCTAATTAAGTCGAATATCAAGCCCCCGACCCGAATTCTCCTTTCCTAATTTGATCTAGGTTAAAATTAGGTGGCGACTCATAATAGGTTCCAGTGAGCTAGCTTAGGCTTTAATAATTATCGTTATGCGACATAGTTATTAATCTTAGGTTATAAGTGGACCTAAAACCCGTTTAGATCCTAATCAACTTTAATCAACTTAGGGTAGGGTTTAAAATCGAGGCTCACAGACTGGCGACTTTGCTGGGGACAAACTCTTAATATTAACTTGATTAATTTAAGAAAGAGGGCTTAACTCGAAAAATGTTTATTTATGGCTTTATTACTTTGTTTGTTTACTTTTGTGCGCACTTTAATTTTCTGCACCTTTGCATCATATGAGAGCGAGGGTCCACCTAACCGATTTAATCCGGGACCCGTTTGAGGGTCCCCTGTCAGGGACTCACACCTTTTAGGTGATGTGAATAAGCGGGGGAAAAGAGGAGGATGTCGTCTAACCACATCCCCTTAATACCTGGGCCTTAGCCCCAAGCGTTTTCCTGGCAGTGTCCTTACCTAGCCCATTGTTTGGTCAGTCAAAGACCCGACCGTAGACACACACCTTCAGGTGATGTGAAAAAAGTGGGGAAGCCCAAAGAGAATAGCGTGCAAGCCCTATTCCTTTGTGGTGACCTGGGCTAGCGCCCCCAGCACCTCTCTGGATCGATCCATACCCGTTTGGGTTTAAACGTCTAGTGAGGACATGTTGAATTTGTGTGGGCCTTGTCTGCTTGTATGATCGGCCCATTACCCAGCCTACAGATTGATAGGAACTTCTCCTACATTAACCTAGCCGAGCCCGAATTGGAGGCTCTATTTGTTTTGGCCTAGAGGTCCTGTTTGGTTTAATATGTGAGTCATTCGGGCTTCGGCCCAAAAGCTTAGACTTAGGTGATTTCTCTTCTAGCCCAATTTGAATTATCCATTTAGTTCTAGGCCCATGAAAAACAAATCCACCTGAAGCAGTTCGTAAAATCCATCAGGCCTTTCCGTTTCAAGGTTTATTCTAGTCCAGGAAGACTTTCCACCTGGGTTTTGGCCCAAAGTCCTAGAAACAAGTATCATCATTTTTAGGCCCAATCAGAATTACTTGGCCCAAATTCCAATTCACGTCAAGAACATGGTTTAGAAATCATTTTGACCCATGTGCTTTAGCCCAACACATTCTGGCCCAAGCGCCCAATTCTCAAGATATTCTGGCCCAAAAGCCACATTCTTCAAACATTTCTAGGCACCTCCCTTCCAACTCATTTCGGGCCTCAGTACTTACCCACAATCTTCAAAACATTCCAGCTCATGTGCTTTTCTTGCAGCCAGCCCAACAAGTTTTAACCTACAACTTTTTCACGGTCCAGAATTTTAGCTCAATCCATTTCTGTTTTCCAACAGATAAGCCCGAATCCCAAGTATGGCAGAGGGAGGAAACCCAGTCAGCATGGAGGCCCAGTTTGCAGCCTTAGAGCAAAGGTACAGAGCCGCCTTTGATGCCATGGAGGCTTAAGTATGTCACCATCATCGAAGAGCTGAAAAGCAAAATCAATTCCCTTGAGGTTGGTCATCAGGAAAATATTTCAGGAAAGATTGCTGACTCTGGGAACGAGCATGACCACGTCGAAGCTAACTCCATTGGGGCCCAGGGGTGCACGAGGATTCGTAGGGGAAGCCGCCCCAGATCACCAGCTAACTGCAGAACTCGAGAAGGCTCTGAAAAGGATCAAGCGCATGGAAAAGGCTAGCAAGCCGGCTGGTTTTCATTACTCCTCTATGGCATCGTACCCTGAGGTTGATCTCCCCCAAAGTTGAAGTTGCCCACACTTGCTCTATACAAGGGTTCCTCAGACCCGCAGGTCCATCTGGCGATGTTCGATAGGGAGATGTCCATCCTCAGGTTAAATGACATGCAAAAGGCCAAGGTCTTTGCCCGTTACCCGATGAACACCTCAACGTTGGTATTTGACTCAGAGGATGAACACCAAAACCTATGAGGAGGTCTGTGAGGCTTTCTTGCACCATTTCGAGTATGCTAAGAATCTCGAAGTCACCAATCCGACCTTGCCAGCACTCGGTAGAAAGACAGTGAATCAATGTCCGACTTCATCAAACGGTGGAGGATGAAGGCCGCTGCTATGCCTACAAAAATGGATGAGCAAGAACAGATTCGAATGATTGTGGACAATATGCAGAGACAATACAATAACGAGCTGAGTTGCACATACTTCCCTAATTTCGACATGCTGATGGGACAGGTAAGAATCATGGAAGAAAAGATTCACAAAGGCGAGCTGAAGCTGGAACAACCCAAAGCCCAGGGTGTGAGAGTCGAGACCTTTAAGTCAGGACCGGCCAAAGCAGCTCAAGTTTCATACCAAGTGAGCACCATACAAAAACCCAGTGCTGTAAAGCAGAACATCAAGGCCTCACCCCGATCCAAGAGGTTCTCCACACCGAGACAGTTTACCGACATCGGCCGGCCTCTCATCGATCATAGCACTCGTGAAGCTACAAGAGCTAGACCTATTACAGCCTCTCAACACCTAGCCCTGGGATCACCCAAGCCGGGGAACATCTCCATCAATTCTGCCAGTTTCATCATCGACTACCAGGACACAGTACTGACGACTGCAGAGCATTGAAGCACAAGATTGAGGACCTTATCAAGCAAGGACTCCAGTTTGTCGAGTAGGCTAGTGTCTAGTTACATTTTGCTTTCTTAATTTTTCTTTTCTATTTTGTAAGGGTTTATGATATTTCCATTTTAATGAGGCTTAGATGTTCGAATTTCAGTCTTTGTGTCTTTTCGATTTACAATCTCAAGAAAAAAAATGTTTGTTCATTTTGCACCTTCAACCAAAAATCGTCTTTCAAAACTAATGTTCATCTTCCGGCAATTGAATAAAATGATTGTCTTTTGTTTCCAAAAAGGATGAACATGTCCAACCAAATGCCACAGCTCACCCCTAAGCATCCAAACAAACTACATACAAGTTGTTGTCATAAACCCTGGACTAATACTGGGGGCAATCTGAGTTTAAAGACCAACCACGATTATTTCTTTTGTTTAATTGTGTGAACAAGTCTCAGAGTGAGAATTCACGAGAGGTCCTTGAGCGGAAAAAACCATGAGTGAACGAGCGTGTCATTTTTACACGACTCCGGTGAGACCACATTCAAAGGCAAGGCAAACGGCCATGACTCCGATCGAAGGAGATAATTTGTAAATTTACTTTTAGACCTGCGAAAAGTAACAAAGAGCGGATACACAACTATCAAGAATGACGAAGCACCTAGGTACAACACCACATAGCTAAAAGCTTGTAAACCCTGACATTAACTCTAGGCACCCCCCGCTGACTTTCATATATCCCTTTTCGATGTTGCAAAAAACTCCACAAAAATAACCCAGCCAATGATGAATAACCAACCCGGTGACCAAGGAAGCGAGGAGCCTGACTCTCATAACGTTTTCGTCAGTCCAGAGAAGCAAAGCCGCTATCAGCATGACGAAGTGATCCGCAAATGGTCCCAAAGTGACACAGGATCAAAGAGCTCACATCAAAAAGCTCTCAAAACTCAAAACCGGGAAACACAAGAACCCCGAAGGCAAAATCAAGAAAGGATAAAACAAAGAGGCAAAACCAAAGTGCCTCGAAGAAATCCAAAAGACGAAAAGAGAAATGTGTTGTAAAGGAAAACTTCAAAAGTCCAAGTCCAGAAGCTCGAAAACAACGTCAACATGAAGCAGCCAGACGACTTCAAGACAAGGAAGATGAATCCGAGAGAAGACGCAAGTTGCAGCTTTGGTCAACCCATTAGGCTCCACATACCTCAAATATCCCTCCATGATCGTCGTCTTTCATCACACCCTATGGCCACGTTATAAGCTCTAAAGACTTCCGACTTGATAGTTGTGTGTCCAATCACGTGAAAGAACAGATCAAATGCTAAATCATCAAATATCGAATTCAATGGTCTAGAGGTTATGACCATGAGCGAGAAATGAGTGCAAACACCAACCACGTTGAGTGTAGGATAGGAAGCACCACATCAAAGCATAAGCCTCGACCCTGTGAGGATGAGACTTGTTCGCACTTTTAATCAAAGAAAATACTGGGGGCAATTGATCGTTCCGATCAATTGCCATGAACTCTAGCTCAGATTGTCCTAAGGAAAATACTGGGGGCAATTGTTGGTTCCAACAATTGCCATGACAACACCAATGAAACCTAAAGCTTGAGCACCACCATCCCACCACAGGCATAAGCCCTTACCACCACATCAAACACCACAGGCCCACATAAGCCCTTATCTCCACACCTCCACTACACAGGCACACATAAGCCCCTACCACACAACACACACACTCTCAAACTCGTCATTAGCCTTACCTCCACAAAAACATCAAACCCGTCATAACCCTGACACACATCCAAAATCACAACACAGTCCCAGGTCTATCACAAGCACCACAACAAACACCACACACTTCCACCAACGGCATGTTCATTTTCTAAGAAACAAATTGCAGATTTGAAATTTTTAGTCAGGAAATGATTATTTCACTTTCCTTTTTCAGCAGAGTATTTCTCAAGCATTGCCATGTTAGCACATTTTTCAATAGTTCCTTGTTTTGGGCTAGCTTCCAACAAACACTTTAGTTGCATTTTACAACTTTTGCATAACACCTCAACATTGCCACCTTTTCCAACAGTTTCTGTTTTGAACGAGTATCTTTCATATATTTTGATTGCATACATCTTATCATCATTGCCATGTTTGGCACTCCAATAATCAGTTTTCATCATTTGCGCGAGACCATTATCTTCCTAACTCATTTTTAGTTCAAGACCCAAAATCAGGGCGAGGCCCTGTATTTCTAGAATCAGTGAGAGATCCAGCTTTTCCTTCATCCGTTTAGTACGAGACTTCAGTGCGAGACCCACCATCTTCAACAGTGCGAGACCCATCTTTTTCTTCATTACGAGACCATGCATCTTCTTCAGTGCGGAGACTTCTCATCATAGACCAGAGATATAGATTCTCACCCGAAGATACGATTCTTCAGAGATACAGATTCTCACCCCGAAGATACAGATTCTTCACAGATACAGATTCTCGCCCCGAAGATACAGATTCTTTAGAGATACAGATTCTCACCCGATCAGAGATACAGATTCTCAGTCGAAGGTACAGATTCTTCAGAGATACGGATTCTCACCCCGAAGATACAGATTTTCAGAGATACAGATTCTCACCCCGAAGGTACAGATTCTTCAAAGATACAGATTCTCAGCCGAAGATACAGATTCTTCAGAGATACAGATTCTCGCCCCGAAGATACAGATTCTTCAGGGATACAGATTCTTAGCCGAAGGTACAGACTCTTCAGAGATACAGATTCTCAGCCAAAGATTCAGATTCATCAGAGCAGCAGAACTCACCCGAATAGAAGAACTCGAACCAACACCAATTTCAATCACTGATAGGTAGTCAACGCCTCAGAATAGCTTGACATCATCTCATTCATTATAGGTAGTCAACGCCTTAGAATAGCTTGACGTAATATCATCCTTATAGGTAGTCGGCGCCTTAGAATAGTCTGACATTACTTCATTATTACCTTTAGGTGGTCGACGCCTTAGAACCGCTCGACACCCTTCCACTTACTCATAGGTAGTCAGCGCCTTAGAATAGCTCGACGCAACTTGTCGGATTGCACGTGTGGTCTTTTAAGATCCATAATTTTGGGGTATCACTCAAGCATCAACTAGCCTTCTCATTTCCATTACAAAGTCTAGTTGACGGGGGGCAATCTGTTATACCCAAAATTTCAACCCCCCGGAAGAGAGTCTCTACTAAAGGCTAGTAGCGAGGGTTCCCAATTCGATCGGCACATTTCAGAGTACTAGGGACAGCTTAGTCATCTCCAGGGGCATTTTCGTAATTTTTCAAGGCTCCTAAGCCCCCTATAGGCTTTCTCTCTCCTCCAAATAAGGGTCAAATCAATTCAAAATGCTTTGAAATTTTAACCCATGATAGAGGATGACATCTGAAGCATAATGGCGTTGGAATTTTGATTTTTCGAAATTCCAATAATTTTCTAGCAATTTCTGATTGAATCTGACGAGAAATTGAATTTAAAAATATTCCAATGTCCAAAAAATTCGATTCACTTTAGAAAATTCAGAAATATCATCCTTTACCCATGTGTAAATTTCATAATCAAATTCCTTTGGAAGCCCTTGAGCTAAAACATCGGTAAATCTCGGTTTTTACCGGATTTTTCTATCTTTAAGGAAGCCTATATAAGGAACCTTATCCCATGATCAAAGGAGAACTCAAGAACCCTAGACTCTCAAAGAAGGCATCCGTCTCTCTCTCTCCACGTTTTGAACTCCGGAGCCACAGTCAAACACCAAAATCTCACTAAAATCAACACCAAAAACACGTTTTTCAACTCCCACAACATCATCCATCATCAAACCCTCACCAAAAACAGCACCAAAACGTGAAGAACATCAAGAACAGCAAGGAGTCAGAAGCTCGGTTCGAAGTTCGCCCGGATCCGCCATCAACGAGGCCTCCGAAACCCTAGTTTAGGTATTTTTAATTTCCACTTTAATTTTCTATCAAAAAATGCTAAAAAAACACAAAAAAACAGAAGCTCGCGCACTTAGGTTAAAACGACTCGTAATAAGCCGTAAATAAACTAAGTAGAGGAAAACGACTTCTAAGGGTAATGAAAGTAATTGAACCCTAATTAAGTCGAATATCAAGCCCCCGAACCCGAACTCTCCTTTCCTAATTTGATCTAGGTTAAAATTAGGTGGCGACTCATAATAGGTTCCAGTGAGCTAGCTTAGGCTTTAATAATTATCGTTATGCGACATAGTTATTAATCTTAGGTTATAAGTGGACCTAAAACCCGTTTAGATCCTAATCAACTTTAATCAACTTAGGGTAGGGTTTAAAATCGAGGCTCACAATACCCATGTCTAGGATCGTAGGTCAAAACCTGAGTGAAAAAGTCTTCCAGGACTAGAATGGGCCTCGAAAAGGAAAGGCCTGATTAATAATTCAAATTGGGCTGAAAGAGAGAGAAATCACCTAAGTCTAAACTTTTGGGTCGAATCCCAAATGTTTCACATATCAAACCAAACAGGGCTCTGGGCCGCAAACAATAAAGCCGTAAATTCAGGTTGGGCTGGGATGATGTAGGAAAAGTTCCTATCAATTCCTAGGCTGGGTAGTGGGCCGATCACACAAGCAGACAAGGCCCAAACAAATTCCACATGTCCTCACTTGACACTTATCCAATTCGGGTATGGAGCGATCCGGATAGGTGCTTGGGGCGTGGGCCCAGGTCGCCACAAAGGAATAGGGCTTGCACGTATATTCTCTTTGGGCTTCCCACTTTTTCACATCACCTGAAGGTGTGCGTCTACGGTCGGGTCTTTGACTGACCAAAACAATGTGCTAGGTAAGGGCACTGCCAGGAAAACGCTTGGGGCTAAAGCCCAGGTATTAAGGGGATGTGGTTAGACGACATCCTCATCTTTTCCCCCGCTTATTCACATCACCTAAAAGGTGTGAGTCCTGACAGGGGACCCTCAAACGGGTCCCGGGGTGAAATAGGTTTGCATGGACCCTCACTCTCATATGATGCAAAGGTACAGAAATTTAAATTGCGCACAAAAGTAAACAAACAAAAAATAAAGCAAATAAAAGTAAACGAGATTTTCGAGTTAAGTCCTCTTTCTTAAAATTAAACAAGTTAAAATTAAGAAGTTTGTCCCAGCAGAGTCGCCAGTCTGTGAGCCTCGATTTTAAACCCCTATCCTATGTTGATTAAAGCTGATTAGGACTTAACCGGGTTTTAGGTCCACTTATAACCTAAGATTAATAACTATGTCATATAATAATAATTATTAAAACCTAAGCTAGCTCACTGGAACCTATTATGAGTCGCCACCTAATTTTAACCTAGATCAAATTAGGAAAGGAGAGTTCGGGTTCGGGGGATTGGTATACGACTTGTTTAGGGTTCAATTACTTTCATTACCCCTAGAAGTCGTTTTTCCTCTACTTAGTTTAATTACGGCTTATTACGAGTCGTTTTAACCTAAGTGCGCGAGCTTCTGTTTTTTTTTGGTTTTTTTAGCGTTTTTTGACTGAAAATAAAGTGAAAGTGTGAAATTACTTAAACTAGGGTTTCGGAGGCAGAATTAGGTCAAATTTTGTTTCCGTCCGTAGCCACAGACCTTATGTCCGTAACCACGGACCTAGTTAACCTATGTGAAAATAAAAGTCGAATTAAACAAAAAACAAAAATTTGAAAAGTCCGGGGCCACAGACAGGATGTCCGTAGGCCCGGACATAGTTTAACAAAACCTAAATTTTTAAGATTTTAAAATCCCGCCGCCATCCGTGGCCACGGACAACCCGTCCGTGGTCCCGGACCATAGGTCCGAGATCCCGGACCACCCACGGACGGGGGGGTTATGGTGGTTCCCGAAGGTGTTTTCGGCTCCAAATTTATGCATGTGTAGCCTGAAAGGTATATAATTCGTTAGTAATTGAAAGATTGCAATTGAACTCGAATTATGTACGAAACTTGACGAACAAGTAACAAGGCAGAAACAAAGTAATTAGCAATACAGAAGCGTAAAAAGGTAAGTTTGAAACCAAAATTTGACAGAGAGTTAATAAGGTCGTGGAGAGTTAGAAAAGTAGAATTGCAACCTGTTTTACCTTCGAATTCAGGAGGATTCTTCACGTCGGGATTTCTTCGGAGGCTTCGATGGTGCCGGTTCCGGATTGAGTTCGACCCGAGCTTCTGGTTGTTGATTGTTGAAGGGTGTTCTTCACGTTTTGGAGGTGGTTTGGTTGATGTTTGATGATTTTTGATGTGTTGGGAGTTGAAAAATGTGTTTGGATGGTGATTTCAGGGGATTTTTGATGTGATTTTGGTGCTTGGATGTGTAAAAACGTGAAGAGAAGAGAAGAGACGACTGCCTTCTTTGAGGGTCTAGGGTTCTTGAGGTTCTGATTTGATCATGGGATAAGGTTCCTTATATAGGCTTCCTTAAAGATAGAAAAATCCGGTAAAAACCGAGACTTACCGACGTTTTAGCTCAAGGGCTTCTAAAAGGAAATTGATTATGAAATTTCACACATGGGTAAAGGATGATATTTCTGATTTTTCTAAAGTGGAATCGAATTTTTTGGATGTTGGAATATTTTTAAATTCAATTTCTCGTCAGATTCAATCAGAAATTGCTAGAAAATTATTAGAAATTCGAAAAATCAAAATTCCAACGCCATTATGCTTCAGATGTCATCCTCTATCATGGGTTAAAATTTCAAACAATTTGAATTGATTTGACCCTTATTTGGAGGAGAGAGAAAGCCTATAGGGGGCTTAGGAGCCTTGAAAAAATACGAAAATGCCCCTGGAGATGACTAAGCTGTCCCTAGTACCCTGAAATGTGACGATCGAACTGGGAACCCTCGCTACTAGCCTATTAGTAGAGACTCTCTTCCGGGGGGTTGAAATTTTGGGTACAACAGGGTGTCAGGTATCCCCTTAATAAGATCATACCTGGGCGGATAACCTGACATTGTTCGGTTGGAAAGTCTATGGTTTCGATGTCGGTGTGCTACGGGTTAGGTGTAAATGGTATTGGATAGCAGATGTTGAAGCTTCCTAAAGTGGTAGTAGGTTATATCTTACTTAACTTCTAATCTCATCTCATTCTTACTTAACTCAATTATTCACCAAACATGCATGATAATGCGGTAAGCAGGCAATTTTATTACTAAGTGGTTATAGCGGTACCTGGCCTCAATGAGGGTTCAGGCTCATCGTCCCGGTCCACCAACTGTAGTGTGGGTCCCGACTTCTGGGTCACCCATGGGTTCCTGTCTGCAGCTTGCTGCACCTTCCTCTGACCGTCAGATCCAGCTCCCTGATCGGTCTTGCCCTTGCCCCTAGTATCGGGCCTGTAGGCTCTGCTAGCGGGGTTCCGGAAGCACTCATATGCTCGGTGTCCGTAAACCCCACAAAATTGCACTCCACCTTATTCCCTTTACAATCGAGCCCGGGGTGGTCCTTGTGACACCACCTACAGATGTAGCGTCGCTGGTAGCCACCACCGGCTCCCTTCTCAGTCTCAGATCCTGATCATTCACAAATATCAATACTCATATCTCAAACGGTTACTAATTTGTTTCTTAACTCAATCAATACCAATCCCTTACCCTTTGGTGTCCTAGAGCGCAGGGGTGTAGCTGCGTAAGCATACGTCAACTTCAATGGCTCTTTCGGAGCCTTCTCCTTTTCCTCCTTCCCCTTTTGATTCTGAATTTTCTGGGCCTGAGGCTGGTACTTCTGTTTCTTGTACCCACCTTGCCCTTGGCTCTCCGCGCTCTTACCAGCATCTTCCTCTTAGCATTCTCCTCGTCCCTCAGCTGGACGGTTATCTCAACCTTAGCAGCGGCATGATAGCGCTCCTGCTTTTCACAATATTAGTCACTCTTATTTCTCATAATCTAAATCTTACTCATTTACTTATCCAAATCTCAATCATTCCTATTACCTGCAAGGTAGTGTAACTCGTCGGCCCCATGCCGTAGCGGAGTCGATGGCTAAGCCCGCCATAGAAGCGGTCCACCAGGATCTGGTCTGAATATCCAAGACCTGGCAGAAGACGGAGCAAGGCGGTGAACTCTGAGTAATACTCGTCCACCGTCATCTTGTCGGTCTGCTTAAGCGCATCCAACTGCAAGCGCTTCTTCGTCTGGACATGGGCGGGGTAGTACTTTGCTCGTAGCAAGGCGGTGTACTACTCCCAGCCGAACTCTGGATTGGCCACATGCTCGGCCCTCACCAGCTTCCACCAATCACCTGCCGCCCCCTTCAGATAGAAAGCAGCCAGACGCACCTTGATCCCAGCAGGGACATCAAGGGTCTCAAAGGCGGTCTCCAGCTCGGAGATGTATGCCTCAAGCTTGGCGGATCGGTCTCCCCCTTAAAGTGTGCGGGTCGAAGGTCTGCAAGACTCTTCACCCAATTTGATTCCCTGGGTTGTGGCGGTGGAGGTGGTGCACCCACACCAGGCTGATAGCCCATGTGCCCTAATGCGGCAGCCATGATCTCGGCGATCGTCTGCCCTCCCGGTATCCCTGAAGCATCATCGCCCTAGCCACGACCTCGGCCTCCTCTAGGATGTCCTGCCATCTGAACAAGCATAACTCACATTAGATTCGTATCCACCACTGTTTCGGTTAACGAATTTATAACGTCCGTAGACGGTAAAGACGATTCACACTTAATAGTGGTCATCTGACTCTACTCACACTAACAGCTCACACCCTTAACCCATCACTTATTCCTTAACTTATATCCTAACTCGGTGGTTTCTTATGTCCGGTATTTCTTGATCAGAGCGTAACTACACTCTGATACCACTTTTGTAACACCCCATCCAAAGCCAATCGTGGTTATCGCTAAACTTAACGCTTAATCGAATTCGTCGCAGCGGAAATAACAAACACTGGACCTTGCCACGGTCTGATCGTTAGAACATACCAGCCTCCTTATATATTACAACACTTATCTAAAATGAACAACCGACCAATCACCACCAACCAAATACCACCCACCATCCGAGTATAAGTACTAAGTCATAATCACAACCTTACTTCAGCTTCAATATAAACAGACAGGAGCACAAGCGCAACCCGTACTCAAAATTAACAACCCATCCTAAGTCTAACCGCTCCTACTCTCGTGGTGCGACTTCATGGGTCTCTTACCTGCAAGTGTAAAAACAGCCCCCAAAGGGGGTCAGCAAGAATGCTGGTACTCCCTCTCATGGCCCCCAAGCTAACGGGGCTACGACGACGAATTGTCGATAGCATGGAAATTGATTACATACACAAGCATGATATGAAGTGCAATAAACAACAATCCACAGATGAACATACTTAGTTCACAAACAATGAACGACACAAGCGTTCCCTTATCAAGTGGGTTAGTAACCCCCTCCTTAGTCCAGATTTCCTTAACCTCAGTTCCTCACCTTACCTTAATCTTAACCTCAACTTATTCTCAGTATACAAACCGTTCCTGGAAGGGAATGGTTGTAGCTTAATTTCAAACCTGGGATTTAGGTGATCCCACCGCACCATCTTAATGCCACCTACCCTGGACGGGAGTCCAGCGTAGCTGTGCCGGCAACCGCCCTAGGCTACAAGTCCGAAGACAAGTCCTTAAGCGGAGGGCGGATCTGATTCAGATACCGTCCCCCTTTCCTTAGCATGCATGACCAGAGTCAGTCCCGAGTTTCCTCACTCAAGTTCCAGTTAGTAAAAATCTTAAACACCATGTATTAGTTAAACCTTAATGGGTATTAACCAACAATCACCAATACTTAACTCTTATTCTTAACTCAGTAAGTACTAAACTTGGTTAGTAACAATCTCAAGTCTCGTGGGTTAGTGTAAAGAAAACACATACACAACGAGAACAAATATAACCGGTTGCATGCTTTATCTTGTCTTAGTCATAGCAAGTAAACAGATAGCACACAAGCCGAGGGACACCTCGTTAGCAAGCAGGTCACAAGAAAGATTGTACCGTTCACCGTCGTCTGTCGTTTGTTTAACCTTCTCCGGGGTCCCAATTCACAAACCTAAAACATTGATTCATTTTTAGGCCATCAGTTATTTGCACCTTACTTAACTCACTTGGTCCCTAAAGATTCCCATTCAATATCCTCTTAGGTCTTTGCCACTTAATTATAAACTTAACTTTAAACATTAAAGTTTATACTTATCTTAGCTTAATCCCTTAGGTTCTTTGGTTCCTAATCATTACTACCCTACCAATGGCATACCTTAATACCAATCATCATCCTTAGAATTTAAAATTTCTTTTTTTTTTGTTTTAGGCTCGACCGAACTTACCGACCGACCCTACCCAAGGTCGGTCCATTTCAGAGACTTATTACCGTTTGAAAATTCTACCCCGACCGACCTTGCAAGTCCGGTCCCCAAGGTCGGTGTTATACCCAAAATTTCAACCCCCCCGGAAGAGAGTCTCTACTAATAGGCTAGTAGCGAGGGTTCCCAGTTCGATCGGCACATTTCAGAGTACTAGGGACAGCTTAGTCATCTCCAGGGGCATTTTCGTAATTTTTCAAGGCTCCTAAGCCCCCTATAGGCTTTCTCTCTCCTCCAAATAAGGGTCAAATCAATTCAAAATGCTTTGAAATTCCATGATAGAGGATGACATCTGAAGCATAATGGCGTTGGAATTTTGATTTTTCGAATTTCCAATAATTTTCTAGAAATTTCTGATTGAATCTGACGAGAAATTGAATTTAAAAATATTCCAATATCCAAAAAATTCGATTCCACTTTAGAAAAATCAGAAAATATCATCTTTTACCCATGTGTGAAATTTCATAATCAAATTCCTTTTGGAATCCCTTGAGCTAAAACGTCGGTAAATCTCGGTTTTTTACCGGATTTTCTATCTTTAAGGAAGCCTATATAAGGACCTTATCCCATGATCAAATCAGAACCTCAAGAACCCTAGACTCTCAAAGAAGGCAGCCGTCTTGTGAGCCTCGATTTTAAACCCTATCCTGTGTTGATTAAAGCTGATTAGGATCTAAACGGGTTTTAGGTCCACTTATAACCTAAGATTAATAACTATGTCGTATAACAATAATTATTAAAACCTAAGCTAGCTCACTGGAACCTATTATGAGTCGCCACCTAATTTTGACCTAGATTAAATTAGGAAAGGAGAGAGTTCGGGTTCGGGGGCTTGATATTCGACTTAATTAGGGTTCAATTACTTTCATCACCCCTAGAAGTCGTTTTTCCTCTACTTAGTTTAATTACGGCTTATTACGAGTCGTTTTAACCTAAGTGCGCGAGCTTCTGTTTTTTTAGTTTTTAACGTTTTTTGACAGAAAATTAAAGTGGAAATTAAAATTACCTAAACTAGGGTTTCGGAGGCAGAATTAGGTCAAATTTTGTTTCCGTCCGTAGCCACGGACCTAATTCCGAGACCACGGACCCCAGTTAACCTATATGAAAATAAAAGTCGAATTAAACAGAAAACAGAAAATTGTGAAGTCCGGGGCCACGGACATTATTAGAAAACCTAAATTTTAAAAATTTTAAAAAAATCCCGCCGCCGTCCGTGGGCGTCCGGGCTTACGGACAAGGAGTCCGGGACCCCGGACATGACGTCCGTGGGTGCGGACCGCCCTCGGACGGCGGCGTTAAGGCTGTTTCCGAAGGTGTTTTTGGCTCAAATTTTATGGGTGTGTAGCCTGAAAGATGTACAAAACGTTAGTGATTGAAAGTTTTCAATTTGAGTTCGAATTAAGCACGCAACTTAGTAAACAAGTTATTGGACAGAAGCTTAAACAAACAGCAATACAGAAGCGTACGAAGGTTAGTTTGAGCCCAAAATTTGACAGAGAGTTAATAAGGTCGTGGGGAATTAGAAAAGTAGAGTTGTAACCTGTTTTACCTTCGAATTCAAGGTGATTCTTCACACCGGGATTCGTCGAGTGCTTCGTTGATGGCAGACCCGAAAGGATTTCGAACCAAGCTTCTGGTTGTTGGTTGTTCTTGCTGTTCTTCACGTTTTGGTGTGTTTTTGTGGGGTTTTGATGACTATTGATGCTTTGGGGATTGGAAAACGTGTTTAGATGGTGATTTCGGGGGATTTTCGGTATGATTTGGGTGGCCGGGTGTTGGAAAACGTGAGAGGAGAGAGAGAGGAGGCTGTGTTTTTTGACTCTCTAGGGTTCTTGAGCATATGAGGTTCTCCTTTTATCCAAAAACCTATCCCCTTATATAGACTTTTTAAAGATAAAGAAAATCTAGTAAAAGTAAGATTTTTCGATATTTTAGTTAAGTGACTTCCCAAAGGAATTTTGCTGTGAAATTTTAACCACGTGTCAAGGATGGAAATTATGAATTTTCTGAAGTGGAGTCGGATTTTTTAAATGTTGGAATATTTTAAATTGAATTTCTTGTCAGATTCAGTCAGAAATTGCTAGAAAATTATTGGAAACTCGAAAAATCAAAATTCCAACGCCATTATGCTTAGAATGTCATCCTCTATCATGGGTTAAAATATCAAAGCATTTCAAGCTGATTTGGGCATCCTTGGAGGAGAGAGAAAGCTTATAGGAGGTCTTAGGAGCCTTTAAAGATTACCAAAACGCCCCTGAAAATGACGAAGCTGCTCCTCATGCCATGGGATGCGCTGCTCGAGCCGGAATCCCTCACTACTTGATTAAAATGCCCCTCACAACACCAGGACCTCGTAGACCCTAACCAGGGGGGTCAAAATTTTGGGTATAACAGATTGCCCCCCGTCAACTAGGCTTTGTAATGAGGATGAGAAGACTAGTTGATGCCTGAGTGATACCCCAAAATTTTGGATCTTAAAAGACCCTACATGTAGATTGTGTTAAGCTATTCTAAGGCGCTGACTACCTATGAGTGAGAATGAAAAAGAAAAGACGTCAAGCGATTCTAAGGTGTTGACTACCTAAAAATGAAATGATGAAATAAATGTCAATCGATTCTAAGGCGTTGACTACCTAAAAATGAAATGATGTCAAGCTATTCTAAGGCGTTGACTACCCATAATGAATGAGATGATGTCAAGCTATTCTAAGGCGTTGACTATCTATCAGTGATTGAAAGTTGGTGTTGGGTCGAGTTCTTCTATTCGGGTGAGTTCTGCTGCTCTAGTGAGTTCTGCTGCTCTGGTGAATCTGAATCTTTGGCTGAGAATCTGTATCTCTGAAGAGTCTACACCTTCAGCTGAGAATCTGTATCCCTGAAGAATATGTACCTTCGGCTGAGAATCTGTATCCCTGAAGAATCTGTACCTTCGGGTGAGAATCTGTATCTCTGAAGAATCTGTACCTTCGGGGTGAGAATCTGTATCTCTGAAGAATCTGTACCTTCGGGGTGAGAATCTGTATCTCTGAAGAATCTGTATCTCCGGGGTGAGAATCTGTATCTCTGATCGGGTGAGAATCTGTATCTTCGGGGCGGGAGAATCTGTATCTCTGAAGAATCTGTATCTCGGGGTGAGAATCTGTATCTCTGATCGGGTGAGAATCTGTATCTCTGAAGAATCTGTATCTTTGGGGTGAGAATCTGTATCTCTGAAGAATCTGTATCTCCGGGGTGAGAATCTGTATCTCTGATCGGGTGAGAATCTGTATCTCTGAAGAATCTGTATCTTCGGGGCGAGAATCTGTATCTCTGAAGAATCTGTATCTTCGGGGTGAGAATCTGTATCTCTGGTCTATGATGAGGAGTCTCGTACTGAAGAAGATGCATGGTCGCAATGAAGAAAATGATGGGTCTCGCACTGTTGAAGATGGTGGGTCTCGCACTGAAGTCTCGTACTAAACGGATGAAGGAAAAGCTGGATCTCACACTGATTCTAGAAAATGCAGGGCCTTGCCCTGATTTTGGGTCTCGAACTAAAAATGAGTTAGGAAGATAATGGTCTCGCGTAAATGATGAAAACTGATTATTGGAGTGCCAAACATGGCAATGATGATAAGATGTATGCAATCAAAATATATGAAATATACTCGTTCAAAACAGGAAACTGTTGGAAAAGGTGGCAATGTTGAGGTGTTATGCAAAAGTTGTAAAATGCAACTAAAGTGTTTGTTGGAAGCTTGCCCAAAACAAGGAACTGTTGAAAATTGTGCCAAACATGGCAATGCTTGAGAAAGACTCTACTGAAAAAGGAAAGTGAAATGATCATCTCCTGACTAAAAATTTATATCTGCAATTTGTTTCTTGAAAAAATGAACACGTCATTGGTGGAAGTGTGGGGGGTTGTTTGTTGTGGTGCTGAAGGCTTTTGCCGGTGTTCAGGATTTGTGACAGACCTGGGATTGGGTTGTGATTTTGGATGGAGGTCAGGGTTATGACGGGCCTGATGTTTTTGTGGAGGTAAGGCCAATGACGGGCTTGAGAGTGAGTGTGTGGTGGTAAGGGCTTATGTTTGCCTGTGGTGGGATGGTGGTGCTCGAGCTTTAGGTTTTAATTGGTGTTGACATGGCAATTGTTGGAACCAACAATGCCCCCAGTATTTTTTCCTTAGGACAAGCTGAGCTAGAGTTCATGGCAATCGATCGAAACGATCGATTGCCCCCAGTATTTTCTTTGATCTAAGCGCGAGAACGAGTCTCGTCCTCACAGGGTCAAGGCTTATGTTTCGATGTGGTGCTTCCTAATCTACACTCAGCGTGTTTGATGCTTGTACTTGTTTTCTGCTCACGGTCACAACTTCTAGACCATTGAATTCGATATTTGGTGGATTTACGCATTTGATCTGTTACTTTCACGTGATTAGACACACAACTATCAAGTCGGAAGTCTTTAAAGCTTATAACGTGGCCATGGGGTGTGATGAAGGACAACGGGACCATGGAGGGATATTTGAGGTATGTGGAGCTTAAGTGGGTGACCAAAGCTGCAACTTGCGTCTTCTCTCGGATTCATCTTCCTTGTCTTGAAGTCGTCTAGCCGCCTTGTGCTGACGTTGTTTTCGAGCTTCTGGACTTGGACTTTTGAAGTTGTCCTTTACACCATTTCTCTTTTTGTCATTTGGATTTCTTCGAGGCACTTCGGGTTTGCCTTTTGTTTTATCCTTTCTTGACTTTGCCTTCGGGGTTCTTGTGTTCCCGGCTTTGGGCTTCGAGAGCTATTTTGATGTGAGCTCTTTAGATCCTGTGTCACTCTAGGACCATTTGCGGATCACTTCGTCATGCTGATAGCGGCGTTGCTTCTTTGGATTAATGAGAATGTTATCTGAGAGTCAGGCTCCTCGCTTCCTTTGGTCACCGGGTCGAACATTCATCATTGGCTAGGTTATTTTGTGGAGCTCATAATATCGAAAAGGGATATATGAAAGGCTCAGTGGGGGTGCCTAGGGTTTAATGACAGGGTTTACAAGCCTTTGGCTATGTGGTGCTGTACCTAGGTGCTTCGTCATTCCTGATAGTTGTGTATCCATTCTTTGTTACTTTTCGCAGATCTAAGAGTAAATTTACAAATTATCTCCTTCGGTCGGAGTTATGCCGTTTACCTCACCTTTGAATGTGGTCTCACCGGAGTCGTGTAAAAATGACACGCTCATTCACTCATGGTTTTTCCGCTCAAGACACTCTCGTGAATTTCACTGAGAGACTAGTTCACACGCTTAAACGAAAGATGAAAGATGACGTACCTAAACTCAGATTGCCCCCAGTATTGATTTGGGGTTTATGACAACACTTAAACAGATGTGGATTTGGAATGCTTTGTGGATGTTTTGAGATAGACTGTGGTGTATGGACGGACATGTTCACCCTTTTTAGAAACAACAGATAAGTCGTTCTATTCGGTTGTCAGAAAATAATTATTTCATGATCCTTTTTCTTGAAAAACATTTTTGTTTATTAAACGAATGCACAAAAAATTCACAAATGGAAAGATAACATCAAAAATTGTAATCTTAGTAAAACTACCTAAAGCGATAAAGGGAAGCTAACTACCATAAAAGTTAGAAGAATGATTGAGAAAAGAAAAACTACTAAATCGAGAAAACTTTTGAAATAGTGATGTTGAACAGTCTGATGCCAACGTGTTGAAGACTGGAGCTGTTGACCGTCGGGGCGCCATTGACCATGATTGTCTTCCTTCCAAGCTTCGAGTGGGCCCTGTAAAATGCCCATGGGTTATGTAGGAAGTAACTGGGCTTGAGTCTTCGCCAAACTGAGAGTGAAGTGCGTAGATTAGAGTGATTCCTAGACTAGAACGGACATGTAGGCCTGAATCCAGAAATTGAGCAAACAAGCTGAAAGAAATCACATGGACCGTGAATGGGCCACTGGGCCGAGGGATAAGCCTTGATGTCTAGATTCGTTTGATGCTCTTGTTGGGCCTTGAAGCCGGAAACTGGAATGAATGAATTATGCAAACTATCTTGGATTCAAATGTTTTATGGGCCGAAATTCTGATTGAGAGCGAAGCTCATGGGCCAAAACTATGAACTGGTCTATGGGCTCAAATGGAATGAGTTATGAGTGTGGTACTTGGGTCAGAATGATTGCTCTAGATGTGAACTGGAATTTGGGCCGAGTGATTTGGTTTGGCCTAACAGATGACACCTAGACCTAAGGTTTAGGGTCATGATAAGAAGTCTACCTAGACTAGAATGAGCCCTTGGGCCGGAATGTGTTTGGGCCTGAAGTAAAGCACATGAGCTGGAATGGTCCCTAAATCACAAATGGGCCTAACTTTCTTCGGGCCAGAGAAGATGGTTGCTAAGCCGAAAAAGATTTTATTTTCAGGACTTGTGAGTTATTTAGAGTTCAGATGGATTTCCTTTTTATGGGCCTAGAACTAAATTGATAATTCAAATTAGGCTGAAAGAGAAATCACCAAAGTCTAAACTTTTGGGCCGAAGCCCAAATGACACACATATCAAACCAAACAGGGCCTCTGGGCCGTAAACAATAAAGCTGCCAATTCGGGTGGGCTGAGTTGATGTAGGAGAGGTTCCTATCAATTTCTAGGCTGCGTAGTGGGCCGATCATACAAGCAAACAAGGCCCTCACAAGTTCAACATGTCCTCACTAGACGCTTTGATCAAACCGGGTATGGATCGACCCGAAGAGGTGCTTGGGGCATGGGCCCAGGTTACCACAAAGGAATAGGGCTTGCACGCTATTCTCTTTGGGCTTCCCCACTTTTTCACATCACCTGAAGGTGTGCGTCTACGGTCGGGTCTTTGACTGACCAAACATTGGGCTTGGTAAGGGCACTGCCAGGAAAACGCTTGGGGCTAAAGCCCAGGTATTAAGGGGATGTGGTTAGACGACATCCTCCTCTTTTTCCCCGCTTATTCACATCACCTAAAAGGTGTGAGTCCCTGACAGGGGACCCTCAAACGGGTCCCGGGGTGAAATCGGTTTGCATGGACCCTCGCTCTCACATGATGCAAAGGTGCAGAAATTAAAGTGCGCACAAAAGTAAACAAACAAAGTAATAAAGCCATAAATAAACATTTTCGAGTTAAGCCCTCTTTCTTAAAATTAAACAAGTTAAAATTAAGAGTTTAGTCCCCAGCAGAGTCGCCAGTCTGTGAGCCGATTTTGATTTTAAACCCTATCCTGTGTTGATTAAAGCTGATTAGGATCTAAACGGGTTTTAGGTCCACTTATAACCTAAGATTAATAACTATGTCGTATAACAATAATTATTAAAACCTAAGCTAGCTCACTGGAACCTATTATGAGTCGCCACCTAATTTTGACCTAGATTAAATTAGGAAAGGAGAGTTCGGGTTCGGGGGCTTGATATTCGACTTAATTAGGGTTCAATTACTTTCATCACCCCTAGAAGTCGTTTTTCCTATACTTAGTTTAATTACGGCTTATTACGAGTCGTTTTAACCTAAGTGCGCGAGCTTCTGTTTTTTTTAGTTTTTAACGTTTTTTGACAGAAAATTAAAGTGGAAATTAAAATTACCTAAACTAGGGTTTCGGAGGCAGAATTAGGTCAAATTTTGTTTCCGTCCGTAGCCACGGACCTAATGTCCGAGACCACGGACCCCAGTTAACCTATATGAAAATAAAAGTCAAATTAAAAAGAAAACAGAAAATTGTGAAGTCCGGGGCCACGGACAGGCTGTCCGTGGCCCGGACATTATTAGAAAACCTAAATTTTAAAAATTAAAAAAAATCCCGCCGCCGTCCGTGGGCGTCCGGCTTACGGACAAGGAGTCCGGGACCCCGGACATGACGTCCGTGGGTGCGGACCGCCCTCGGACGGCGGCGTTAAGGCTGTTTCCGAAGGTGTTTTTGGCTCAAATTTTATGGGTGTGTAGCCTGAAAGATGTACAAAACGTTAGTGATTGAAAGTTTCAATTTGAGTTCGAATTAAGCACGAAACTTAGTAAACAAGTTATTGGACAGAAGCTTAAACAAACAGCAATACAGAAGCGTACAAAGGTAGTTTGAGCCCAAAATTTGACAGAGAGTTAATAAGGTCGTGGGGAATTAGAAAAGTAGAGTTGTAACCTGTTTTACCTTCGAATTCAAGGTGATTCTTCACACCGGGATTCGTCGAGTGCTTCGTTGATGGTAGACCCGAAAGGATTTCGAACCAAGCTTCTGGTTGTTGGTTGTTCTTCACGTTTTGGTGGTGTTTTGTGGGGTTTTGATGACTATTGATGCTTTGGGGATTGGAAAACATGTTTAGATGGTGATTTCGGGGGATTTTCGGTATGATTTGGGTGGCCGGGTGTTGGAAAACGTGAGAGAGAGAGAGAGAGGAGGCTGTTTTTTGACTCTCTAGGGTTCTTGAGCATATGAGGTTCTCCTTTTATCCAAAACCTATCCCCTTATATAGACTTTCTTAAAGATAAAGAAAATCTAGTAAAAGTAAGATTTTTCGATATTTTAGTTAAGTGACTTCCCAAAGGAATTTTGCTGTGAAATTTTAACCACGTGTCAAGGATGGAAATTATGAATTTTCTGAAGTGGAATCGGATTTTTTAATGTTGGAATATTTTTAAATTGAATTTCTCGTCAGATTCAGTCAGAAATTGCTAGAAAATTATTGGAAACTCGAAAAATCAAAATTCCAACGCCATTATGCTTAGAATGTCATCCTCTATCATGGGTTAAAATATCAAAGCATTTCAAGCTGATTTGGGCATCCTTTAGAGGAGAGAGAAAGCTTATAGGAGGTCTTAGGAGCCTTTAAAGATTACCAAAACGCCCCTGAAAATGACGAAGCTGCTCCTCATGCCATGGGATGCGCCGCTCGAGCCGGAAACCCTCACTACTTGATTAAAATGCCCCTCACAACACCAGGACCTCGTAGACCCTAACCAGGGGGGTCAAAATTTGGGATAACACGTCTCTTGCTCTTCACGTTTTGAACCCAGAGCCACAATCAAACACCAAAATCTCACCAAATCAACACCAAAACACATTTTTCAACTCCCACAACATCATCCATCATCAAAACCTCACCAAAACAGCACCAAAACGTGAAGAACATCAATAATAACAAGGAGTCAGAAGATGGGTTCGAAGTTCTTCCGGATCCGCCGTCAACGAGGCCTCCAAACTGCGATCTGAAGGTAAACAGGTGATAAGTGCAAAACATATAGACTTTTAAGGTTTAATCACCTTATTAATTGCAGCATTTTAGTAATGTTTCTCACTTATCTTTGGTTTTTTTCCTATAATTATGTTGTTATATTAACTGATGTATTATATGTGTTAAAATGTAGGAAAAATACCAATTAAACACAAACATTATAAGGGATTAAAAGAGGGAGATGGAAGAGTCACGCGACAAGGGCGTGTGCACGCCTGGTACGGATATGAGTAGAGGCGACCGCCCGTAGTAGCTGGCGGACAAGAGAGTGGCAACCGCCTCTTAATGGGCGGTCAAGGAGGCGGACAAGGAACACAAGACCGCCTCTAAATGGGCGGACGACACAGAGGAGACCGCGAGGCGGACGTGAACTGAGTGTACCGCTTGATAAACAGGCGGACAAGATAGAGGAGACCGCCACTTATCTAGCGGACATGTGAAAATAGGCTTATCTTCTACGCCGACTCGCTCTGCAACTTGAGACGGCGCCTACCAGAAATCACGCACGCGTTGCAGCCTGTCCCCTGCGCAATCAATGAGCTGCAATCAATGGGGAGCTGCAATCATCGAGCGCAATCAATGAAGCTGCTGCTCTGCTTCTTCTTCCTCTATAAATACAACACTCGTCTCACCTTCTCCGGTGTCCTTCCAGAGGTTCCGTCCGTGGTTCCTCCTGGAGTTCCAATTCACACCATCATTCCATCTTCGTACCACTTCACTTTCACTCACTCGTTCATTTTCATTTCTAATCTCCCGCTTCTCCATTTATTTTCTTTCCATTTCATTATATGTATACTCTAGGAATAATTATTATGTATCTGTATTAATTATGCAATATGTTTTACTGGTTTTAGTTTTAATGAAGTTTGTTACGGTTAAAGGTTTTCTCGCCATCTTTTAATGAACCTCATGAATTTATTAAAATGCTTTACTAAGTCTGTTTTTGATTTCATCGGTTGGAAACAGATGGGTTGATTAAGCCGTAAAACTGGGGGAAACTTATTTTCATCGTTTAAGTTAGTACTCAGTTGCAAATGTAATCCCTCAACACTCCTCTGCCGTTCGCAGGCTTTTGCTTGAGTTTTCATCGGACCTTGCATTACAGGTGAACGAGTTCTTATGAGTTTTCATCGGACCTTAAGAAAATAACAGGAATCTTGCCAAACAGTTATAATTAAACCAGTAGACCTAGCATGAAAGAGCAGATATATATTAATGTGAACCAGAGTCCCGTTTAGTTTATTTGCTTACTTAGTTAATTTTATTAACTGTTTTTATTTATATGTAACAAGTCAATTAATCCCCCCCTCTTGTGACACGCTTAGGTACTATAATATGTATATTAGTCCCGTGGTTCGATATCCGGTCGCTTACATTTTCACTATACTACTGCGACGGGGATTTGTTTGCAGCCCGACGTTTATTTTGAGTTTTTAATTTCTTTCTTTTATGTTAATTACACCTGTTCTAACCACTCACTTTATAACGTCTGCAAAATGGCGCCGTTGCCGGGGACTAGATTTATTCTAGTTCCTAAGCCCCGGATTATTCACCTGTTTAATTATAAATATTTTGTTCTCTTATTTCTGTTAATATTTTGTCTATAATATTTTGTTTGTTGTTAATATTAATTATCTACTATATTTTGTTAATATGAATTATCTAATAATCTGTTAATATTAATTGGGCACCTGATTTTGGACATTTGGACATTTGGACATCTGACATTCGGACATCTAACTTCTAACATCTAATTTTAACTTCTAACATTTTAATTTTGTGTATACTAACATTTAATATTCCATTGTCTCTAACATTTTATTTCCATTGTCCTTAACATTTAATTTTATGTAATTAACCACTAACTTATAATATTATGTAATCTAACTACTAATTATTATTTATGTGTAATAATGTTTGATCTGTGTTATTCTTATTCGTTGTGTTAAAAAAAAAAAACGAAACAGGGGTTGTCCGCGTGGACAACCGCCCCGTTTCAGGCGGACTCACACACGAGACCGCCTCGCGGACGTCTCCCTCTTGTCCGCCACTTAACGTGCGGACGCCACACAGTTGTCCGCCACTTACCTAGCGGACGGACTTCGCAAAATAATAAAAAAAAAGCTTCAAACGCCGCGTTTTGCAATCTGTTCTTCCCCAAATTAGAGAGCTCGAACCAGTACAGAGGAGAACGAACAAGCCCGCGCAACTTCCCTCCTCTTCAATTCAAACAACTTCCTCAATTCTCCACCAAATTACGCAAGGTTAGTACCGAAATCTTTGTTTTTCAATTCTTAACGTTTCTATAGTTTCAAATCCACAAATAATGAACTACACTAGGAGAAATTAAGACTGAACTTTCGAACCCAAGGTCGACCCGTTCGAAAATTCGAGCTTAATATGCGATTTTTTGTCTCAGATTCTTCTTCTATAATCATAATATACATACACAAGGTTAAATCTACACTGATTATACTTAAATTGTCGTTTTGGATGAATTTCAAATTTAGGTATATGTAGATACGAGACTTGCTATGTTGAAATAGCATTCTCCAATTGTATTATGCCTTGTTTATTAAACGAATGAATTTATGATTATAGTTGTTATATGTGGATTTATGCTGAACGGTATTAATTAAATTACTGCGTTTGACTGAATTATTGTGGAGAATCATAGATTTTTAGGGGAGGTTCTGTCGTTTTTTCGACAGAATTTATGTTGTATAATTATTCTGTTTATATTTCATATTATTTGTTCTTCTTGTTTTTGTTTGTTAATATTATTAAAATGTTTATGTCAAATATTAATGCTTTGTTAATAATATTAATTTTATGTTGTTTTTAATATTAATATTTATGTTGCTATTAATATTAGTTTTTATGTTGCTTTTTGTTTATTAATATTGTTAATTCTTAATGTTTTTATTTTATGTAGTACTTTATTATGTTGTTTACTAACATTTTGTAGACCTATACTGTTTAAACCTAATCAAACTTCTGGAAGGTAACAGTTCGGTTTGCTTCATGTTTTTATTTTATGTAGTACTTTATTATTTTTGCTTAAGTTATTTATGCCTAATTGTTTATGTTTTTCATATTATTATTTCTTTTGGTACCACTTGAGTTCTGCTGGCTATATATGATTTTCTTTTCAGAATAAATATTCGAACATATAGCTGAACTCGCCTATGGGAGCAACCTCAGTTGCTCTAGGAATTCGATACCTTTGGTTGAACACTTGCGCGAACTCAAGTGTGAGGAACGTCTCACCCCCGCCAAAGCTCTAAGTGTGAGGAAGGATACCTTCCTCAATCTACGATACAAGGGGAGTTTCAATTCTTCATTTATTATCTTACTGTTCAACCTACATGCGTTTTAATCCTTTATGAGTCTCATATTTGAAAGGTCATTTTCTTGATTTAATTCTGAACAATGAGGACATTGCTCCTCTTAAGTGTGAGGAAGGAGAGACCTTTCCCTGAAAATATGACAGTTGTTCCATTAATGCCACACTCACTTATTGCTACTCTAAACTGCCTATAAAAAAAAATTGATAAAAATGAGGTAAAATAATTGTAGGAGTGTCTGAAATTATGTCAAGTGACAACTGAAAGATAGTTTTATTTAAAGGAGTTTGTATAAAATTATTTTCCATCAAAATACTCTATTTTTGCTCAAAAAATGATAGATTTGCTAATTGTAAAAACCAATTTAGTTTAGCTTGGGATTATGGAATATGTGGAAAGTCATGGAAAGAAAAGGATAAAGACAAGGTACTCCGCTGTTTATGAATTTTCTTAACCAAAACAGGCCTCGTCTATCCGGTTATTAAGTTCTTTGGGGTGCTTTAACACCTATCTACCTAAGGTCTCGTGATCTGGGATAGAAGACCCAACACCGCTACAAGGATAGAGAGAAAAGTCTGGGGTACAGGAAAAATAATGCAATTTTAAAAAAAAAAATTTGGATGTTCTGGATATACAATTTTTGCATCCAAAAGAAAAAAAAGAGATGTAAATAAAAAAATTGCAATTTATATTTATGAACATGAGTACGTGGTGTTGAAAGGTATTGCGGAATAAGGCATTACTTCACACCCCTTGTCATCCCGGGTTAGAGAATGAAATTGGTTGAAAATCCCAGGTTAATCTAACTTGTTTTCTGCAGTTAGTTTTTCTATGCTTTTATTAAAATTTTTCTTCTTCACTGTTTATAAAAACCTACTTCTAAGAGCAGAATTATTCTTTCAATTGTCACTTTGTCTAAATTCCCTTCTACACTTATTTAATCTTGTTTTATTATTAAGGCTTAGAGATAATTATATTCCTTATTTGCTTGAGGACAAGCAAAAGTCAAGTGTGAACAGGTTATAACTCTAATTTTCTAACTCCCCACAACCTCATTAACTGTCTGTTAAATTTTGGGCTCAAACCAACCCTTTTTGGCTTCTGAATAGCTAATTACTTTTGCTTCTGCCTTGTTACTTGTTTATCACGTTTCGTACATAATTCGACTCCAAACTGCGATCTTTCAATTACTAACATATTGTACATCTTTCAGGCTACACGTGCATAAATTTTGAGTCGAAAACACCTTCGGGAACCACCATAAAACCCCTGTCCGTAGGTGGTCCGGGATCTCGGACCTATGGTCTGGGACCACGGACGGGTTGTCCGTGGCCACGGACACCCACGGACGGCGGCGGGATTTTAAAATTTTAAAAATTTAGGTTTTGCTAAAGTATGTCCGGGCCTACGGACGTCCTGTCCGTGGCACCAGACTTTTCAAATTTTTGTTTTCTGTTTAATTCGACTTTTATTTTCACATAGGTTATCTAGGGTCCGTGGTTACGGACATTAGGTCCGTGGCTACGGACGGAAACAAAATTTGACCTAATTCTGCCTCCTAAATCCTAGTTTAGGTAATTTCAACTTTCACTTTTATTTTTAGTCAAAAAATGCTAAAAAACAAAAAAAAACAGAAGCTTGCGCACTTAGGTTAAAACGACTCGTAATAAGCCGTAATTAAACAAAGTAGAGGAAAAACAACTTCTAGGGGTAATGAAAGTAATTGAACCCTAATTAAGTCGAATATCAAGCCCCCGAACCCGAACTCTCCTTTCCTAATTTGATCTAGGTTAAAATTAGGTGGCGACTCATAATAGGTTCCAGTGAGCTAGCTTAGGTTTTAATAATCATTGTTATTTGACATAGTTATTAACCTTAGGTTATAAGTGGACCTAAAACCCGGTTAGATCCTAATCAGCTTTAACCAACACATGATAGGGTTTAAAAATCGAGGCTCATAGTCGGTCCATTCCCGAGAGTTTTCCCCGTGGGAAATTGGAGCTCGACCGAACTTGCCATGTCCGGTCCCAAGTTCGGTCGATTCCAGAGACTTAATTCCTTCACAAAATATAAGCCCGACCGAACTTGTAAGTCCGGTCCCCAAGTTCGGTCAATTCCAGAGACTCTTTCCGGTAGTGTAAATTGAGCTCGACCGACCTTGCAGGTCCGGTCCCTAAGGTCGGTCGGCTCTAGAACCTTGTTTCTAAATTCCCATTTAACTCCAAACTTCTCCTCATATATGCTAATATGTTATAACCTCATTTGGGCACCTCAAATACACCTTAAACCAACCACTAAACACTTTAAATCACTCACCAACATCCACTTTAATCATTATGCATTTTTCCTTGTAATCATGCCAACACTTGTAATATTTTCCACTAGGTTTCTAGGTGGTGGTTCATACCTAATGTAACCACTATGCCAAATGCTTCCCCACCACTATAACATCATCTCCCAAGCATCTTTCACCATCTAAAACTCTTTTATGCATTTACTTAAAGTTCCTTCACAAGCTTATTCTTCCATCCATCAACACATTATTTCCTTCCTAGTTGTTTACCAACATTTGCCTAAGTCCTAAATACTCAAATACATTCTCTTGATTCCTAAATCCTTCATAGTGATGCCTAAGTCATTATAACTCATTAAAACACCATAATCTCACCCCTTTTTCATCAAGACAACCTCTAAAACTTCCTAGTACTTCCTTAGTCATGAAATCTCCTTAGAGCATCTTAAACACTTAGGTTCTTCACTAAATTTTGCCATGGGTTCTCTAGTATATTGTTACACCCAACCACTTGGTTTTTCACCATCAGACAACCAAGATCACTCAAATTCTCATCACCACACCTTAACACACAATTTACATCAAAACTACACCACATCATTATATAGTGTATAAACTTAAATGCTTTGCACTTAGGCCCTTAAATGACAATAATCTTAACCACTGAATTTCCACATATATTTGCCTTTGACCTGTGAATACACACAACAAGGCTCCCATTGAAATAAAATGTTTCTTGTAATTCACCTCAACATTGTTTGACTATCTCTTTTCGCATTTGCTCCTTAGTCACAAGTTCACAAGTATAGTCATTGTTTCTCCTAGGTTGTATATAGCCCTTTTCTAATGTAAACCTTAAGCCACACTCATCACATATCTAAATCCCATTCCCTTAAACAATAAAACACCTTAAGGTAAGTAATTTACCTTGTTCTTTTACAAGTTTTACAACTTTCTTCCTTAGGTTTTTCCTTACTCAATCTCGGTCACCAATATATATCTCCTTGCCAATGTTCTAACCAACATCCAATGACTCCAACGAGTACTAGATAATACACTAACCCTAAGGAACAAACCCTAGGTTAAAAATGTGCTTTAAGGTATTAAGGTGATTGTTTTACCTTGGTTTCTCAAGACAAGCTTGAATATGAAGCAAGAAGGACCTCCTCAATCCTTTGAAGAGTAGAAAACAAGCTAGAACAAGGCATTAAAATGAAGCCTCATGAGCATGTATTTTCGGTCAAGAAGAAAAGTGATGGAAACCTAGATTTTCTTACACTTTCTTTACCTTAAGAGAATGGAGAAGCCAATGAAGTCTCCAAGCTTGAGTTTCCTCCTCTAATGGTGATTTGGCTTGGCACCAAAATGGAGCTCTTGAAGTTTTGAAAAGATAGAAAGAGAGAGCTTGAGCTAACTAAGAAGAATATGTAATTTGTTTTGGTTTTGGAGCTAAAATGAGTAAGTAGTGTACAAAGGAAGGTGGAGCTAGCATGGGGTTGTTCTTCACGTCAATGGAGAAGGGAGAGAGCAACTCAAAACCATGGGAACAAGAGAGAATGAAGAGGTGAGGAGAGAGGTGATTAAAGGTAAGATATTTATCTTGTAAAGTAAATAGTAGTTTTGCTTTATAATTATTTGTTTACTTAATAACTAATAAAGGTGGTGACTCACCTTGTAAAAACCGGCCCCCATTAAGTAACAAGGGGTACTTAAGTCTTTGTTGACCAAATATCTCACTTATATTGACTTATGTTATAAACTAGCTTAATTAAATTACTATTCAGAAAACAAGGCACATTGTTGTGAAATTTTTGATTTCCCATTGATTTAGACTTCCTAATGTGATACTAATTAGTACACATATTAATTAAAGAGTAATGATGGACATTTAGCCATTCAAAACCCATTTATAAGACAATTTTTCAAAAATGTGCTTTAAGACTCCTTAAAGCACATTTTGTGTTTTAACTTGTTTTCAAGCTTGGTTTTCTTTGGTAATTGATTTAAAATGACCATTAGGATATTACTAAGGTCTTAGAACAATATTTGGGTACTCACCCAAATCTCTCCAAGCTTAGAGCACGTTTTTGCTTAAACTGCTCTTTTGGTGTTTCCTTATGTTTTCTTTGATTATAAATGTTTCTTAATGTTTCTAAGGCATTATTTGGCCTCCTCATAACTTAGTTTATCCTTTAAACACCATATCTAAGTTTGGGGTATTTCAGTTAAGTATTTATTGAATAGGATCATGTCGGGTCAAAGTACTTGGCATTATGCCTCTGGATATTCAAGACCTTCGCTCATAGGCTCAGGTGACCTCGGTCTCATAGGTAAGGAAACAAATGTCGAAGTATCCTATTAGGTAAGAGGTTACCTAAGTTAGGTCCCTCTATATTTTTGATACTTACTAACACATACAAGTCTCATCGACTGATAATTATAAATACGCATTTTAGCCTCATATATTTGGTTTAAGTTCTAGGCTTACCGGTTTCACGCTGAGCGCTAGCCTCAGCGCCTGAAGTTCCCACTGTGTACTAGGTGTTTCTTCCTGGAACTATCTCCTTTCCCCTCCGACTCCCGGATGAGGATGGTGTAGACACCAAAAATTCTCACCCATTTTATTTTGAAACAAAAAATACGAAAGAAGGCACGCCTATAGAAACAAGGCGGTCGTCCCCGTTTTCAATCAAAGGGGAATCTCTTTCTCCCGACATTTAAACTTCACATTCCTAGGGAAAAAGAGCACGAGCCTTTTATTGCAATCCGTTTTAACCAACTTCATTTTGTACACTTATTTTGTAGCTTTTGTTTTAGAATATTTCACTGTTTTATTATTACCTTGTATTATTTCGTGTACTCGATCGGTTCATACTTTTATCATTATTTATTACTTCCTTTTGAATATCTCTGTTTTATCGTCACTATTTTTATTATTATTTCGTGTGTCCTTTTTACTACTATCATTTTCCATTTATTTTGAATGTTTTATCTTCATTACGAGCATTAATTTTCATTATTTCATGTACATGTGCTATTCTTTTTATTCATATCTCATTACGTTTTGAATCTTATTTTCAATTGTATTCCATTCTTTCATGTCATTAGTTCAATCATCTCATTTGATTGTATATACTTTCTTTTGGATTCATCGCGTTTTTAGGAGAGTTATCCAGTTGAATTTAGAGCTCTTGTATTATTTCTCGCATGCGTATACTGAAATCCGACCCAGCATAACTGGTAAAGTACTCTCCATGCATTTCTTCTCGTCCCGAGTTCGATCCCTGGCAAGGAACGGATGGCGTTTTATTGTTTGTCTTTTGTCCTGGCTCGCAACGGAGCTTTTGTTTCGCTAGTCGCAGTAATATACCGAATTCCACCGCGGCTCAACCGGTAGAGTACGAGAGGAAGGAGGGTGGAGGTCTCGGGTTCAAGACTCAACACAGGCGTTTTTTATCTTTCATAGCATGTAATTTTCGGACCTGATGCAACCTGCTCCAGCTTGAACCCGTTTTCAGCCCAAATAACTCAAACAAGCCCAACTTCATACTAGCCCATAGAATAATCAGATTCCCCTTAAGGAAAAAACCTTAACTCCTCATTATAAAGAGGAGAACAGTAGCAGACTTGTAGACAACGTTTTTGAAAGCCTGGAACATTCTCTTATTCCCTGTCGATTTTGAAATCCCGATCAACCTTTTGCTCCATTCGTCTGCTCTCTGGGTTTGCCCTTTCCCCGCACCAACTCCACTTCCATACGCTCAGAACTCGCCATCGCCACCACCGTCCACCTTTAAAAACCCATCACCGGAAACTTTGCACCACCCTGGTCTTCCGGTCCCGTTTGCAAAGAGTAAGTTCTCACACGTTTCCCCACTGATAGTCTTTTCTCTTCGAAAGGGAATTTCATTCTCAACTGGAAGAAGTTCCACTTTCCCTTTCCCGATTTCGATTTCATAATTCCTTCTCACCGATGAACCCTTTTACGGGTGAGGATCATTCGATGACTTCGTCATGGATTGCCTGACGTCAGTGCCATCGCCCTCCCTCTCTTCGAATCATTTCGCATTTCTTTATCCGTCTCTGTATAATGTTCGTTTGTGATGTCTGTCCTTTCGATTTCGTTCGCATTAATGTTTGCATGTGTTGGTGATAGTAAGAAAGGGGAACGGTTTTGCTGGAAAATATTCCACTCTGTAGACCGAGTTCCTCTTTCCCTCCTGTGTACCTTCCTTAACAGTAATTATCGAACCTGTTATAGACCTTGTAGTCTATGGACATGGTATGGATTCGAACCTATGGTGTTAACCCAGTCATACGTATGTGAATGATCGACGTCAGAACTTTTGTTTTATGTTTTCTTTTTTACTTCTTCTCCCTCTTTTCCTTTCGTTCGGGCAGATGATGAGAATCATCAGTCTCATTCATCTGTTCTCTCTGTCTGGCATTCCCACGGTGACCTTCTATTGGTAATTATCTGTGCGCGCTACCATTTTCGTTCTGCTAAAAGAAGAAAAGAGTTGGAGTTTTGGAGGTTTCATTTATTCTGGGTGTTCCTTGTTTTATCTCGGACATGTTCACGCTTTTCTGATTATTCTGGGTTTTGTTGCCCATTTGTTCTCTGTACTCTTGGTTGTGTCTCTGAGTAGACCAGTGGAGTCCGTAGACTAGTGCAGGTTTGTGACTGTTTGTTCAAGTGTGTGCATTCGATTCCTCTATCCATATGTTACAGACTGATGCCATAATGGTTTCTGGGTTTTCATTTTGAGATGTTTACAGGGACTATGTATGCTCTTATTTGGTACCATACTCTAACCCTTCTTTTGTTAAGATCACCTGTATATTCTGACTCTTGATACTTGCGTGTGCAGTTTGGGTATTTGTTTGGCTTCTGAAATCGTTAATCAGTATGATTACTTTCTTGTTCGAAATGTTTGAAGAGTGGACCTATCAGGTCCTCCTTTCTTTTCTGAAATCTTGCTTGGGTAGGTGGATGGTCACGAAATGGAAAAAGAATCTTAGGGTTAAAATTTTCTCACAGTTTATCTGTTGTGCTTTTTTTGCTCAGTTGGAATTGAGTGGTGAGTTCTGGTCATCAGATAAGAAACAGAAAAATGGGTTAGGAGCTTACTGTATTTTCCCACAATAAACCCACATTTTCTCACCAATGTCTGGCATGTATAGCTTAAGTCTTTTTTTTTTCTTTCTTTTCTACCGCATAGTTGAAACATCTGTTCCATGTTAAGGGTCGGATTTGTGCTCTGAACTAACTCTGAATTATTTATCTCTTCAGTATGCTCAACTAGGTACTGTTTAATGCTAGTTTAAGAGCAATGACTTTCTCTGATTTCACCATTGAGCCGTGTTAATGAGTAGTGAACAGAAGTAGAGCAAAATCAGATTAATTATTTAAGTTTTGGCTTGATCCTCTTCTAAACTCTTGGTTGGGTTTCTGTTATGTTTTATGGTTAGGAATTGAACCTCATCATGCTTCCTACGTGCTTGTGTTCTGTGATACTTTTAATTGCATCTTGCTGTACAGATTCATGTTTATTGTCCTTCTCCTGAAATTTCAATTTGCTCCTTGCTTTTGGTTGCTCTACTTAAGCCCTAGTTATTTCCCTTAGGGCCTTTTAAGCTGACAGAAAAGTTTAGGATGCATTATCGCCCCACACCTAACGGGTCTCTCATTCGTTTCGTGGGGCAATAATCTCCTATAACTTCAGAAAACACTCAAACCACCCTTATATGTATATAAGAACAAAAACATCAAAAAAACAAGCCCTTAAGGCTAATTTAGGAGGGTTTAGGATGTGAAACCACCTCATGCCTAACGGGTCTCTCATTTGTTTTATGAGGGTGGAATCCTCCTTTACCCTCAACACACCCATAATCAAGATTTATTGATTAATAAACCTTACTATTCCATCTTGTCCAGATCCAAAAACCTCCTCTCTGATCCTTATTTCAATTAAAGAAAAAAGGTCAAAACCAGGATTGTCTCTCGGTTTTCTTCATAGCTTTTCAAATTCCAAACCCTCCCTCTGTTTTAACTAAAAAATTGTTACTGGCCCACCTCCAAGGGGCTAAACCGGACCAAAGTCCCATTCCCAACCAAGTCTAAACCCCTTGATCCGGTCCAAAGATTAAGTTCCCCAACCCACAAGTTTAGCCCAAAAATTTCACCATTACAGCCCACGGCCCAAACCCCACAACCCAAAAAACCGAAGCCCAAGGCCCAATACCAAATCATCCAATCCATAGTCCAATGCCACATGACCCGACCCGATGCCACATGACCCGGCCCAATACCATATGGCCCGGCCCAATGCCACATGACCCGGCCCAATACCATATGATCCGGCCCAATACCACATGACCCGACCCAATACCATATGACCCGACCAGATGCCACATGACCCGACCCGATGCCACATGACCTGGCCCAATACCATATGACCCGGCCCAAAACCAATCTCAGCCCAAACATAATCTCAGCCCAAATACCCACACACGGCCCATAAGCCCACACCCGGCCCTCTTGCCCACACTTGACCCAAACACCCACACTTGGCCTAAAGCCCATGGCCCAAAACCAATCTCGGCCCAAATACCCACACTCGGCCCATTAGCCCAATACGGCCCATTAGTCCAATCTCGGCCCAAATACCCACACACGGCCCATTAGCCCAAACTCGGCCCTCTTGCCCACACTTGACCCAAACACCCACACTTGGCCTAAAGCCCATGGCCCAAAACCAATCTCAGCCCATTAGCCCAATACGGCCCATTAGTCCAATCCGGCCCATTAGCCTAATCCGGCCTATTAGCCCACCAACCCAAACCAAGTCAACAAATGACAAACCTTGACCTTGACCAAAAAACCTTGACCTTGACCAGAAACGTTGACCCAATCATTGACCAACCCCACTTCAACCGAACGTTGACTCGGCTTATCTTCCAATACAAGTCAAACCAAAATCAAATCAGACCCAACTCACTTTTCAAACCCGATTCCTTTCAACTCACTTTCAACTTGTAAATTCCTTACAAAAAAAAAAAACCAAAAGAATTTCAAACTATCATTTTATTCAAGTTTCATCAAGCTTTCAAGGAAACCATTTTGTGGAATTTTAAAGGAAAAACTCTTCTCACATCACAGAAAACTCTTCTCCATCGCAGAAAGTTCTTCTCACATATACAGAAAGTTTTCTCCTAAAAACATTTCTCAAAATCAGTGTTTCTTCACCATGGATTCTGAACAACTTTAAAAGTTTTCCAAACTAAGCCATTTTCGGGGAACATGGGGTACCTAACACCTTCAAAGAACGTTTTCTTCCTAGTTAGGCACCGCTTGTCTCCCTTCCAAAATAAAGATCCAAGGCGGGGCACTGGGGTCATAACCTCCCTTGTCGCAGTTTGGATTTCTTTAGGCGGGGCATTAGGGTGACATACCTCCCCTAATTGTAGCCTAGATTTTTACAAGGCGGGGTGCTAGGGAAGTAACGACCTTCCTAGTTGCATCCGGGATTTTAGAATCGTCTAACTCCCTTCCGCTCGATTTCAGTGTTTTCGGTTTTTAATGTTTTAAAACCCGGGAGTTAGAGACGTTATTAGGGTTCGACCGAGAACATCTCATTCATGGTGTTTCTCTCTGAATCCTATTCTTCGACATAAATTCATTGCCCCATCTTTCGAGCCTCGGCACTTACCATTAATTAAGTGCCGTGTTCGAGGGGGTACACAGGGTAATCCCTCGGGATTATCCGCCCTTTTAAAATAAAATGATTTTTCATTTTTAAAAAACTTTAAGAGAAACAATTCAGAATGAACCAATCCAACCCTTCCATTAGAGCTTCAGGACACATAAAACACTTCTTAACCTTTCTCTGAACCAACTCCAAATCACACATGACCTCCCATTCCCGAATACTCTCGAGCAAACCTTAGTCATCTGAAACCTGACACATCTTTAAAATCAGGGCACCTGCAAACCGAATATCCTCTTCTGCACTCAATCAACCCGAAAACCTGAACTTTTCTTTAACACATTTTGCTTCATAAAACACCTCAAAAAGGCTAACCCCATCGGAATTTAAACCTAACAAACCCGGGAAGCTCTTCAACTCCAACAAATGATCTAAACACCCTTTAACTCCACAAAAATGACCAAAATCCCCTTGGCCCCACAAAAGCCAAGGCAAGCTCAAATCCCTCGAAAACAAACAAGATCTCTCAACACCTTGACCACCCCCACCAAACCAACTCCGAAACCATCCTGTTCTTCAACTATTCGAAACCATCCTTCCCTCACCCCCACTCAATCCTATTCTTTGGCTTTAAACGAATCTCTTTATAAGGTTTTGAAAGAAGGCAGTCCCGACAATTGGAGACCGAGGTTTCCTCGGGCACCAATCCGAAGTCGTGGTCGTTGCCGCTTCTAAGGGGTGTAACCCAGTGTGAACCCACACAGGATCTCTAGTATGACCGGATAACCCCCATCCATAAGCAATAAATTCAGAGTTAACCAACGGTTCTTAGAACCCTCCTTCCCTTCCTTCTTAGTATTTTAGGTCAAACTAGGTGGCGACTCTAGTCAAATCCGCCTTATAGAGGCATAAGTCCGCGTGGAGCCCATTGAGAGCGGGTGTAGTGCACACTTGCACTCACCTTTGTGCTTTCTGGGAAAGACGGACGATTTAGTAGGTTTGAGGGCTGACACAAATAACGGGTTATCACCCTCCACAGAATGGCATTTTCTAGGATCTAGGCCTCTTAGTCAGACCATTTAGATAGACCCCCTCATACCGAAAAATCACCCTCCACAGAATGGTGACTCTGCTGGGGAAAACTTGAGTAAGTTTTTCTCAAACTCAAGGAAGACTGAACTCTATTCAAAATTTTCGGGACTTCCCCACTTCTTTCAAAACCTTCAAGAGATTCTTTTCAAAGCCTCTGGGATTATTCTACTCCACACTTAGAGTGTGTGACTGATGAGGACAGCTAGGACATATTAGATCCTCAACAAACATGACAACAATTGGATTAATAATTAGCTCACACCTTAGAAAGAGACACTTAGGATTAAATAAAGCTAACTTCCCTTTAGGTTAATAAACAACCAATTTGGAATCACTAATCTCAAGACAAAACCCTTAGTAATTAGGTTGGTGCTAACTTCTCTACTTTATTGGCTATATGATTGTGGGGTGCATTGGGTGGGTAGCTTAGGACATGCATTCCTCTGTGTCACCCGTTTTATCCACGATGTCACGGGATCCCCAACCGGTCCACGGTTGATTCCCCATGAGCTGGGTCACTCTCTCAGTGAACAAACCCACGAGGCGGTATGGTCTCCGACTAACGCCTTGAAGTTCATGATCCAAAAATATCCTCCATTACCCGAGTCAAAGCCAGCATATAGTGAGCCATGAGCCTTCAGTGTCCAGCTACCTTATCCGGTGTCTAAGATGGGCTTATGGGTTGTCACCCCTTGTATGTCGTCTGTCTGACCACCCTTTGCCTTACCCAGAAGATTGTATGGGCTCAGCTCTCCATTGTTCCTCGGCACCACGGGTGTCTCTAGAGCCCAATGTCACGCTACACGTCCATAGAGGATCCTGTATTTACCGGATACCCATACATGGCACAACGTAGTCAGTGAATAATTTGGACTTTAGACACACCTGACCGTGCAGATGACGAGAGACCCGTTCCCAAGCAGTACTTCCCCGAGTTTCCCGAAAAGTGGGGTGTTGTCGGATCATCACTTGTCGTGGCGTATGTTTCTTTACCATCTCGGGTATTCTGACCTTTCGAACTTAAGCACTCCGGACTTTGTTTATGACGTGCCTCGCAAGGGGCATAGCAGAGAAAAACCCCGAGAGATGACAGTGAAGGGATGACGGTTCCCCCGGTGGAACGGAATCATAATTGACCTGGAAAGTGATTATCCCAACACTAATACTTACAGCTCCACATCAAACATAGCCGCGATCTATGTTACGCTCTGCACATGTGCTCAACCCCTTTTAATCAAAAACCATGCTTTTAAAACCTCGTTCGGAATCTTTCTTTCAACGTCGTCTGCAAAATTCTACAATACCTGGTGAAATCATTCTATAAAACCTTTCTTTCGGAAAGGCATTTTTAAAGGTTTTCTCAAGAAAAATGTTTTAAAGCTCTTACTGTTTTCCAAAAACTTCCTCTCTTTGTTTTCATTTCTGAAATATCAACCATATTCATATTACCTAATTGCGCTTCCCTAATCTTACTCACCACTTTCTTTCCCCTTGTTTTCTCTTTTCCTCTACCTCGGTTTTGTAGGGATTAATCATGATGAACCGCCTAGTGCCCGTTCCAGGGGAGAGGAAGAGACAAAGAGACACCTTAGAGCAACAAAGAAAGGAAGCAGCGGCGAGGGAGCAGGCCCACATTACCCTTTATCAACAAGAGCGTGCTCAGGAAGCAGAGTTTGCCATCCATCTAAAGAGCCGATGTGCGAGAATGAAGGACATCGGAGAGCCCCTCTTCCTAAGCCTGGCTCACTTAGGCATCAGACAAAACATTGATTATGAGGCGTTGTACGAATCGGTCACCCATTGGGATCCAGAAGACCACCTCTATCGATTCGCCGTTGAGGAGTAGACCAGCTGAAGCAGATGCTTTTTTGAAAATCAAACCTCACCAAAAGATGCCCCATATACCAGTTGACCGGACAGAAACACCAGCTTTTGCAGCAAAATTTCTTGGAGTAGACATTGCCGAAGTACAAAGTTTTAGAGGCATGAGCCTGAGCTTAAAAGACCTCCTCGATCGCTTCTGCAAGCCGTACCATCCACTAAGGACCCAGAGACGCATGTTGGATCTCTGTATCATGGGGTTACATCTCTTCCGACAGAGCGATCTGAGAATGAACCCCAAGATCATTTATTTGTTAAAAGCCTACGAAGATGGACTCAGTATCGGGACTTATGTGGTAGCTGAAATAGTCAGGGGACTAGATCGTTGGAAGGAAGCAGGCGTCCGTGAGACGTTCTTTAGAGGAAGTGCATTACTACTGCAGATTTGGCTTTTCGACCATTTGAGGGTGCCGGTCTTATCAAACTTCGAGACAGTAAACATGGGAACCTTTCTCACCACAAGGAAGAAGGTTGAAGAGCCAAAAGAAGGATAAAGGGCCTTCTTTAGAGATGTTCGCTACCATTCTCACATCCTTTGGGTGCTTAATGATTGGGATATCCAAGGGGGTACTGTCAGATCAGCAGAACATAACGGCTTGGTCTTGATCGGTCTAGACCGCTTCATCACTATTTACCCACTCAGGGTGATGCGACAGTTCGGGCGAGAGCAGACTATCCCGGGAGCAGAGATGTCAAAGTTCAAGGATCTCTATTTTACAGACGCAACGATTAATCATATAACCCGAGCCTAGACAAGGAGTCAAATGAGCCATCTTTGAACGAGTGATAAGTGCAAAACATATAGACTTTTTAGGTTTTTTAATCCCTTATTAATGCAGCATTTAGTAATGTTTCGCACTATCTTTGGTTTTCTATATTTATGTTTATTATATTAATGATGTATTATATGTGGTTAAACTGTAGGAAAAATGACAACCAAAGACACTTATATTATTAAGGGATTAAAGAGCCACGTGCATGTCACGCAGAGAAGCGAGTCGCCTCAGAACGCCCCTATTATAGCGGACAACCACTAGGGTTTTATTTAAATGCAACCGCTTCATGTGCCAGGCGGAAGAGATAGAGGCGGAGCTCTTATCGGGGGAAGAGATAGAGGCGACGCCTCTTAAAGGCGGACGTGACGAGGTACCGCTCCTTATCGGCGGACGTGAAGAGTGTACCGCTAGTTATCTAGCGGAAAGAGACAGAGGACGCCTCGCGGTTGAGACAGAGATGACCGCCACTTAACAGGCGGACAACATAAGAGGAGACCGCTAGATAAGTGGCGGACGCGTTGTAAAGTGTTGGAAATCAACGGGTTATCTTCTGCGATCGATCTTGCAACTTGAGACGGCGCCTACCAGAAATCACGCCCGCGTTTCAGCTTTGTCCCTGCGCAATCAATAGCTGCAATCAATGGGGAGCTGCAATCATCGAGCTCAATCAATGAAGTGCTGCTGTGCTTCATCTTCCTCTATAAATACCAGCTCATTCCTCCTCGTTAAGTGTCCTTCCGGAGGTGGCTCCTTCCGTGGTGGTCCTCTGGAGTTCCAACCACGCACCATCTCATTTCTCTCTTCCGCCTTCTCCATTTTATTTATTTTACAGTCCACAAATCCACCTCTAGCCTACATACACAAAATAGCAGAGCGAGACGGGAGTGATTACGGATGATTTCTATCATTCTTGTTTCTGTTATTCTATTTAATATGTAGGTAGTTTACGTACGCTTGGGAATAATTATTATATTCTGTATTAATTATGCAATGTTTTTACTGGTTTTAATTTAATGAAGTTTGTTACGCTTAAGCTCATCTCTCGCCTTTTAATAAATGTCAGAGTTTATTAAATTGCTTGCTAAGTCTATTTTGATCAGACCAGGTGATAAATAGATAGGTTGATTAAGCCGTAAATTTGGAGAAAGCTCTATTATGATTTAATGAGTTAGTATTTTCAGATGCAATTTATTTCCTGGAATTTAATGTCCGTTTACATAAGAGTGCTCGAACCTTGATTAGACCGGCATTTCTGGTAAAACGAGTTCTTATGAGGCTATGACTTAGTCCTTAGGATAATTTAAGGAATTTTGCCAAACAATTATAATTAACCAGTAGGAATAGCATGAAAGAGCAGATAATATTAATCTGAACCAGAGTCCCGTTTAGTTAATTTGTACTTAGTTAATTTTATTAACTGTTTTTATTTATATTTAACAAGTCAATTAATCCCCTCTTTGTGACACGCTTAGGTACTATAATATGTACATTACGTGTGGTTCGATAATCCGGTCGCTTACATTTCACTATACTGCGACCGGGATTGTGTTTGCAGCCCGACGTTTATTTTGGGTTTTAATTTCTTTTCTTTCTTTTAATAATTACACCACTTAAACCACTCACAATAATAACGTCTGCAACGAGCGGAGCACAGACTTTCGTTTGAGCGACCCTTATAAGGATTGGTTGGAGAAACGAGTGGACCGTACGGAGAAGTACCCATACTCCCTTGATCGACCGGTAACTAATCAAGACCCCACCCTCTCAATTGCTGTGAACTTATAGCCCGAGCTGGCAAAGAATCAGTTAAGGAAGAAGGAGCGAGAGGAACTGAAGCGAAAGAAGATCATCTGTTGATTTGCCTTTCGGTCGCTATTTAGTGTTAGTTTTATGACTAGCAGATGTTACCACCTTTTGAATCCGAATGTAACTCCCCACTTCCCTTTACTATCTGAATGTAATCCCCTCTTGAATTCGGATGTATTAGTTATGTAATTACTGATTAAGTTACCTGGGTGTAATCCCCCCTTTTTGAATTCAGATGTAACTCCCCACTCCCCTATTATGTGGAATTTATGTAATGACTATTAACTGACATGACATTTCCCCCTATGCTTCTAAATGTAGCCCCCTTTTCCCCGACACATGCAATCGCGGTTAAGTCATAAAATATGGCTTTTATTTTGGAAATGAAAACTAGGCTCGTGCGCCTCTTTCTGCAAAAACCAAGTATCATTGAAAACCTACACTTACAAAACGTTTTACACAAACAATGGGGACGACCCTCTCCTTTTCTACTTTCTTTCAAAATGTGCATTCACACTAATGATCTTCATGCTATTCCACAGTACGACACCATCGACAGAAGTTTGTGAAGGTTTTTAAGTCTGATCCCAAGCCAGTCTTCCAACATTACTTGACTTTGGAAAAGGGACTCTAGGGGTAGGCTGGCCAGTGACACCGCGACCGAAACTTCATCGGAGACTATGGACCAAAACAAGATCAATCCCACCGCCCCAGAAGGTGCCCCGACAACCACAACTATTGATGCGAGTATGAGTGCAGTTGTAGGAGCTAGCAGCGGTAGCTCACGTCTTCCTGATCCAAGTATTCTCTACCGTATGCTAGAACAATCAACAAGAAATGAGAATATGCTGAAGCAGACCGTTGAAAGGCTAGAGGAGAAATTGCGCCAAGAGAGGTCAGCCAAGGGAAAGGACCCATACCTTACTGACCCTGATGAGGATTATATTAAGGACTCCCCACACCCCAACCGATGCTAGAGCAATCAAAACCCTATGTTCAACCCCACCATACCCTAACCAACCACAGGGAAAGAACGCACCATCATCCACCCAGTGACCACAACGTTTCAATCAGCTGACCTACTTTCAGGAGCACCCATGCCACCTCCAATCCTGACCATGGTCCCTACAGTACCAACTACCTTCCCTATAGACTACCAACATTCCCACCCCTACCCGTGGAGCCCACAACAAATCCCCATCATATCAAGTCAAACAACCAGAACCATTTCATCCAGACCACCACATCACTTCACCACACCCTGACCCCATCCAAATCAATCAATACCAGTACACCACCCCCCCGGACATGCTGTCCGTTTTGAGGAAGCAATTCCCCGACCCAACTGTTACCACAACCGTCTAACCATTTGATTCATGGTTACCATCAAGCCCCACCTGCTGAGCACCTTCCACTTGAACTCAGTCAAATGAAGAAATCCCTGAAAGAAGAGCTACTAGCAGAGATGCGGCTCGGGGAGAGAGGCAAGATGTTGGGTTTTCGTCATTTCCAACTAAAGCCAAACTCCAAGTTGCCCAAGAATTTAAAACTACCAGAAATCTCTAAATACACCGGGAAAGGGGACCCTAGGCACCATCTCGCCCAGTTTGACCGGGTCATGACTATGTATGGGCTAGATGATGAGATGAAGATAATCTGCTTCCCCAGTTATCTCGAAGGGTCTGCCCAAACTTGGGTGTCAAGAACGGACTTCTCGGGGAAAAAGTTGGAAGAGGTCTACCAAGCTTTCGTGGAGCAGTACAGTTACAACACTCACCTAGGAGTCACCCGGAGAGACCTAGAGACCATGAGACCAAGAAATCACGAGACAATGATGGAATTCATCACTAGGTGGAGAGAAAAGGCGGGCCAGATGTTAGACCGCCCCAGTGAAGATGAGCAAATCAGAATTATCATTGATTGTCTAGAAAATCCTTACTCGGATCACCTCAAATCCTTGAGGATTTATGATTTCAAGCATTTGAAAGCAGCTGCCAAGGCCGCAGAAGAACTAGCCCTAGCTGGAAAGTTGAAAGGCCTGAGTTTCCAGGGGTCATTTCCCCGACAGTCAAACTACCAAAACAAGCAGCCTAAGATAGACACAGGCAATAAGTTTGTTCCTACCCCGTCAACCAATCAATCCCAACCACCAGTATTTCAAGCCCAAGTCAGTGGGTCAACCTCAAATTATTCTGCAACTCCACCACCGAGCAGTTACCAGTCCCAGCCAAAGAGAAATTACACAAGTCTAGGAATACCGATGGGTAAAGCCTATGAGAAGTTGAAGAAGAGTGGAATCCTACTGAGACACCCGAATCCTAAACCTGGTGTCACTCAGATGGGACTTGACCTCAACAGCCTATGTGAATATCACATGATCAAGGGACATAGCACGGATAATTGCCGGGCCTTGCGACATGCCATACAGGACTTGATCGATGCTGCGGAGGTGGAATTCCCGAAAACTAATCCGAACACTCAGAATAACTCTATCCCCAGGCATGTGAATATGTTGAGTCTGATGGGAGAAGGAGAAGAAGAGTCAGATGTTAGCAGAATCATAAGGATCCATGCCATCAAGAATTCCTCTAGCCAGGCAACCAGAGCTCACCCCCTCCATCGTGTTATCTCCGGAGCTAGATGCCTTCCGAGTACATCGTCCAGAAATCCAGCATGATATTCAACCGCAAGCATATGAATATCTAGCTATGACGCATGAGATACGTGCTACAGTCGAGCGTCTGGTAGGACAAGGAAGGGTGTCTATCATCACCCTGCTGATAGTTGGACGGCAAATGGAGATGAATCTTGAGTTACTCGTGGGACTAAATTTTGAAGCACGAGAGCTCTATAACACTATGAAAGCATTGGAGGTGGTAGAAGCTTGGTGCCGATAGAAGATTGCCGAAAGGCGAGGAAGGAGAATCTCTGAGTGCAATGTCATTATGATCACTGACGAAGATGAGAATCCACCGGCTATAACCCCTGTTAGAGTACCATTTCTGATAGCAGACGAGGACAAACCCGATGAGGGCTTGGAAAAAATCAATCACTTAACCCGTTCAGGGAGGCATTTCAAACCTACTGAGCTCACAGGGGAGCCAGAAACACTACAACAAAAGGTCCATGACCTTACTTTGAATGAACCGGAAGACAAGTTGGTGGGAGAAGAAGAGCTGTTGAAAAAACTGAAGACAACCAGCATACCTATCACAATCTGGTCCCTGCTGACAATTTCAGAAGAGCACAAAGATGCAGTAGCTCAGCACTTGAGAATGGATAGGAAGCGGCCAGCAGCGGTTGAAAACATCATAGCCCACCTATCCCGGACTCCGGACCTCTCCATAACATTCACCGACGGCGAGATCCCTCGTCAGTTGGGAAAGGCCCTCTACATAACTGTGAAAGCTGGGGGATTCCAGGTCCCTAAGACTTTGATTGATGATGGGGCTGAGGTGAATGTCTGCCCGCTCCGAGTAGCCCGTCATGTAGGACTCAACGACTTCAAGCCGGTGGACATGACGTTGAGCGCCTATGAAAATAGCCATAGAAAGGTTTTGGCAACCCTCTCACTGCCGATCTTGATTGAGGACGTCTCTCTGACCATCGAAGCAATGGCATAGACATATCCTCCACCTTCAACCTTTTGCTAGGGCGGGAGTTCATCAATCAGATTAAAGGAGTTCCCTCGGTCGTCCATCAAAAGCTAAAGTTCAAACACGGGGGACGAATCATGGAGGTTTTGGGAGAGGTTAAGGCTGAGTCCCCACTATTTGAGATTAATGCACCGGGGGGTCGGGAGTTGACGCTCGGGGGCTTCATAGTGGCCAGGCACATTCACAGGTAAGTCAAACTTCTTCCATCACTCCTCTCTACTTCGACCCTAGGGTCTATAGCCCCGCAACGCAGCACATGATGTCTCGGATGGGCTACAAGCAGGGGAGTGGGCTGGGCAAGGAACTGCAGGGTGCGGCAGAGCCACTAATCGCATACATTGGAGGTCGAGGAGGCGGGTTAGGGTTTACGGAATTGTCAGGTATGATGTTGACAGATTCATATGTAAGAATTCCCACAGATTCTTTCTTACCAGTTAACCTTGAACCATATGTATCTGTGAGTTGTGATAAGCAGAAAGCAGCTCAAGCTCAGGGAAATCAGGAGACAATGGAGTGGGAGAGCTGGTGGACCACTTTATTCTCCCTTAACCCATGCCTTGAAGACCATGACGACAAGGGATGCGACCAAGGAATGCCCGAGGATCCAGCGGAGAGCAGTGTCACGACCAGACCAGTCATCAAGGACCCCGCACCCTCGGTATATGGCCATGGAGCGTGTCTTGTTGTCTATCATAAGAGAGAGAAGTTGATTTCCCAGGAACCATATTCAATCATTCTAGTTGATAGTGATAGCAGTAGCAGTAGTGATAGCAATAGTTCTCGTAGTGCTGATGATGAGAGTAATATCCGTCTTAATTTCGATGAAGAAGAAAGAGAGGGGGAGCCACCATTTATTTTCCGCTGTAAAAATGGTGGCAATTTTCCGACAATCACTGAGTTACCCAATTCTTCGAATATTAATGAAAGTTCAGTTTATTCAGGAAATTCATCTCTTTTGTCACTTGATTCAATGCAAAACTATGAGGCGAAGAAGAAGAATATGACGAGGAGAATATGCCTCCCACAGAATAATATTCCACCCACACTCATATTGTAGAGGACACTGTAGCAATAAATATCGGAACACCTGATAAGCCCAAAACTTTGCAAGTTGGTTTGGGTCTGAGTGAAACAGAAAAACGGGACCTGACTTCTCTGCTAATTGAATATGTCGATGTTTTTGCATGGAGCTACGCAGACATGCCAGGGATTGACCCTGACATTGTCCAACACCGAATACCGTTGTACCCAAATGCCAAACCTAAGAAACAACATTTAAGAAGGATGAAACCCGAGCATCAACTGAAAGTGAAAGAAGAAGTTGAAAAGTTGTTACGTGTTGGGTTTATTCGGGTCGTCAATTACCCCGATTGGCTAGCCAATATTGTATCCGTCCCAAAGAAAAATGGGAAGGTGCAAGTGTGTATTGACTTTCGGGACTTAAACGAGGCTAGCCCCAAAGACAGCTTTCCATTACCCCACATTGATATCCTTGTTGATAATACTGCACAACATGCACTACTGTCATTCATGGACGGGTTTTCAGGTTCCAATCAGATCCGGATGGCCGTAGAAGACCAAGAAAAAACGTCTTTTATTACACAGTGGGGAACCTTTTGTTACGTGAACATGCCCTTTGGCTTAAAAAATGCCGAAGCCACGTATCAAAGAGCTGCCACTACCTTATTGCATGATATGATTCATAAGGAAGTGGAGGTATACATAGACGACATGATTGTCAAAGCTACCCAACGGGAGGACCACCTAATAAACCTGAGAAAGTTCTTTGATCGGATGCGGAAGTACCAGATGAAGCTAAACCCCGAGAAATGTACATTCGGAGTGACCGGAGGAAAGCTTTTGGGCTTCATGATCACTACCCGAGGAATCGAGGTAGACCCAGATAAAATAAAGGCCATTCAAGAAATGCCTCCTCCCAAGACCGAAAAAGAAATAAGAGGTTTCTTAGGTAGAATTCAGTACATCAGAAGATTCATTATGCAGCTAACCGAGACCTGTGAGCCTATCTTTCGTCTGTTGAAGAAAGACGCATCTAAAGTCTGGAATGAATAGTGTCAGGAAGCCTTTGAGAAGATCAAAGCCTATTTGCAGAACCCGCCCGTCTTGGTACCGCCCCAGGAAGGCAAACCAATGATCCTTTACCTCACTGCCCGAGAAACATCAATGGGCGCCATGCTGGCCCAGGAACAAGGATCCCCACCGCGTGAAAAGTTGATCTACCATATCAGTAAGAAATGGGTCGATGCAGAAACACGATACTCTGACATTCACAAATTCTGTGTTGCTTTGGTCTGGGCTACGAAGAAGTTAAGGCACTACTTGTTAGGGCAAGAGGTTCATCTGATCGCACGCATGAACCCTATAAAGTACCTTATGGAAAAGCCAATTCTTGACGGCCGCTTATCCAGATGGTCCCAATTGTTGTCTGAATTCGATATCACTTTAAAAATTCAGAAGTCAATCAAAGGGAGTGCCATAGCCGAACACCTAGCAGAATGCCCGGTAGCATCCGAGTTCTTCGGCAATGATGACTTCCTAGACAAACAAATCATAACATTACAAAAAACCTACTGGAGGTTATACTTTGATGGTGCCGTCAACCATAAGGGTAAGGGGGCCGGGATCTTGTTGATCCACCCTGAGGGAGAACTGCTTCCAGCCGCAGTAAAAATAAATTATCCGGTCACTAATAACATGGCAGAATACGAGGCCTACATCCTGGGACTTGAAATGGCGTTAGAATTGCAAGTGGAGGAGTTAGAGGTCTTTGGCGATTCTTATCTCGTTATTTCACAAGTCAACCAGACTTGGGAGATCAGAGAAGAACGATTGATCCCCTACCATGACTACCTTTCACACCTAATCACCTGCTTTCGGAGTGTAACTTTCTAGCATGTGAACCGGAGCCAGAACATCTTTGCAGACTCTTTAGCCTCCCTAGCTTCAGTAGTCCAAGTGCCGAGCAGCTCATTATACTTTCCCTTGTGGATAACGATGACCAATGTACCCTCGTTCGAAATCGGAGCCATCAACGCGGAGGAAACTGAAGATGAATGGTTCGTGGACATTGAAAATTTCCTCAGAAAAGGAGAGTACCCACCGGAAGCCAATAAGCAGGACCGTATTGCTCTGAGGAGAATATCAAGTCAGTATGTGATCTACGGAACCAGAGTCTACAGGAGAATGCCGAACGGAATTCAACACTTATGTGTGACCAGAAAAGAGGCTGATAAGATCATTTAGGATGTCCATGAGGGAGTGTGTGGGACCCATGCTGGAGGGCATTCCCTATCCTGGAAAATCCTCAGACTAGGGTACTACTGGATAACAATGGAAGCCGACTGCCACGCATTTGTAAAAAAATGCGCCAAGTGTCAGACCCATGCTAACTTGCAACACCTGCCTCCCCTACCCCTGACAGCTCCTTGGCCGTTCTCTATATGGGGAATCAACATCATTGGAGAAATCCACCCCAAAGCTTCAAATGGACACCGCTACATCCTTGTAGCGATAGACTATTTCAGCAAATGGGTAGAGGCACGATCGTTCGCGAACATTGGATCAAAGCAAGTTGCCCAGTTCATCGAGCGAGATATCATATGCCGGTACGGGGTTCCCTCAGAGTTCGTATCAGACAACGGTCCCCAATTTGACGGAGACACTATCCGGGTCATGGAGAAATACAACATCCGTTACCACAGGTCATCTCCATACAGACCTCAGACTAACGGAGCAGTCGAAGCCGCCAACAAGGCTGTAAAGAGTGCACTGGCAAAAATGGTTGAAACATACAGAGATTGGCCAGAAAAGCTGCACTATGCTCTCTGGGGTTATCGAACCACTATCAAAACTACAACCGGAGCCACCCCGTATTCCTTGGTGTATGGGTCAGAATGTGTTTTGCGAATCGAGCTTGAAATTCCAACTCTTCGGGTCACTAACGAACTGAAAATTGTTGAAAGTGACTGGTTGCAACAGCGCTATGACAGTCTCGGCCTTCTTGATGAGAAACGCCTACAGTCATTATATCACATCCAGGGTTACCAGAAGAGAATGGCTAGAGCGATCAACAAAAGGGTAAGAGAACGAAATATCCAAGTGGGTGATCTCGTCCTAAAGGAGCTGAGAAAGGATTTGCCAGACCCACGAGGGAAATTCAGACCGAACTGGGTAGGCCCTTATCTGGTCAAAGAGATAACCCCTCATGGTGCTGTGTTACTGACAGATTTGGACGGAGAAGAATTTCAAAGCCTTGTCAATCTTGACCGGCTGAAACGATATTATGTCTGAACCATCATAAAAATCCAAAAAAACACACGCATTCATTCAAAAAACTAGAAAATGCATCTGTAGACACCAAAAATTCTCACCCCATAAAACAATAAATTCAGACATACAAATAAAATAAGAAGGTCGTCGCCTTTCTTTTCGAAACTCATTCATGTGCATACCTGTTGTACCCAAAATTTCAACCCCCCAGAAGAGAGTCTCTACTAATAGGCAAGTAGCGAGGGTTCCCAGTTCGATCGTCACATTTCAGGGTACTAGGGACAGCTTAGTCATCTCCAGGGGCATTTTCGTAATTTTTCAAGGCTCTTAAGCCCCCTATAGGCTTTCTCTCTCCTCCAAATAAGGGTCAAATCAATTCAAAGTGCTTTGAAATTTTAACCCATGATAGAGGATAACATCTGAAGCATAATGGCGTTGCAATTTTGATTTTTCGAATTTCCAACAATTTTCTAGCAATTTCTGATTGAATCTGACGAGAAATTGAATTTAAAAATATTCCAATATCCAAAAAATTCGATTCCACTTTAGAAAAATCAGAAATATCATCCTTTACCCATGTGTGAAATTTCATAATCAAATTCCTTTTGGAAGCCCTTGAGCTAAAACGTCGGTAAGTCTCGGTTTTTACCGGATTTTTCTATCTTTAAGGAAGCCTATATAAGGAACCTTATCCCATGATCAAATCAGAACCTCAAGAACCCTAGACCCTCAAAGAAGGCAGCTGTTTCATTCTATTCACGTTTTTACACATCCAAGCACCAAAATCACAGCAAAAATCCCCCGAAATCACCATCCAAACACATTTTTCAACTCCCAACACATCAAAAATCATCAAACATCAACCAAACCACCTCCAAAACGTGAAGAACACCTTCAACAATCAACAACCAGAAGCTCGGGTCGAAGTCAATCCGGAACCGGCACCATCGGAGCCTCCGAAGAATCCCGACGTGAAGAATCCTCCTGAATTTGAAGGTAAAACAGGTTACAATTCTACTTTTCTAACTCTCCACGACCTTTTTAACTCTCTGTCAAATTTTGGTTTCAAACTAACCTTTTTACGCTTCTGTATTGCTAATTACTTTTGTTTCTGCCTTGTTAATTGTTCGTCAAGTTTCGTACATAATTCGAGTTCAAATTGCAATCTTTCAATTACTAACGAATTATATACCTTTCAGGCTACACGTGCATAAATTTTGAGCCGAAAACACCTTCGGGAACCACCATAAAACCCCCGTCCGTAGGTGGTCCGGGATCTCGGACCTATGGTCCGGGACCACGGACGGGTTGTCCGTGGCCACGGACACCCACGGACGGCGGCGGGATTTTAAAATCTTAAAAATTTAGGTTTTGTTAAACTATGTCCGGGCCTACGGACATCCTGTCCGTGGCCCCGGACTTTTCAAATTTTTGTTTTTTGTTTAATTTGACTTTTATTTTCACATAGGTTAACTAGGGTCCGTGGTTACGGACATTAGGTCTGTGGCTACGGACAGAAACAAAATTTGACCTAATTCTGCCTCCGAAACCCTAGTTTAAGTAATTTCAACTTTCACTTTTATTTTCAGTCAAAAAACGCTAAAAAACACAAAAAAAAGAAGCTCGCGCACTTAGGTTAAAACGACTCGTAATAAGCCGTAATTAAACTAAGTAGAGGAAAAACGATTTCTAGGGGTAATGAAAGTAATTGAACCCTAAACAAGTCGTATACCAAGCCTCCGAACCCGAACTCTCCTTTCCTAATTTGATCTAGGTTAAAATTAGGTGGCGACTCATAATAGGTTCCAGTGAGCTAGCTTAGGTTTTAATAATTATTGTTATATGACATAGTTATTAATCTTAGGTTAAAAGTGGACCTAAAACCCGGTTAAGTCCTAATCAGCTTTAATCAACATAGGATAGGGGTTTAAAATCGAGGCTCACAGACTGGTGATTCTGCTGGGGACAAACTTCTTAATTTTAACTTGTTTAATTTTAAGAAAGAGGGCTTAACTCGAAAATGTTTATTTATGGCTTTATTTCTTTGTTTGTTTACTTTTGTGCGCAATTTAAATTTATGTACCTTTGCATCATATGAGAGTGAGGGTCCATGCAAACCTATTTCACCTCGGGACCCGTTTGAGGGTCCCTTGTCTGGGACTCACACCTTTTAGGTGATGTGAATAAGCGGGGGAAAAGAGGAGGATGTCGTCTAACCACATCCCCTTAATACCTGGGCTTTAGCCCCAAGCGTTTTCCTGGCAGTGCCCTTACCTAGCCCATTGTTTGGTGAGTCAAAGACCCGACCGTAGACACACACCTTCAGGTGATGTGAAAAAAGTGGGGAAGCCCAAAGAGAATAGCGTGCAAGCCCTATTCCTTTGTGGCGACCTGGGCCCACGCCCCAAGCACCTCTCCGGATCGCTCCATACCCGAATTGGATAAGTGTCAAGTGAGGACATGTGGAATTTGTATGGGCCTTGTCTGCTTGTGTGATCGGCCCACTACCCAGCCTAGGAATTGATGGGAACTTTTCCTACATCAACCCAGCCCAACCTGAATTTACGGCTTTATTGTTTGCGGCCCAGAGGCCCTGTTTGGTCTGATATGTGAAACATTTGGGCTTCGACCCAAAAGTTTAGACTTAGGTGATTTCTCTCTTTAGGCCCAATTTGAATTATTAATCAGGCCTTTCCTTTTCAAGGCCCATTCTAGTCCAGGAAGACTTTTTCACTCAGGTTTTGACCTACAATCCTAGACATGGGTATCATCTTCAGGCCCAATCATAATCACTCGGCCCAAATTCCAATTCACATCCAGAACATGGTTTAGAAATCACTTCGGCCCATGCGCTTTACTTCTGCCCAAACACATTCTGGCCCAAGCGCCCAATTCTCAAAACATTCCGGCTCAAGAATCACGCTCTTCAAACATTTCAGCCTAGGCACCAGTTCACAACTCATGAATCATTCCGGCCCATGTGCCTCCCTTCCAACTCATTTCGGGCCTCAGTGCCTACCCACAATCTTCGAAACATTCCAGCTCATATGCTTTTCTTGCAGCCCAAACAAGTTTTTACCTAAAACTTCTTCACGGTCCAGAATTTTAGCTCAATCCACTTTTGTTTTCCAACAGATAAGCCCGAATCCCAAGTAGGGCAGAGGGAGGAAACCCAGTCAGCATGGAGGCCCAGTTTGCAGCCTTAGAGCAAAGGTACATGGCCGCCTTTGATGCCATGGAACAGAAACATAGGTCCACCACTAATGACATGGAGGCTAAGTATGTCACCATCATCGAAGAGCTGAAAAGCAAAATCAATTCCCTTGAGGTTGGTCATCAGGAAAACATTTCAGGAAAGATTGCTGACTCTGGGAACGAGCGTGACTACATCGAAGTTAACTCTGTTGAGGCCCAGGATGCACAAAGATTTGTAGGGCAAGTCGGCCCTGAAAAGGATTGAGCGCATGGAAAACGCTAGCAAGCCAGCTGGTTTCGATTACTCTTCTATGGAATCGTACCCCGAGGTTAATCTCCCTCTAAAGATGAAGCTACCCACACTTGCTCTATAAAGGGTTCCTCAGACCCACAAGTCCATCTGGCGATGTTCGATAGGGAAATGTCCATTCTCAGGTTGAATGACATGCAAAAGGCCAAGGTTTTCGCCTGTTATCTCGATGAAATACCTCAACGTTGATACTTGACTCAGAGGATGAACACCAAAACCTATGAAGAGGTTTGTGAGGCTTTCCTGCACCATTTCGAGTATGCTAAGAATCTTGAAGTCATCAGGTCTGACCTTGCCAGTACCCGGCAGGGAAACAGTGAATCAATGTCCGACTTCATCAAACGGTGGAGGATGAAAGCCGCTGCTATGCCTACAAAAATGGATGAGCAAGAACAAATTCGAATGATTGTGGACAATATGCAGAGACAATACAACAACGAGCTGAGTTGCACATACTTCCCTAATTTCGACATGCTGATGGGTCAGATAAGGGTCATGGAAGAAAAGATTCACAAAGGCGAGCTGAAGCTGGGACAACCCAAAGCCCAGGGTGTGAGTATCGAGACCTTTAAGTCAGGACCGGCCAGAGTAGCTCAAGTTTCGTACCGAGTGAGCACCATACAAAAACCCAGTGCTGCAAAACAGAGCGTCAAGGCCTCACCCCGATCCAAGAGGTTCTCTGCACCGAGACAGTTTACCGACATTGGCCGGCCTCTCAGTCAAGCGCTCGTGAAGCTACAAGAGCTAGACTTACTACAGCCTCTCACACCTAGTCCTGGGATCACCCAAGCTGGGGAACATCTCCATCAGTTCTGCCAGTTTCATCAACTACCAGGACACAGTACTGACGACTGCAGAGCATTGAAGCACAAGATCGAAGACCTTATCGAGCAAGGACTCCAGTTTGTTGAGTAGGCAAAAGTCTGGCAGTGTTTTGTTTACTCATTTCAATTTTGTGGGAAGTTTATCACATTTCTCTTTTAATGAAGTTTAGATTTTAAAATTTCAGTTTTTTCGGCTTTTTCAGTTTGTAATCACAAAAATGATAATAAAAGAAATGTGTTCGTTCACCTTGCATCTTGCTCATTAGCAAACATTTCTTAAAACTAATGTTCATGAAACGGTCATTTCTTGGCAACTGAACAAAACGACTTGTCTTTTGTTCTAAAAAGATGAACATGTCCAACCAAACACCACTACTCACCCCAAAACATCCAAGCAACCCACGAAGCGGTTCAAGTCTACATTTGTCAAATTGTTGTTATAAACCCTGGATTAATACTAGGGGCAATCTGAGTTTAAGTTCGTCATCTTTCACCTTTCGTTTAAATATGCGAACAAGTCTCAGAGTGAGAATTCACGAGAGTGACTTGAGCGGAAAAACCAAGAGTGAACGAGCGTGTCATTTTTACACGACTCCGGTGAGACCACATTCAAAGGTGAGGTAAACGGCATAACTCCGACCGAAGGAGATAGTTTGTAAATTTACTCTTAGACCTGCGAAAAGTAACAACGAACAGATACACAACTATCAGGAATGACGAAGCACCTAGGTACAACACCACATAGCTAAAAGCTTGTAAACCCTGACATTAAACCCTAGGCACCCCCGCTGAGCCTTTCATATATCCCCTTTCGATGTTGCAAAGCTCCACAGAACAAGCCAGCCCATGATGAATAACCAACCCGGTGACCAAAGGAAGCGAGGAGCCTGACTCTCAGATAACATTTCCATCAGTCCACAGAAGTAAAGCCGCTATCAGCATGACGAAGTGATCCGCAAATGGTCCCAAAGTGACACAGGATCAAAAGAGCTCACATCAAAATAGCTCTCAAAACTCAAAACCGGGAAACACAAGAACCCCGAAGGCAAAGTCAAGAAAGGATCAAACAAAGAGGCAAAACCGAAGTGCCTCGAAGAAATCCAAAAGACGAAAAGAGAAATGGTGTAAAGGACAACTTCAAAAGTCCAAGTCCAGAAGCTCAAAAACAACGTCAACATGAAGCAGTTAGACGACTTCAACACAAGGAAGATGAATCTGAGAGAAGACGCAAGTTGCAGCTTTGGTCACCCACTTAAGCTCCACATACCTCAAATATCCCTCCATGGTCCCGTTGTCCTTCATCACACCCCGTGGCCACGTTATAAGCTTTAAAGACTTCCGACTTGATAGTTGTGTGTCCAATCACGTGAAAGTAACAGATCAAATGCGTAAATCCATCAAATATCGAATTCAATGGTCTAGAAGTTGTGATTGTAGGTGAGGAACGAGTGCAAGCACCAAACACACCGAGTGTAGGTTAGGAAGCACCACATAAGCCCTGACCCTGTGAGGACGAGACTCGTTCGCACATTTAATAAAAGAAAATACTGGGGGCAATTGATCGGAACGATCGATTGCCATGAACTCTAGCTCAGATTGTCTTAAGGGAAAAATACTGAGGGCAATTGTTGGTTCCAACAATTTCTATGACAACACCAATTGGAACCCAGAGCTCAAACATCACCACCACCATCACACACCACCGACCCGCATAAGCCCTTACCTCCACATCAAACACCACAGGCCCACATAAGCCCTTACTTTTACATCATACACCATACCCCACCGATGGCATGTTCATCTCCTAGGAGATAAATTACAAGTCCGAAGTCTATGGTCAGGAAATGTTAATTTTGCTTTCCTTTTCATTAAACAGATTATTCTTCGAACACTGCCACGTTTGGCACCTCTTTCAACAATTTCTTGTTTTGGACAAATTTCCTACATACACTTTGATCGTATTTTGACATGCACATCCTCATTGCCACGTTTGGCACTTTCATAATCAACTTTCATCATGACCATTGCATCTGTTCGTATGAAACTCCTCGTCACAATTCAGGGATATAGATCCTCAGCCGAAGGTACAGATTCTTCAGGGATACAGATTCTCAGCCGAAGGTACAGATTCTTCAGGGATACAGATTCTCAGCCAAAGGTACAAATTCTTCAGGGATACAGATTCTCAGCCGAAGGTGCAGATTCTTCAGGGATACAGATTCTCAACCGAAAATACAGATTCTTCAGGGATACAGATTCTCAGCCGAGGGTACAGATTCTTCAGGGATACAGATTCTCAGCCGAAGGTACAGATTCTTCAGGGATACAGATTCTCAGCCGAAGATACAGACTCTTCAGAGATACAGATTCTCAGCCAAAGATCCAGATTCACTAGAGCAGTAGAACTCACCAGAACAGCAGAACTCACCCGAATAGAAGAACTCGACCCAACACCAATTTTCAATCACTGATAGGTAGTCAACGCCTCAGAATAGCTTGACATCACTTCATTCATTATAGGTAGCCAGCGCCTTAGAATAGCTTGATATCATCTCATTCATTATAGGTAGCCAGCGCCTTAGAATAGCTTGACCTCATCTCATTCATTATAGGTAGTCAACGCCTTAGAATAGCTTGACATCATATCATCCTTATAGGTAGTCAGCGCCTTAGAATAGTCTGACATTACTTCATTATTACCTTTAGGTGGTCGACGCCTTAGAACCACTCGACACCCTTCCACTTTATTCATAGGTAGTCAGCGCCTTAGAATAGCTCGACGCAACTTGTCGGATTGCACGTGCGGTCTTTTAAGATCCAAAATTTTGGGGTACCACTCAAGCATCAACTAGCCTTTTCATTTCCATTACAAAGTCTAGTTGACGGGGGGCAATCTGTTGTACCCAAAATTTCAACCACCTGGAAGAGAGTCTCTACTAATAGTCTAGTAGCGAGGGTTCCCAGTTCGATCGTCACATTTCAGGGTACTAGGGACAACTTAGTCATCTCCAGGGGCATTTTCGTAATTTTTCAAGGCTCCTAAGCCCCCTATAGGCTTTCTCTCTCCTCCAAATAAGGGTCAAATCAATTCAAAGTGCTTTTAAATTTTAACCCATGATAGAGGATGACATCTGAAGCATAATGGCGTTGGAATTTTGATTTTTCAAATTTCTAATAATTTTCTAGCAATTTCTGATTGAATCTGACGAGAAATTGAATTTAAAAATATTCCAATATCCAAACAATTCGATTCCACTTTAGAAAAATCAGAAATATCATCCTTTACCCATGTGTGAAATTTCATAATCAAATTCCTTTTGGAAGCCCTTGAGCTAAAACAACGGTAAGTCTCGGTTTTTACCGGATTTTTCTATCTTTAAGGAAGCCTATATAAGGAACCTTATCCCATGATCAAATCAGAACCTCAAGAACCCTAGACCCTCAAAGAAGGCAGCCGTCTCATTCTCTTCACGTTTTTACACATCCAAGCACCAAAATCACATCAAAAATCCCCCGAAATCACCATCTAAACACATTTTTCAACTCCCAACACATCAAAAATCATCAAACATCAACCAAACCACCTCCAAAACATGAAGAACACCTTCAACAATCAACAACCAGAAGCTCGGGTCGAAGTCAATTCGGAACCGGCACCATCGGAGCCTCCGAAGAATCCCGACGTGAAGAATCCTCCTGAATTCGAAGGTAAAACAGGTTGCAATTCTACTTTTCTAACTCTCCATGACCTTATTAACTCTCTGTCAAATTTTGGTTTCAAACTAACCTTTTTACGCTTCTGTATTGCTAATTACTTTTGTTTCTGCCTTGTTACTTGTTCGTCAAGTTTCGTACATAATTCGAGTTCAAATTGCAATCTTTCAATTACTAACGAATTATATACATTTCAGGCTACACATGCATAAATTTTGAGCCGAAAACACCTTCGGGAACCACCATAAAACCCCCATCCGTGGGTGGTCCGGGATCTCGGACCTATGGTCCGGGAGCACGGACGGGTTGTCCGTGGCCACGGATACCCACGAACGGCGGCGGGATTTTAAAATCTTAAAAATTTAGGTTTTGTTAAACTATGTCCGGGCCTACGGACATCCTGTCCGTGGCCCCGGACTTTTCAAATTTTTGTTTTCTGTTTAATTCGACTTTTATTTTCACATAGGTTAACTAGGGCCGTGGTTACGGACATTAGGTCCGTGGCTACGGACGGAAACAAAATTTGACCTAATTCTGCCTCCGAAACCCTAGTTTAAGTAATTTCAAATCCTCCCAGATGACATTTTCCTGTCTATTTTTTGGAACCAGCATTTTACCCCTTGGCTGTGCTCAGCCCATTACTTCCACCTGAACACGAGGCCCACTCTGGCCTTAGTACTCATGCCGAACGCGGCCCACTCCAGCCCGTCGGTACCCTCATTCGCATCCAGCCCACTCCAACATCAAACTCCCTTCTGAAAATAAACCCTGTTCATTCTCTTCTTATTTCCGCAGCCGACGACCATTCCAAGCAGAACCACCATTGCTCAACCTAGATCATCCCTGCCCAACCGTTTTTGCTCAAAAACAACCCTATCCTCTACTCCCTTCTCTGGCCGCCGTTCTTCCTCTTCCTCCTTTAACTTCTCCAGCCGAAAACAAAAACACAAAGGGTTTGGCTCACCTCTGCTCTACAACCTAAAACCCAGAACAAGAGAACCACTCAGGAGGAATATCTTCATCCAAATTCACGAAACGACCACGAAGCTATCTATGCTCCATCAGGAGTAGCCGTCGTTTCTTTGATAATTCCGCTCCCTTTTTTCTTTGTTTATATCTCAGAGTAAGTCGAGCCTCAATCTGACGCAATATTTCACCATTCTTCATTGAATTTCGTCTTCCTTCGATTTACTTTCAATTTTGCTCCAAGATTTTGCCAAGTGAGCCGCATTGGCAATGGTTTGAAAAGATGAATGGGAAGAATTTGGTGTTGCCAGAAATTTGTCGCTAAAGTTTATGCCAACTCTTACGTGTTGAATCCCTTGTTATTCTCTTCTTCTTCTTCAAATATTCATTACTTTATGATGTGTGTCTGTATCCCGACTCCAAACGAATATCGAGTCCATTATGGAACTCTGGATTCGTAAATTTTCAAGTGAGGCGAACGATCACTATTTTTTTTGCACCTTTTCTCTCAAAAAACGTTTAGGAATGCGGTTTTAAACTTTCGTTTTCTACTCGTCTCCTTCCGATTTTTGTTCGCCAATGAACCTGGTAAAGGGAGATTGTTCGATCGAGGTTATGGCTTTATCGGGATTTGCCCGGTGCTAGAGCCATGTAATGCACCTCTTCTCGTATCTCCATTGCACCCCTTTGTCGCTTTTTTTTATCTACCCGTTTGATGATTTCTTCTCCTTTCTCGTTCTTGTTTGATTACACTCACGTACCCATGAACACCGGATTCACCATGGGTTTTGGGTTCAAAGGTTCGAATGAAACCAAATTGCAGATTTGGGTTTTAAATTCCCAGCGCTTTTACTGTCGTTTGAAGTTCATCTGAGGGGTCTATTTTCATGTTGATGAGATATGCTTTCTTAGATAAAATATCACTGTAATTCCCTTCACCTTTGCATCTGGTATAATCGATTTCACATTGAGTTTTGGCTTGAATTAAAACCTTGGTAGTCTGAATCTGACCCTGCTCGAAGCCGTTGGTATCTGTCATCAGATGTTTTGGTTCATCATTTTAATCCATCGAAATTGAAGTTTGCTGTCTCTGTAAGCAGTTCTTGTGTTCACCATCAGCACGCAAGCACCCGTACCTTTCTCATTACCACTTCATCAATCCGTTTATATCTTTTTTATTGTAATCTAACAAATCTTGGCGTTTTGTTGTGATCTTGCTGTGTCTCCCCATTTTAATTGCAGGACACCTCTGATGTCTCCATTTTGGTATTTATCTTTAATCCAGTTCAGCTTCTGAATCTCTCTGGTCGATGACATAGTCCATTTGTTTTGCTCTTTCTCTATGTTGCCTGCTGTGAATTATTTTTGTCCGTTGATGTCCAGAGGAGTTGGCATATTTTCAGTTTCTGTTTGATATGGCCGTTCTTGAATGCGATTGTTCTTGTTAATTTGTTGTCCTTGTTTAAGAGTTAATGGCTAAAGATTTCCTTAATTTTATTCTGTAATTTGCATATGAGTGGATCTGTTCTTGCTTCCGAACTGGGGTTAATGCTTACCTGAAAGAGGATTCCGATTTTAATAAGTTGACTGTGTGTGTGTGGCTTAAGCTATATAGCATATACCTTCTGTTGGCTCGTGATTCATTCAAAAGAGGAGAATAAATCTGGTTAGTGAGATTTTAGCTCGATTAGAATCGTTCAATTGAGATACTTGGGTATTGAGTGTTCTTTTTTTGCGCGTAGCATTCGCATTCTCTTGGTTATGTTATGATTCGGGGTTTAAAAAATGATGAAAAAGAAAAGAAAGAGCTAGTGCCGGTTTGAGTTCGTGGTTTGATTCCTTCCCACCCGTCCTACAAGACAGATTAATCAATCTTGGTTCTTAAACAGCGATAAATAAATGATGAATTGGCAGTTTGGACAGGATTAACGTTTGAGTTTGTTGATTTTAGGCTCTGATTTCTCTTTTTGACTTGGAATCTCCATCGAAGTATAGTGACAATGAATAATTTTGTTTCATTGAGTTTTTGTTAAACGGTTATTACCCATTCTGATCTATGGTTACTGCATATACTTTGCTTCTTGAATTCATTCTTGTATCATTTCCTGTATATTATACATTTGTTTTTATTTCAAATTTTACTTCATTATGTTTCTTATTGTAATTAAACCCTAGATGGCCCCTTAGGTTACCCTTTTTTTTTCTTTTGATCAAAGTCTTGGAAGGTACCCCACAGCTAGCTTATTTCTGATTTGCTTTGTGGGGAACAATACCATCCAAAACTTTGAAAATCTTTTAAGCCTTGAGGGTACCCCACAACTAGCTTATTTCTGATTTGCTTTGTGGGGAATGATACCTTCCAAACTTGTAAAGCCTATCCCAAACCATCCCTAATTTCATTAAAAATCTTTATCCAAAAAAAGAAAAGAAAAAAGAATACATTCAAATTCAAATCCGAGTTCAATTTCAATCTGGCACCAAAATCAATAAGGCCCTTTTGGCCCGTTTTTTTTGATCCAAAACAAAAACCTAATTTGAGGCCCAAGTTCAAATCTCAACTTTGGCCCAACAAGTCAAAATCAGTCACAAGCTCAAAACACCCCATAAATCATTTCAACTCATCTCTATTATCAAATCAGTCCATCTTCACTTCCAAAAATCAACCCAATGGTGAAGCCCGTTTCAAGGCCCAAACCCATATCAGGGCCCAAACCCATTTCAAGGCCCAAAAGCCTAAATGAAGTCCAAGTTTGACCAAACCCAAACTTTGACCGATTGAATGTTGACCTTCACCGAATGTTGACCTTGACCTAAAACCCGAGATAATCCTAATCACTTAATCCACATAGGATGGTTTAAATCGAGGCTCACAACATCCTACTCATTTTAGTTCAGCCCAATGCCATTGAATCCATATTCAATTCATCCAATTCAAACTTAACTTGTAAATCCCATTTAAACTCCAAAATTCAAACAATCACTGTATTCGAATTTCATCAAGTTTTGAAAAGAAACCATTTAGTGGAATTTTAAAGGAAAAACTCTTCTCACATCACATAAAACTTTTCTCAAAACGCAGTAAGTTCTTCTCACATATATAGAAAGTTTTCTCCTAAAAACATTTCTCAAAATCAGTGTTTCTTCATTGAGAATTCTGAACAACTTTTAAAGTTTTTCTAACTTAGTTTTCAAATCTAAATAAAACGTTTTCGGGGAACAGGAAATGTCTAACCTCTTCAAAACGTTTTCTTCCTAGTTAGACATCACTTGTCTCTCTTCTAAAATAAAAATCCGAGGCAGGGCACTGGGGTCGTAACCTCCCTTGTCGCAGTCTGGATTTCTTTAGGCGGGGCATTAGGGTGAAAAACCTCTCCTAATTGCAGCCTAGATTTTTACAAGGCGGGGTGCTAGGGATATGACTGCCTTCCTAGTTGCAGCCGGGATTTTAGAATCGTCTAACTCCCTTCTACTCGATTTCAATGTTTTCGGTTTTTAACGTTTTAAAACCTGGGAGTTAGAGACGTTATTAGGGTTTGACTGAGAGTATCCCATTCATGATACTTCTCTCTAAATCCTATATTCCGACATAAATTCATTGCCCCATCATTCGAGCCTCGGTGCTTACCATCAATTAAGTGACGTGTTCGAGGGGGTACATAAGGTAATCCCTTGGGATCACCCGCCTTTTCACAACAAAATAATTTTCATCAACTATCTTCAAACCTTGAACCTAAAAAAACCCAGGATCACTCCCAAATTCCAATTGCCTCACATACTTAAATCATCATTCAAACTCCAAATCACCTCAAACTCGAATCATCTCCCGAATTCTGACTTCTTCCAAACTTCTAAAGTCTCATAGGCCCGAGCGCCTCACAGACTCGAACACTTCAATCTCTCCACCATTTTAAGATTCAAACGTCTCACAGACCCGAGTGTCTCACAGACCTTGACATCCCATACCTCTCATTACATGAACACCTCAAATGTCTCATAGACCCGAGCGTCTCACAGACTAACTTCTCACATCCGAAACTTCAAACCCTTCAAAACCTCACAAATCCCCAAATCCAAAAAACGTGAACTACGTAAGGTCTGATCTCAACCGGGAGTTGAGTACGTAGGCAGCCCATCTAGGGTGCGACCCCATTCTAAACAAAAAAACCCTTTTCCCCCACTAAGGTGTTCTTCATACCTCTCAAAACACTCAAACCTTCTTCGGCTCTCCCAAGCTTCAAACCATCAGACTCCAAGTCTTGTTATTCACTCAACCCCAGACTTTTCCCAAATCTTCATTCTATACTCATCCGATTTCCCCAATTCCCTCTTCTAGGCGTTGGCTTGGCAGAAAAGCTCGCCTCATCCACTCTCTCTCTCTTTTCTCATCCTAATCCTATCTTTGGCTTTTAAATGAATCTCTTTAATAAGGTTTTGAAAGAAGACAATCCCTACAATTGGAGACCGAGGTTTCCTCGGGCACCAATCCGAAGACGTGGTCGTTGTCACCTCTGAGAGGTGTAACCCAGTGCGAACGCGCACAGAACCTCAAGTATGATCAGATAAGTCATATCCATAGGCAACAAATCATAAGAGTCAATTAACGGTTCTTAGAACCCTTCTCTTCCCTTCCTAGTTCCTTAGGTCAAACTAGGTGGCGACTCTAGTCAATTCCGCCTTATAAAGGCATAAGTCCGCGTGGAGCCCATTGAGAGCGGGTGTAGTGCTCACTAGCATTCCCCTTATGCTTTATGGGAAAGACGGACGATGTAGTAGGTATTTGAGGGATGTCAGAATAACGTGTTTTTATCCTCCACAGAATGACATTTTCTAGGATCTAGGCTTTTAGTTTGACCATATTTAAATAGACCCCCCTCATACCGAAAAATCACCCACCACAGAATGGCGACTCTTCTGGGGAAAACTTGAGTAAGTTTTTCTCAAACTCAAGGAAGACTGAACTCCATTCAAAATTGTCAGGATTTCCCCAACATCTTTCAAAACCTTCAAGAGATTCTTTTCAAAGCCTCTAGGATTATTCTACTCCACACTTAGAGTCTGTATCTGATGAGGACATATAGGATTTGTTAGATCCTCAGCAAACATGACAACAATTGGGTTAATAATTAGCTCATGATTAGAAACAGACACTTAGGTGTGAATGAAGCTAACTTCCTTTTAGGTTAATAAACAACCAATTTGGAATCACTAATCTTAAGATAAACACTTAGCAAATAGGTTGGTGCTAACTTCGTTTGCTTTATTTCCCGCTTTCATATTTATATTGCGATTGTGGGGTGCATGGGGTGGGTAGCTTAGGACATGCATTCCTCTGTGTCACCCGATTTTCCCACGATGTCACGGGATCCCCAACCGGTCCACGGTTGATTCCCCATAAGCTAGGGTCACTCTCTCAGTGAACAAACCCACGAGGCGGTACGGTCTCCGACCAACGCTTTGAGCTCATGATCCAAAAATATCCTCCACTATCCGAGTCAAAGCCAGCATATAGTGAACTCTGAGCCTTCAGTGTCCAGCAACCTGGTCGGTGTCTAAGACGGGTTTTATGGGTAGTCACCCCTTGTATGCCGTCTGTCTGACCACCCTTTGCCTTACCCTGAAGATTGCATGGGCTCAGTTCTCCATGATTCCTCTGCACCACGGGTGTCTTTAAAGCCCAATGTCGCGCTACAAATTCATAGCGGATCCCGTATTTACGGATACCCATACATGACATAGCGTAGTCAGCGAATAATTTGGACTTTAGACACACCTTATCGTGCAGACGATGGGAGACCCGTTCCCATGCAGTACTTCCCCAAGTTTCCCAAAAGTGAGTATGTTGTGATAATCCCCGGCCATGGCTTGTGTGACTGTATCACTTCGGGTATCCTGACCTTTCGAACTTAAGCACTCCGGACTTTCTTGATGACATGCCCCATAAGGCATAACAGAGATAAAACCCGAGAGATGAACAGTGAAGGGACGACGGTTCCCCCGGTGGTATGGAAGCATTGATTGACCTGGAAGGTGATTATCCCAATCATGCACACTCAGCTCCACATAAAATCAGCCACGATTTTTACTTTGCACTTACATCTATGTGTGATCACGTTTCAAAAAGTAGCAAAAATCAGAAAATGAATCATGTCAACCACTCCAATGGAATACCTTCAAAACCGTTTATCTTGAATGATTTCAAAAGATATTGATTTCAAAATTGTTATTTCCAAAGCAGTTTTCAAAACCAGTTTCAACCAAAGTCTTCCAGAAAATAAACTTTGTCAAACGGTTTGCAAAGAACATATTTCAAAATCTTCTGTTTACAAATGATTTTCAAACACGACTTCTCACATATATTATTTCAAAAACTATTTTCAAAAAAACTGGTTTCAAAAACCTACTTTTGCGAACGAATTTCAAGCAACTTTTTCACAGATATTATTTTACACTTGTTTTTGAAAACAGTTTTAAAGTTGATTTCCACAATGTATTTCAAAATAAATGATTTACCCATGTCATGACCCGCTATTTTTGAAGTTCAACCCCCTTCAAGAGCAGCGGTCACTACTGTGGAGCGTACTAGTCATTTCGTGTTTTCACAAAAAGTGGTGGATTTTCACAAGATTTTGTACTCGATCATTCACCTTTCCTTTCTAAAAAAAACGCCCCTTATTTCCTTTCATCGGAGCAAGTGGGATGCATGAAGATCAACGACGATTCGAGCAAAAAAATTAGAGCTGCACCAACCCGAGTCGAACGACATGAAGACCATAAACAACCGTTCAAGTTCGAAGCTTCTGAGGGTCAGAAAAGCACCAACCAATTTCTCTTGATCATAGTGTCACCTTGTTGATCAAACCCGAAGACGAGAACGGCCAATCAGGAGCCCGCACATGAGTAAGCAGTCAGTCAGGAGCTCGAAAACAAAGCAGAGGAGTTCAGAAGAAGTTTAGCTCAAAACTCCCCTTTTAATGACTTTTTAGAGGTGATGATGTATAGGTTTTCCCCTAGCATTCTTTTCTCTCTTGTCAGTTTCTGAATGGACTGCGTGTATAGGTTATGCACCCCCTTTGAATTTGTTTAGATCATTATATGTATAGGGTTCTCACTCCCTACTTTATTTGCGAATGACCAAGCATAAAAATTCCTATTAAGAAAATCCACCACTTCGAAAACACGAGTTTTCAAAACAGTTTTTCTATAAATTTGATTTCTTTTAGCACATATGACTTGCTTTTTCCCATTTTCGGTCATAATAACATATTTCATTCCCAACACATCAACACAAGCATTCATCCCATTTTTTCAAAGCATGCTAACAATCACATTTGTCATATTCTTTTTCTATTATAATGACTGTGCTTGCAGGTGAATAACTGCGTTTACCCACGAGTGAAAGCATGACCCTCAAGCGATAAGCAAGAAATACCAGAGATTCAAGCATCTTCCCATGCGGCATGCCATGTACATAGATACCAACAACCACAAAAAGCATACACAAAAAAAATCCCAAAAAAAAAACTTGTACATCCGAAAATCCAAAAAAATCAAACATCCAAAAATCCAAAAAAAACATACATCCAAAAGTCCAAAAAATCATACCTTCAAAAAATCCCAGAAGATGCAGCCAATGTCATATCAGTGGGTCACCATGCGGGAGTTGTCACTCCCTAAAAGTCCCAAGATCCAGGAGCCAATCACCAACCTGACTTCACTCGAGAATTACTTCTTCAACAACAATCACCACATCTCGACCACCTTCAAAGCCAACAATGACGGGATGAGCTTCATGAACCGCAAGCTGAATTCGGCTCAAGCGAGACTAGTCATAACCTTACCACTCATGCATTGCATCCAAAAACAAAACAAACACAAAAAAAAAACATTCAGTCAACCATCTCGGTTAATCATTTTCAGCATTTCATGCATCTTATACATGGTAATTCCATATTACCACAAACATCGCATGGTAGATAATTGTATTTGCATACTCCCATATCGAAATGACATCTTCGGGAAAATCACGAGAGATTGATTGAACAGAGTGCATGAACCACTTAACTCTCGACCCGTCAATGAGTACAAGGGTCCAATCAAAATTAGCACCACAAACCAAATGAGTAGTGTGCGAAGAGTGGTATTTTCCTTTGAAATTCAAATGAATGTTTTGGACAATCCAATGAGTGATGAGGAAAGATAGATCGAGTCCATAGAGGTAAAACCACGAGCGACTTGTGCTTTCCTTCAGCACACAGAGAGGCACAATTCATAGCGAGATCAATGTCGATAAACAGGATACGAACTGTGATTCATGCAAAGATCCGAGAATAGTAAGAAAACAATCATTGACTAATGAGGATGATGAGGCACTTAGGAATAAAAATCCCTACAAAACCAAAAAGCTTTGATTGCCCTGTACATAATCCCTTAGTGAGCCCCGCTGAGCCTTTCGTGATAAACCTTTTTCTGCGAGCTCCACAACATGCCAACTCACATCACACTTACTCCTGAAATAGAGGATCTCGAAGGAGCCGGAGCCATGGCCCCTCCCCATCATCTTTCACAGAAAAAAACAACAAATGAAATGTTCGAAGAAACCAAGGAGTCAATGCAACTCCAAAGCCAAACACTAAAAAAGAACACCAAAAATGTTCGAGAAGAGCAATGAGTCAATGCAACTCCAAAGCTGAAAGCCAAAATACAAAGCAGAAAACACTTGAGAAAGTTGATGAGCCAAATGCAATTTCAAAAAACAAAACGAGAAGAAGTTCAAATCGAACACCAGAAGAGGCAAGAAGGAGAAATCCAAAGGACCAATGATGTCCCGTAAGATCAATAAAGGTTATCAAAACCAGTCCAATCATTCCACCCATGCCGAAGGCGAAACATATCCTCTATTGCACAAAAGCTCCACAATTCCCAAATTGATCCTCCAGTCCCATGTGACATACATCATACCTATCAGCCCCGTTATAACCCAATAAAGGACCTCTGACGCGTTAGTTGATGAGCGTTGACTGAAAGTATCGAATCTGAAACATGAATCATAAGCTTCATACTTGTTATCAACATGTCCCGTCTTTCCAAAGGGACCATGAGCGAATGAGTGTGACCTTATCTCACAAGGTCTTCAGAGTGTGAGCGACTCTTTGATTAAAGCACCACATAAACAACCTACCCCATTGCAGGAGGAATTTGTAAGGATCGGAAAGTCCAAAACCTCGAAAGAAATTCTTAGGAAAATACTGCTCCGAGCATTGAGACTATCATTACACCATTAGCACACACAGCAAGACTCACGAGAGATTGACCCATATACCTCCATGAGAGGAAAGTGATTCACGCACTCGAGTTCAACAATCACTCAAGATCGAACCGAAGATGTCTTATATTCGTACACCTCATATTAATAAAGATAGAGCCATACCCTCTCTCCAAAAATTGCATATGCATTTTGTATCGTACCTAGCATTTAATAATTGCATGCATCATCATAACCAGTTCATCATCATCGCATCCGACCGGTAAGAACTATGCCTAGTCTCGCTCAAAGTCGACTTCGGTTGCAGTTGTTGAAGCGTAACTTTTGATCAAAAGATGTCAACTAGAGCCATCCCTGGCCATCATCAAGCTATATCGAACCATGTCGGAGCTATCCCGGGCTACCTTGAGCTGCATCGAATCATTTCTGAGCCATCCCAGACTATACTCGGGCTGCATTAAACCATTTTGAAGCCATCCGGAGCTTTGCGTAGACTATCCCGGAGCCATCTAGTTTCATACTCGAGCCTCATCGACACCACTCCCAAAGCCAAGTAGAAGCCATGTGGGAGCCATCCTCAAACATTGAGACTATCCCCAGAGCTACACGGAGCCATTCTCATAATTTGAAACCATCCTTGGAACTACACAGGGGGTATCCTAATAGTCCGAGAACAATACGGGAGACACCTCAAATCAAATCCATTAGATCTATCTCATCACCAAGGTCTTGCCTACAAAGTTTCGAACTACGTATGGTCTAATCTCAATACAGAAATGAGTACGTAGGCAGCCCGTCCAGGGTGCGACCACATCAAAGGCGAAAACTTCCCCTTTTCCCCTCGGTGTCATCGGAGTGAACCAACCAAAGTGTCATCATGCTCAATCAGCACAAGGTCATTCTGGAGCCATCCATGGAAATCCTAGAACCATGATGGGAATCACCAATAAAGTCATGCAACTGTGTTTCATCGTTCACCCATGAAAAACCATTCACTCACTACAAAGTCCACAACAAATCCCGTCAAACAACAATAAATCCATCATCGTAGCCATCAAACCACCTTGAAAAAAGATCTCAAGGCAAATCAAAGCCCACAAATTGCCATAAAATCACCAACCATGTCAAACTCACCAACCACCCCGAGACCATTGGTCACACCGGAGCCATCAGTGCACACCGGAGCAATCAACATATGCCGAAGTCATCTCAAAATTCGAAACGACTCTAGAGCTGTTAGCTCACACAAAAGTCTACATCCACAGACAGGGAGTTTGATTCGTTTAATGCATTTGTTAACCAAGTCAAATCTCATTTCATTTGCACATGGGAATCCTTTCAAGGGTACCACAACATTACTCACGTCATTCGATTAATTATTTCACTCAAGTTTGAAATATAATTTCCATTCCACTCACGCGCTTGTCACTCATAAAACTCTTTCGTTCACTTCATAACCTGCTAGGCAGCTATTACGCTACTAGTGCGGTCCCGTCTTTTTTCCTCCACTAGGCAGCTATTACGCTACTAGTGCGAGATCGTTCACTTCATAACCCGCTAGACAGCTATTACACTACTAGTGTGGTCCCAATCTTTTCCTTCACTAGGCAGCTATTACGCTACTAGTACGATATCATTCACTTCGTAACCCGCTAGGCAGCTATTACACTACTAGTGTGGTCCCAATCTTTTCCTCCACTAGGCAGCTATTACGCTACTGGTGCGAGATCGTTTACTTCATAACCTGCTAGGCAGCTATTACGCTACTGGCGGTCGTCGTTCTTTTTTTTCCTCCATTAGGCAGCTATTACGCTACTGGTGCGAGATCGTTCACTTCGTAACCCGCTAGGCAGCTATTACGCTACTAGGGTGGTCCCAATTTTTTCCTCCACTAGGCAGCTATTACGCTACTAGTGCGAGATCATTCACTTCATAACCCGCTAGACAGCTATTACGCTACTAGTGCGATCCTGTCTTTTTTCCTCCACTAGGCAGCTATTACGTTACTGGTGCGAGATCGTTTACTTCATAACCTGCTAGGCAGCTATTACCCTACTAGTGTGGTCCCGTCTTTTTTCCTCCACTAGGCAGCTATAACGCTACTAGTGCGAGATTGTTCACTTCGTAACCCGCTAGGCAGCACTACGCTACTAGTGCGGTCCCCCAGTTTTTCCTTCATTAGGCAGCTATTACGCTACTAGTGCAAGATCGTTTCAGACCCACTACTAGGCAGCTATTACGCTACTAGTATGGTATACATTCAAAAGTATTATAGGCACGTCATAAGTCCTATAGCTAGATGTCAAGAGGTCTAGTTGAGGCTCTCCTCGTACTTTCAGTTGCATTCTAGGCACGTCATAAGCCCTAGGACTTGATGTCAAGGGATCCAGTGGAGGCTCTTCTAAGTCCCCGTGCGCTCAAACTAATCTATATTGCTTGCATTCTAGGCTCGTCATAAGTCCTAGAACTGGATGTCAAGAGGTCTAGTTGAGGCTCGACATAAGCCCTCATGCACCAAACCAAACAATCGTTCATGTTCAAAATTCGTTTAGCAAATCCAACCATTGTGTTCGGGGCTTGTCCCTCACCCATCAAACCTTTGTATTCAAGACTAATTGTAAATATTTTTGCATTCAATCTCTACATCATAAGTCGATCTAGCACCCGTATCCTCTTGCAATCGTAGTTGCATTCCATAAGCTGATGGTGAGAATTTTTGGCGCCCTTTCATCCTTGATCCAATTCTGCAAGCCTTCTATTGCAGAATTGAATCAAGGGGAGCCATCTGTTGACACCAAAAATTCTCACCCCATAAAACAATAAATTCAGACATATAAATAAAATAAGAAGGTCGTCGCCTTTCTTTTCGAAACTCATTCATGTGCATACCAAAATGAAACTGTCATTTTATGACAAATTTTTTAAAATCAATTTTCAAAGCATTCGATTTCAAATCCATCCGTTTGCGTTGCTTACTTATTTTACCATTTTATTTTCGATTTATTTCATGCTAGTCAGTTCCGTTTTATTTACTTATTTTATTTTCCTATTCGTTTTATCTCGGTTCATGCTATTTCGTCTCTTGTTTATCTTATCTCATTTCATTTTATTGATACTTTTTATTGTATTTTCTTTATTAGTACTGAAAATACATAACTTGGTTCCTCTAATCTCACGAACTAACAGAACACCGGGACGTATAGTGGTTCGGCCACAATCTAGCCTACATCCACTTATTGACAATATCTTTATTACCTCCTTTGTTATTACAACTTGTGAGAGCTTTCTAGTGTTTTCTCTCTCTTCTAATCTTGTGTCCCCTTACAAATGAGCCCCCTATCTCTATTTATAGACTTTCTAGAGTGAGGTCTATCTCCTAACCCTTGTACATGTGTTATCACTTTATTAGAGCAACCTTCTTTATTTTGGCACTCCTCTCCGTGTAAAGCCTTCCGGTCCAATAGTGTAGGATGCGGGATCCGGTCATAGAGCACGGGGCCGAATACGGGACCCGATCATAGAGTGCGGGCCGGAATACGGGACCTGATCATGGAGTGCGGGGCCGGAATATAGGACCTGGTCATGCGGCCTAGGACCCGGATTGATGCTTGGCGCCCAAATTGGAGCCTGAACAGGGTCCTGAAGGAGGCTCATGGTCTGGGCCGGGGTCTAAGGTGTGGACCACTTTGACCTTTTGTCTTCGTCACATTCTTGCCCTTCTCATCAGTCCCACAAGTTCTACTTTTTGGCACTTAAAAAAGTGGAACTTATAAAAGAGAGATAGAAATTTACATTTTTCTCCTTTCTCCTATCTCCTAGTCCCACAAGTTCTTTTTCTTTAGCTTTTACAAAGAAACATGAACTTACAAAAATCGGTACAATTAGTACAATCAAAAGTCCCACAAGTCCTTTCTTCTGAATCTGACAAACTGAAATTCTGGGACATAAATCTTTGAAATAGTATATCTTGATGGATGGATCCTGTAATATCTTGATGGATGGATCCCCTGATGTCCTGATATGTAATATTTAAGAAGGCTAGAAATCCAGAAATCCAGAAGTCCACAATAAGATCTCCATAAAGAAGACCAATGGTTCTTTTAATAAGAAACATTCCCTTTTTGAAAGGGTGAAATAATATGATGATTAAATCTTTGCTTATATTAGCCAAAGGATGATAATTCCCTTAAAGGGAGAACAAAGATAATATATTTTCCCAACTTTGCTTATGCTAGCCAAAGGATGGTACTTGTGATTCAAGTATGGTGCGGCGTCCCACCCTAACAATGCACCCATTACAGGCGACCAGAGCTCCTGATGGGGCCAGAGATGGGTTTTTTTTTTGTTGGCTCGATGGCCGGGTTTCATTTCAACCCAAAGTGTTACTTTTCAAGGCACAAGTGCCTGCGGCTCGTTGGCCGGTGCTTTCTTTTACTTTCAAGGCATGATAGCCTGCGGCTCGTTGGCCGGTGCTTTCTTTTACTTTCAAGGCATGATAGCCTGCGGCTCGTTGGCCGGTGCTTTCTTTTACTTTCAAGGCATGATAGCCTGCGGCTCGTTGGCCGGTGCTTTCTTTTACTTTCAAGGCACAAGTGCCTGCGGCTCGCTGGCCGGTGCTTTCTTTGATTACCTCAGGGGGTGATCAGTCCCCTGGAAAAAGGTACCTGCACTTTCTTTATAAACTTATTAGTATGATAGTGCAGAAATGATGCAGACCCTTTGAAATTTTGTTAGGATAGATTTTTTACAAAATAACACTTTTGAAGGTATCCAAAATAATAGAAACATTTTTAAGTGGCTGCTTCAGAAATAATATTGATGCAGCTTTGCTAAAAAAGTGGAATGATTCTAGAAATCCCATGTGTTACGTTGCCCGGACCATTGACATTTTGGCCTATCCGGACTGGTTTAGTGTTTCAGCGCTATTGAAAGCTGGGCCTTATTTTTGTATGCTTGAAGAATTCTTTCTTCTATCCGGCTGTAATGATGTGGGCATAATACTCTGATTGCGACAGCACCTTGGCAGTTAACCAATCGGTTAGCACCATTCCCCAGGACTTTCTTCTTTTATCCTCCGGCTGGTTCTTACTGATGAAGATCTCTTATCTTTGCACTTCTTTGTAGCTCTTCTTGACAGTCCACCGTCTTATATCTATCAAAAGATACTTAAAACAGATTCGAGTTAGCCCAGAAAAAATCAATTGAAGTCAGATTTGGGCATGCCGTCATCTACCAATGTGTAGATAAACATACTAAAAGCACACAGAGGCAGCAAAGCAGCTTATACTGTTGTTGTATAACACCCAATCATTGTGGAGGAAAGCAACATATGGCAATACTTGATCAGTTTTGAGTTTGCGCCATATTCAAGATGTGAAGGCTCAGATACTGTTTAACCAATATATATATAAAAAAAAAGGCAGTAGTAATGAATATAACATATAATCAAGTTATGCAATCAGCTTTGTCAACCACATTTTATCTTACATCAGACTGCATTATTCATGAGTCCTAACCGGTACGTTGGTTTAAAAACTGAATAAAAGTACATATTATGTAGAGATAAACAAGCTATAGTGCATAGATCACAGCAGAAGTAGAGCATATATTATAACACTGCAACTGAGTATTTTAAGCCAACAGACTTAATACAAAGCTGATCCTTTTTTTTTTAAAACTACCGGGTATGGTGGTAAATGGGATTTTGAATCTTTGCTGTAACAGGTTTGACCAAGCATAACATGAGATTGATTTCAGCAGACCGTGTAATATATTGCAAATAATAGCTTTCCATAACAGCTGTGACCAATTTGATTTTAGATAATCAGAACAAATCTGATAATTGCCATAATCTAGTAGAAGAATACTTCTCTGAATGGTAGTTTCCAAGGCAAGTGAGATTTTCTCATAAAACTGCTCCAGAACATAACATTACCCAGAAACAAAAATAATGCAAGCTAAAATGATAGCAAAGTCACGAAGTGAAACTAGCAAGCTAGATACTGACTGAAAGTTGATAGAGGTAAACAAAGGAGCACAGTCTTAGATGAAGGTTACTGATTATACCCATAGTGTGGCACCATGTTCCAGTAGAAATAAGGAAAATAAAAAGGCCTCGACTTACAATATTAGAACCTTATCTGCGGCAACTCAAAAATTCGTGTTGAAGGATAATAGTAATGGTGGAATGAAATTATAAGACTGTCGTATAGACAGAAATGCAAAAGCGTGATGTTCAATGCGAAGTATTATAAAACTCAGAATGCAATTTCTCCTGTTGTTACTCTGATAACACTTTTGTTTACGAAGTATAAAAGTCAAATTGGTTTGAACCATTCGACAGAAAAGTGTACTTCAATAGTCGTATTATGTAGCTGAAAGCCTAAAGTTCTGAAACAAAGGTTAGGAAGTTTTATCAAATCGATGACAACAGAGGTTGGCAAAATTCATAATCAGACAGAGTTTAAACTGATTGTTGATGAAGTAACGAACAGTGGTAGAAACTGGACAAGATTTGAAGTTAGATTACTTGTTGAAAACAGCAGCGATAAAAAGGTATAAACTTACACTTTTTCTTCCTGAAAGCTGATAGTAATCAAAGAATTACTATAAAGTGTTTAAAGACAAAGAAGTGAGATGACAGCTAAACTGTGCTGAAATTAAACAAAAGATGGAAAACTAAATTAGTGCTGAGTAATAACAGAGGGTATGTAAGTCGAAGTAATTTTCATATAAAGGGAAATAAATGTGAAGTAAAATAGCATGTTTCAGAATTTCAAATGGTACAAATTCAGTCTACCACAAAACAGCAAGTGTAAAAAATTTCTTCTGATATAATAGCGGCAGCTACTTTAGGATAACCCAAACTCTAAGGCTTGTAGCAAACTGTACAGCTTTTTGAAGATAGACGCTGTAATTCTGATTAATGTAATGAAACCACATAATAAATAGTTCAAAACAGGAATAAAGTGTCCAAAGGATATTTTCAAGCCATGAATGATATATCAGTTGTGATAGAAGTAAGCCAACAGTTTAGATGTACCCATAACACAAAAGAATAGTAGCCAAATAATCTTGCAAGTCAAGAACGAGGAACTTCAGAAACTTGTAAAATGGTAAAGGCACAATTGGAAGACAGTTTTACGTTACTGAGCAGTAGAAGACATAAGTAATTATAGTTAGAAATTGTATTTTACTATACTGAAGCAAATCAGATGGGAAAACTTTAACAGCAGAAAAACAGACAAGGGATAATGACGAAAAAATCCGTTGAGACAGATTATCATGGATGTCTGTAATTAAAGTGGTGCCTTATCCAAAGACAGAAATCAATTTACTAATGTAGTAGCGGGTCGCTGAGCTTCATTATTAATCAATCAGGAGCAATAAACAGAGACCAAAATAATTTTTCAACTTGGGCAATCCACAATCAAAGCTTTATATAAAGCAGTGTTTCATCAGAGATAAGGAAGCATAAACAGCTTTAGGGGTTTGTAATAGTTTTTGGAAAGTTGTTATTTTTCCCAGAAATCCAGTCGAGCTAGGAGAGTAAATTAAGGCCGTACCAGAAACTTATATGATAAAAATGAGTATTATCATATGGACTGGAAGTTTGTTTTTCAGTCTTTGCAGTATCTAGAGACAGAACAGCACAATTTTTGGATCAGGGCACAGCCAATGGCGTGTAACTCTTGCCGGAAGATCAGTCAGGATTCAGATCATTATATGCATAGCAATAGTTTGCTTTAAGCAGAAATTCCAAGCACAATGATAAAGAAGCACACTCAGGACGTTTCAATTAAGTTGATATAAGAAAAATTTGAACTTATCTCGGAGACTTGGCTTTGGATGTCTTTTGGTACCTCCAGGTGCTCCCAGAATTTTACTCTTGTATATCCTGGGTGAAACCTTGTGTATCTTCTCGACATGCTCTGATTTGGCCATGCGGTGAACGGAGAATAAGGTTTTCTTGATGACCAAGATGCTTCGCAGACCGCCTTGCTGTACTTCGAACGAATTTCCCTTTCCTGGGTTGGCTTCTGGCGACTTCCAGTTTGAAGTTTGATGGTGATAGTACTTTTGGTGATCTTTTCTAATCAGTGCTGAGATGCGGCCATGAAAGTCTGGCGTGGTCAAAGAAGTTCAGTGCGCCAAGGAAGTCTGCTGCGGCCAAGGAGTTTGTTGCGGCCAAGGAGTCTACTGCGGCCAAAGGGGTTTGTTGCGGCCAAAGGGGTCTGTTGCGGCCAATGGAATCCGGCGCGGTCGAAGAAGTCTTCCGGTCACTGAAAGTTATGCACCAGCTTCTTGTCTCTCTTTTAATGATTAGCTTTGGATGCTTGTAGCGTGTTCCAATTGCTTATGCCTTCCGGCGTTATGCCTGGCCAAGAGGGAACTTCTGGTTGATGCCTTCCGGTGGTCCGGCGCGGCTAAGGAGGTTGATGCGGCCAAGAGAGTGCGGCCAAGGGAATCCGGCCATCGAGATTGATGCGGCCAAGGGAGTTGATGCGGCCACCGGCCATCGAGATTGATGCGGCCAAGGAAGGGATTTGGGTCTTTTGTTGACTGCCGGAGTCTTGGAGAGATGCGGCCAATGGGAATCCGGGAATCCGGACTGATGCGGCCAAGGGAATCCGGCCACCGAGACTGATGCGGCTCTGGGGGTTGAAACATCGCCCGCACCAACATACTGCTTTGAGACAAAGAGGGCTATGCCCGGTCGTTCGAAGGCCACCACTACTCCTCTGAGATGGTTGGGCGCAATAGGCCATCACTCTGGATTTCGTCCGATATGGTTCAGTGTAGCAGAAATTTCGTCATGGATAAAAATCGATCGTTGATGAAGCTGTCCAGCCTTGGTCCTGGCGGATCCGTGATTAGTAAAGCCGTCGCTGTATCAATTCTTCCATTCTCTTTCCATGCACAACTGCTGGCGAATTTTTCTGGCGTTGCTTGGTTCTTTCTTTGTGGTGTTGCTTGTCACGCCGCCTGGTCGCCTAGCCATCATCCGGGTCTCTCAGGCTCCGCTGTTGTAAACTTAACAAACCGTGCATCTGGACTTTTGAACGAGAAGAGATGTCTTCCGGTCATGGACTGAGGTGCGTTCCGGTCATGGACGTCGAACTGTCTTCTGGTTATTAAAAGTTCTTGCGCCCGGTCGATGTTGCATCAGGTCGAAGCCGCGCCTGGCCTTGACTTTTAGAATAGCGCTTCGCCTGGTCGACGCTGCTCCTGGCCCGAGTTTTGAAGGCGGCGTCGAGGTATGTCGTGCCTGGCCAATGTTGTGCCCGGTCAAGAGGGAAGACGCCCAGTCGATGCCACGTTCAAATGATCTTGAACTTCTCATGATTCTTTGCCAGGAGTGGTAATTTGCTGCATGCCTTCCCAGCTCCTTTTCTCCATCCCCTTTGAGAACCATCGAAGCGTGATTTGAGGCAGAACCAAATGGCGAATTTCTTTTCTGAGGTTCTCCAACTTCTGCTCTAATCAGATTCACGGAAAATCCTTGATTCTCCGGTCGCCTCTTTCCTGTCTTAGAAAGAAACATTTAGCATATATTTATCCATTATTTGAGTCGGAGTATAATTACCGTAACTAATGGTTTTGGTAGTAAGGGTGAGAGTAGATTTTAGCGATTTCTTCTTATGCCGGACGCGATTGGGACAAGAACTTCCAGGATTTTCTAATTCGGTTGCTTCAGGATTCTTCGATCGGTCGTCTGATAGATTACGAATTTTCTCGTCATTGATCTACTTCTTCTTGTCTTCAGAAGTATCGGTTATATGCAATCGTTCGCCATTTCTTTTCTGCCTTGGCTGCTTGCTTCCTTTGATTCCTACGAATCTCACATATTCTCCGTGGATCGAGCGTTTTCTTGATTCCTCTCGGAGATCGGTGTATGTGTCCAGAGGCTTCTTATTTCGAACAGATCAAAACTTCCGAATGCTTCATCGTCAGGTCGTCCATTCCTACTTCCATTGCTTTCCTTGACATTGATTATTCCTCAGATGCCTCGTCGAAAGGATTTCTGTTTGCTACCGTGATGTCCTCGAGGAACCGATCTTGATGTCGAACTTCTAGCTCTTTTTCTCTTCGATGAAGGTCTTCCCAAACATGAACTTCGTGATCTGTCCCTGACGCGTTGCTATCTTTAATGAATTGCAGTAGAACCGTGGATTGTGAATCGTGGTTGTTTGTTCTTTCCCACAGACGGCGCCAAATGAAAATACATAACTTGGTTCCTCTAATCTCACGAACTAACAAAACACCGGGACGTATAGTGGTTCGGCCACAATCCAGCCTACATCCACTTATTGACAATATCTTTATTACCTCCTTTGTTATTACAACTTGTGAGAGCTTTCTAGTGTTTTCTCTCTCTTCTAATCTTGTGTCCCCTTACAAATGAGCCCCCTATCTCTATTTATAGACTTTCTAGAGTGAGGTCTATCTCCTAACCCTTGTACATGTGTTATCACTTTATTAGAGCAACCTTCTTTATTTTGGCACTCCTCTCCATGTTAAGCCTTCCGGTCCAATAGTGTAGGATGCGGGATCCGGTCATAGAGCATGGGGCCGGAATACGGGACCATCATAGAGTGCGGGCCGGAATACGGGACCTGATCATGGAGTGCGGGGCCGAATATAGGACCTGGTCATGCGGCCTAGGACCCGGATTGATGCTTGGCGCCCAAATTGGAGCCTGAACAGGGTCCTGAAGGAGGCTCATGGTCTGGGCCGGGTCTAAGGTGTGGACCACTTTGACCTTTTGTCTTCGTCACATTCTTGCCCTTCTCAAGTACTTGTTTTTGTTTTGTATTTATTTTAATCATTTTATGTATATTTCACTATTATTTTCTCTCATCTCATTTTATTACTTGCTTATTCTATCTCATTTACCGCTACTCGTACATACCTAATTCAGTTTTCATTTTGATTACATTCACTTGTATATTTATCCACATCATATTAACACTATTTCATCATTTCATGTACGTATTGTTATTTTATTACTTTATCATAACTGTCATGAGTATCATTGTTACTCTGATTATGCTATCTCATTTACTACTACGTACATATATTTATAGATGCATGTAATCCACAAGAAGGTAGTAGCAGTATCTTGGTTAGGCCATCCCCACTTGTTTAAATTACCCCAGGTTCAAATCCTCCCAGATGACATTTTCCTGTCTATTTTTTGGAACCAGCATTTTACCCCTTGGTTGTGCTCAGCCCATTACTTCCACCCGAACACGAGGCCCACTCTGGCCTTAGTACTCATGCCGAACACGGCCCACTCCAGCCCGTCGGTACCCTCATTCGCATCCAGCCCACTCCAACATCAAACTCCTTTTTGAAAATAAACCCTGTTCATTCTCTTCTTATTTCCGCAGCCGACGACCATTCCAAGCAGAACCACCATTGCTCCTCCCTTGATCGATCTCAATACTGGAAAACCTAAACCTAGATCATCCCTGCCCAACCGTTTTTGCTCAAAAACAACCCTATCCTCTACTCCCTTCTCTGGCCGCCGTTCTTCCTCTTCCTCCTTTAACTTCTCCAGCCGAAAACAAAAACACAAAGGGTTTGGCTCACCTCTGCTCTACAACCTAAAACCCAGAACAAGAGAACCACTCAGGAGGAATATCTTCATCCAAATTCACGAAACGACCATGAAGCTATCTATGCTCCATCAGGAGTAGCCGTCGTTTCTTTGATAATTTCGCTCCCTTTTTTCTTTGTTTATATCTCAGAGTAAGTCGAGCCTCAATCTGACGCAATATTTCACCATTCTTCATTGAATTTCGTCTTCCTTCGATTTTCTTTCAATTTTGCTCCAAGATTTTGCCAAGTGAGCCGCATTGGCAATGGTTTGAAAAGATGAATGGGAAGAATTTGGTGTTGCCAGAAATTTGTCGCTAAAGTTTATGCCAACTCTTACGTGTTGAATCCCTTGTTATTCTCTTCTTCTTCTTCAAATATTCATTACTTTATGATGTGTGTCTGTATCCCAACTCCAAACGAATATCGAGTCCATTATGGAACTCTGGATTCATAAATTTTCAAGTGAGGCGAACGATCACTATTTTTTTTGCACCTTTTCTCTCAAAAAACGTTTAGGAATGCGGTTTTAAACTTTCGTTTTCTACTCGTCTCCTTCCGATTTTTGTTCGCCAATGAACCTGGTAAAGGGAGATTGTTCGATCGAGGTTATGGCTTTGTCGGGATTTGCCCGGCGCTGGAGCCATGTAATGCACCTCTTCTCGTATCTCCATTGCACCCCTTTGTCGTTTTTTTTATCTACCCGTTTGATGATTTCTTCTCCTTTCTCGTTCTTGTTTGATTACACTCACGTACCCATGAACACCGGATTCACCATGGGTTTTGGGTTCAAAGGTTCGAATGAAACCAAATTGTAGATTTGGGTTTTAGATTCCCAGCGGTTTTACTGTCGTTTGAAGTTCATCTGAGGGGTATATTTTCATGTTGATGAGATATGCTTTCTTAGATAAAATATCACTGTAATTCCCTTCACCTTTGCATCTGGTATAATCGATTTCACATTGAGTTTTGGCTTGAATTAAAACCTTGGTAGTCTGAATCTGACCCTGCTCGAAGCCGTTTGTATCTGTCATCAGATGTTTTGGTTCATCATTTTAATCCATCGAAATTGAAGTCTGCTGTCTCTATAAGCAGTTCTTGTGTTCACCATCAGCACGCAAGCACCTGTACCTTTCTCATTACTACTTCATCAATCCGTTTATATCTTTTTTATTCTAATCTAACAAATCTTGGCGTTTTGTTGTGATCTTGCTGTGTCTCCCCATTTTAATTGCAGGACACCTCTGATGTCTCCATTTTGGTAATTATCTTTAATCCAGTTCAGCTTCTGAATCTCTCTGGTCGATGACATAGTCCATTTGTTTTGCTCTTTCTCTATGTTGCCTGCTGTGAATTATTTTTGTCCGTTGATGTCCAGAGGAGTTGGCATATTTTCAGTTTCTGTTTGATATGGCCGTTCTTGAATGCGATTGTTCTTGTTAATTTGTTGTCCTTGTTTAAGAGTTAATGGCTAAAGATTTCCTTAATTTTATTCTGTAATTTGCATATGAGTGGATCTGTTCTTGCTTCCGAACTGGGGTTAATGCTTACCTGAAAGAGGATTCCGATTTTAATAAGTTGACTGTGTGTGTGTGGCTTAAGCTATATAGCATATACCTTCTGTTGGCTCGTGATTCATTCAAAAGAGGAGAATAAATCTGGTTAGTGAGATTTTAGCTCGATTAGAATCGTTCAATTGAGATACTTGGGTATTGAGTGTTCTTTTTTTTGCGCGTAGCATTGGCATTCTCTTGGTTATGTTATGATTCGGGGTTTAAAAAAATGATGAAAAAGAAAAGAAAGAGCTAGTGCCGGTTTGAGTTCGTGGTTTGATTCCTTCCCACCCGTCCTACAAGACAGATTAATCAATCTTGGTTCTTAAACAACAATAAGTAAATGATGAATTGGCAGTTTGGGCAGGATTAACGTTTGAGTTTGTTGATTTTAGGCTCTGATTTCTCTTTTTTACTTGGAATCTCCATCGGAAGTATAGTGACGATGAATAATTATGTTTCATTGAGTTTTTGTTAAACGGTTATTACCCATTCTGATCTATGGTTACTGCATATACTTTGCTTCTTGAATTCATTCTTGTATCATTGCCTGTATATTATACATTTGTCTTTATTTCAAATTTTACTTCATTATGTTTCTGATTGTAATTAACCTTAGATGGCCCCTTAGGTTACCCTTTTTTTTTCTTTTGATCAAAGTCTTGGAAGGTACCCCACAGCTAGCTTATTTCTGATTTGCTTTGTGGGGAACAATACCATCCAAAACCTTGAAAATCTTTTAAGCCTTGAGGGTACCCCACAGCTAGCTTATTTCTAATTTGCTTTGTGGGGAATGATACCTTCCAAACTTGTAAAGCCTATCCCAAACCATCCCTAATTTCATTAAAAAACTTTACCCATAAAAAGAAAAGAAAAAAGAATACATTCAAATTCAAATCGGAGTTCAATTTCAATCTGGCACCAAAATCAATAAGGCCCTTTTGGCCTGTTTTTTTTAATGATCCAAAACAAAAACCTAATTTGAGGCCCAAGTTCAAATCTCAACTTTGGCCCAACAAGTCCAAAATCAGTCACAAGCTCAAAACACCCCATAAATCATTTCAACTCATCTCTACTATCAAATTAGTCCATCTTCACTTCCAAAAATCAGCCCAATGGTGAAGCCCGTTTCAAGGCCCAAACCCATATCAAGGCCCAAACACATTTCAAGGCCCAAACACATTTCAAGGCCCAAAAGCCTAAATGAAGTCCAAGTTTGACCAAACCCAAACTTTGACCGATTGAATGTTGACCTTGACCGAATGTTGACCTTGATTCAACTTTGAGCCGGCCCATTTTCTAACTCCAAATTTGATTCAACCCAATTCAAACCTAACTCATTTTAGTTCAGCCCAATGCCATTGAATCCATATTCAATTCATCCAATTCAAACTCAACTTGTAAATCCCATTTAAACTCCAAAATTCAAACAATCACTTTATTCGAATTTCATCAAGTTTTGAAAAGAAACCATTTTGTGGAATTTTAAGGGAAAAACTCTTCTCACATCACAGAAAACTTTTCTCAAAACGCAGAAAGTTCTTCTCACATATACAGAAAGTTTTCTCCTAAAAACATTTCTCAAAATCAGTGTTTCTTCATTGAGAATTCTGAACAACTTTTAAAGTTTTTCTAACTTAGTTTTCAAATCCAAATAAAACATTTTCGGGAAACAGGAAATGTCTAACCTCTTCAAAACGTTTTCTTCCTAGTTAGACATCACTTGTCTCTCTTCTAAAATAAAAATCCGAGGCAGGGCACTGGGGTCGTAACCTCCCTTGTCGCAGTCTGGATTTCTTTAGGCGGGGCATTAGGGTGACAAACCTCTCCTAATTGCAGCCTAGATTTTTACAAGGCGGGGTGCTAGGGATGTGACTGCCTTCCTAGTTGCAGCCGGGATTTTAGAATCATCTAACTCCCTTCTACTCGATTTCAATGTTTTCGGTTTTTAACGTTTTAAAGCCCGGGAGTTAGAGACGTTATTAGGGTTTGACTGAGAGTATCCCATTCATGATACTTCTCTCTAAATCCTATATTCCGACATAAATTCATTGCCCCATCATTCAAGCCTCGGTACTTACCATCAATTAAGTGTCGTGTTCGAGGGGGTACATAGGGTAATCCCTTGGGATCACCCGCCCTTTCACAACAAAATGATTTTCATCAACTATCTTCAAACCTTGAACCTAAAAAAAACCCAGGATCACTCCCAAATTCCAATTGCCTCACATACTTAAATCATCATTCAAACTCCAAATCACCTCAAACTCGAATCATCTCCCGAATTCCGACTTCTTCCAAACTTCTAAAGTCTCATAGGCCCGAGCGCCTCATAGACTCGAACACTTCAATCTCTCCACCATTTTAAGATTCAAACGTCTCACATACCCGAGTGTCTCACAGACCTTGACATCCCATACCTCTCATTACATGAACACCTCAAATGTCTCATAGACCCGAGCATCTCACAGACTAACTTCTCACATCCGAAACTTCAAACCCTTCAAAACCTCACAAATCCCCAAATCCAAAAAACGTGAACTATGTAAGGTCTGATCTCAACAGGGAGTTGAGTACGTAGGCAGCCCATCTAGGGTGCGACCCCATTCTAAACAAAAAACCCTTTTCCCCCCACTAATGTGTTATTCACACCTCTCAAAACACTCAAACCTTCTTCGGCTCTCCCAAACTTCAAACCATCAGACTCCAAGTCTTGTTATTCACTCAACCCCAGACTTTTCCCAAATCTTCATTCTATACTCATCTGAATTCCCCAATTCCCTCTTCTAGGCGTTGGCTTTGTAGAAAAGCTCGCCTCATCCACTCTCTCTCTTTTCTCATCCTAATCCTATCTTTGGCTTTTAAATGAATCTCTTTAATAAGGTTTTGAAAGAAGACAATCCCGACAATTGGAGACCGAGGTTTCCTCGGGCACCAATCTGAAGTCGTGGTCGTTGCCACCTCTGAGAGGTGTAACCCAGTGCGAACCCACACAGAACCTCTAGTATGTTCAGATAAGTCATATCCATAGGCAACAAATCATAAGAGTCAATTAACGGTTCTTAGAACCCTTCTCTTCCCTTCCTAGTTCCTTAGGTCAAACTAGGTGGTGACTCTAGTCAATTCCGCCTTATAAAGGCATAAGTCCGCGTGGAGCCCATTGAGAGCGGGTGTAGTGCTCACTAGCATTCCCCTTATGCTTTCTGGGAAAGACGGACGATGTAGTAGGTATTTGAGGGATGTCAGAATAACGGGTTTTTACCCTCCACAAAATGACATTTTCTAGGATCTAGGCTTTTAGTCTGACCATATTTAGATAGACCCCCCTCATACCGAAAAATCACCCTCCACAGCATCCCCAAAAATGCATCGATAAAAAAAAACGCATCCATACAAAATATCTAAAAAAATGCATCCACACAAAAGTTATCATTATCATCTGCATTAGGTTTAGCTTAGTTGCGTTTGCATTTGTGTATCCCTAGTGTCGAGGTGCATCTCGATCTTTAATTCTAGGAAAGTCACATAAGTCATCAAAGGCCGCTGAACTCTTGTATCATTTTCCCCGAAGAGGTCTTGAAAGGATTTCTAACCTCCCGTGAGAGTTGAGTGCATGAGAGAAACACAGAGCGTGCAAAACCCAGAGCGCTTGATGCATTTAAATTTCAAAGCACCATGTGAGGATCTCCCTTCACGAAACTAAATATTGATGAGAAAAGCGCGTTACCATTCATGTCAAAATTTGGGAATAGTAGAGGAAACAATCATCTGTCAATAGGGATGATGAGGCACCTAGGTGATAAGTGCAAAACATATAGACTTTTTAGTTTAATCACCTTATTAATTATAGCATTTTTAGTAATGTTTCGCACTTATCTAGGGTTTTTCCTATAATTGTGTATTATATTAACTAATGTATTATATGTGTTAAAATATAGGAAAAATGACAAACAAAGACATATATTAAGGATTAAAAAAAGATGTCACGCGTGAAGCACGCATGTATGTTCCGCCTCATCAGTACCGCCTCCTTATCAGGCGGACAACAGAGAGGCGACCGCCTCATATCGGGCGGACGACACAGAGGCGACCGCGAGGCGGTTGAGACAGAGGAGACCGCCACTTAAGAGGCGGACAACACAGAGGAGACCGCGAGGCGGACAACATAGAGAGTACCGCTTGATAAACAGGCGGACAAGATAGAGGAGACCGCCACTTATCTAGCGGACATGTTTAAATACGGGTTATCTTCGCCGACTCGCTCTGCAACTTGAGACGGCGCCTACCAAAAATCACGTACGCGTTTCAGCCTGTCCCCTGCGCAATCAATAGCTGCAATCAATGGGGAGCTGCAATCAACGAGCTCAATCAGTGAGCTGCTGCTCTGTTCTTCTTCCTCTATAAATACGAGCTTCATTCCTCCTTACTGAGTGTCCTTCCGAAGGCTCCTTCCGTGGTTCCTCTGGAGTTCCAATTCACACCATCTCATTCTCTCCTTCCGCCTTCTCCATTTTATTTATTTTACATTCCACTAAATCCACCTCTAGCCTACGTATACAAATAGCGAGAGTGAGATGGAGTGATTACGGATGATTTCTATTACTCTTGTCTCTGTCTATCTATTTAATATGTTAGGCTAGTTTACGTATGCTTTAGGAATAATCATTATGTTCTGTATTAATTATGCAATGTTTTTACTGGTTCTAATTTAATGAAGTTTGTTACGCTTAAAGCTTATCTCTTGCCTTTTTAATAAATGTCATGAGTTTATTAAATTGCTTGCTAAGTCTATTTTGATCAGACCAGGTGATAAATAGATAGGTTGATTAAGCCGTAAATCTGGAGAAAGCTCTATTATGATTTAATGAGTTAGTATTTTCAGATGCAATTATATTTCCTGGAATTTAATGTCCGTTTACATAAGAGTGCTCGAACCTTGATTAGACCGAGCATTTCTGGTAAATGAGTTCTTATGAGGCTATGACTTAGTCCTTAGGATAATTTAAGGAATTTTGCCAAACAATTATAATTAAACCAGCAGGATTAGCATGAAAGAGCAGATAATATTAATGTAACCAGAGTCCCGTTTAGTTTATCTTTAATTTAGTTAACTTTATCTTTCCTTTTATTTATAAAAACAAGTCAATTAATCCCCCCCCTGTGACACGCTTAGGTACTAATATGTATATTAGTCCCGTGGTTCGATATCCGGTCGCTTACATTTCACTATACTACTGCGACCGGGATTTATTTGCAGCCCGACGTTATTTTTGGGTTTTAATTTCTTTTCTTCAATTTTAATTACACCACTTAAACCACTCAGATTATAACGTCTGCAAAATGGCGCCGTTGCCGGGGACTAGATTTATTCTAGTTCCTAAGCCCCGGATTATTCACCTGTTTAATTATAAATATTTTGTTCTCTTATTTCTGTTAATATTTTGTCTATAATATTTTGTTTGTTGTTAATATTAATTATCTACTATATTTTGTTATCTAAAATCTGTTAATATTAATTGGGCACCTGATTTTGGACATTTGGACAATTGGACACCTGACTTTGGCCATCTAACTCCGGACATCTAACTTCTGACATCTAACTTCTAACTCTTATTAACATTTTATTTCCATTGTCCTTAACATTTTATTTCCATTGTCCTTAACATTTAATTTCCATTGTCCTTAACATTTAATTTTATGTAATCTAACTACTAATTATTAATTTTTGTGTACTTATGTTTAATCTGTTTATCTCTTATTCTTTATTGTTACATTAAAATCAAAAAAAATACGAAACAGGGGTTGTCCGCGAGGACAACCGCCCCGTTTGCGAGCGGACTACACACAGACAACCGCCTAATAACTGGTGGACTCCACCCACGCGACCGCCTCGCGGACGCCTCACTCTTGTCCGCCAGATATCGTGCGGACGCCACACAAGAGACCGCCTCGCGGACGCGACTCGGTATAGAAAAAAATTGGCTAAACGCCGCGTTTTCACTCAGAGCTGTCTTCCCCAATTTCATTCGAGCTCGAGCCAGCCCCGAGAGAAGAACAAGCACCGCAAATCGCCCCCCCCTTAATTTAGCACAACTTCTTCAATTCTTCATCAAATTTTACAAGGTTGGTAGCAAAATGCTCGTTTTTCAATTTTTTTACATTTCTATAGCTTCAAATCTGTAAATGATGAACTACATTAGGAGAAATTAAGGACTGAAGTTTCGAATCCCTAATTCCTTAAATTCGAAAATTTCGAATTCTAATTGCTAGATTTGTCTCGAATTTGTCCTATATTAATCATAAACTACACACACAAGGTTAAATCTTCACTTAGTACACCTAGTTTGGGTGTTTTTGATGAATTCTAAAATTGAAGAATATTAGTTACGAAAATTCATTGTTGAAACTAGCATTTTTCAGTTTTATTTAGCCTTGATTATTAAACGAATATATGTTATGATTATAGGTTATTAATTATAGATTTGATTGGTGACAGTACTAAAAACCTTGAATCTGACTGAATTTTTGTGGAGAAACGAAGAATTTTAGGGGAGGTTCTGTCGAATTTACGACAGAATTTATGTTGTATAACTATTCTGTTTACATTTCATATTAATTGTTCATCTTGTTTTCTGTTTTTATCAATTTACGGAGTTGTTAATATTAATGTTCTATTTGATATTAATTTCTATGTTTCTTATTAACGTTTTTGTTGTTTCTCTATTTTATTTTTATGCTGTTTTTGTTTATTAATTTTTATGCTGTTAATTTCTATTGATTCTCATGATATTATTACTTTGTTTAAATTTAATATTTTATTGTTTTGCTGTTAATGTGTTTGCTTTTAATTTTAAATATATATTAGTATGTCTCGTACACGTGGTGGTGACTGCCCCGGAGCATCATCTTCTTCTGCACCTCGTCTTTAGGACGATGGCTTTGTCTCAGTAGAGGCTCGTGCCTGGTTCGATCAGGGCAAGGACTTTATTGTGGAGAGGAAATTGAGCCTGCGGTGCTAGAGGCTGCAGGGGTGGATACTCTATTTGCCAGGCTAGGACTTTCAGAGGTCCTAAGGTTAGGGGAGGGAGTCTTTGCTCCGGACTTAGTTAGAGAATTTTATGCTAATGCCCGAGCGGGCGATATGAGCATTACTTCTTATATACGCCATCCCCGTGGAGATCACCCCTCGTCATTCACTTCTCTCCTGCACATCCCGGATGGTCCTGGTGATATCCGAGGATTCACAGAGGAGTACTTGCAGAGGTCGAAGTCTAGGTGGCTTCAGGCTGTAGGTCGGAGGACCCGACGTAGAGGGGAGGAGAAGGATGTCCTCCCGTTCGCTAGCTTCCCCACGCTGACTCAGAGGCTTCTCCTGGAGATCCTCAGTCATCAGATTCGCCCATCTGGGGCGCATGATGCTACTGATGAGGATTGTGCCTTACTGGACTACTTCCTAGGTCCATTTCCACCCGCTCAGCGCATCTCCTTCAGCCACGTCATGTTCAGCCAGCTCTATAAGGTGGTCTCCTACATGAGGACGAAGAAGAAGAAGATCACTCCCATTTTTCCCTTCTTCCTCAGTCTCCACATATCGGTTCTGTCCCATTCTCAGCAGAGTTCAGGGAAGCTTTAGAGCTCCGTCCAGCGAAGCGCTCAGTGTCACTGCTGACTGTGCGGAGCTGGGGCTTTATGCGCTCAGATGACGGTACTTGGGTTAGGAGTGCCGCTGCTCGGTCTTCCACTGCATCATCTACAGCAGCGGGGCCCTCTACAGGAGCTACACACTCAGCTGATCCTGACCCACCGTCCGGTGACACTGCACAGGGAGAGGAGCCCTATGTGCCGCCTACTGACATGATGCAGACCCCTGCTCCTGTACCTTACTCGACAGATCTACAGGCTCAGTTCCAGACCTTCCATCAGAGGTTTGAGAGCTTTGAGCAGAGGGTGATACAGCGCTTGGACCGTGAGTGATGAGATGCATGCACAGACAGCGCAGCAGAATGCGCAGACCGCTCAGCTCCTAGAGCGTCTTCTCGCTCAGTCAGGCCAGGGACCTGCACAGCCTCCACCACCACCACCACAGTGATTTTAGTTTATTTTATTTTATTGTTTTTATTTCATTTTATATTCTCTGACTTTTTGTAGACTATTACTGTTTAAACCTTGTGCTAACATTTGATATATTCAGGAAGGTAACAGTGTGATTTACTTTATGTTTTTATTTTAATTTTTATTTATTTATGTTTTTCATTTAATGATTTTCTTTTGGTTCAATTGGAGTTCTGCTGGCTATATATGATTTTCTTTCAGAACAAATTCTATGTCGAAAATATAGCTGAACTCACCTATGGAAAGCAACCTCAGTTGCTTTGGAATTTCAATATCTTGGGTTGAACACTTGCGCAAACTCAAGTGTGAGGAACGTCTCACCCCTGCCAAAGCTCTAAGTGTGAGGAAGGATACCTTCCTCAATCTACGATACAAGGGGAGTTTCAGTTCTTCCTTTATTTTATTAATGTTCAACCCGTATTTATTTAATCCTTTATGAGTCTGTCATAATTTGAAGGTCCTTTTCTTGATTTTAATTCTGAACAATGAGGACATTGCTCCTCTTAAGTGTGAGGAGGAGAGACCTTTCCCTGAAATTATGACAGTAGTTCGATAATGCCACACTCACTTTTTGCTACTCTAAACTGCCTAAAATTAAAAAATTTTGATAAAAATGAGATAAAATAATTGTAGAAGTGTTGAAATTATGTCAAGTGACAACTGAAAGGTAGTTTTATTTCAAGGAGTTTGTATAAAATTATTTTCCTTCAAAATACTCTATTTTTACTCGAAAAATGATAGATCTGCTGATTGTAAAAATCAATTTAGTTTAGCTTGGGATTATGGAAATATGTGGAAAGTCAAGGAAAGAAAAGGATAAAGACAAGGTACTCCGCTGTTTATGAATTTTTCTAAACCAAAAACAGGCCTCGTCTATCTGGTTATTAAGTTCTTTGGGGTGCTTTAACACCTATCTACCTAAGGTCTCATGATCTGGGATAGAAGACCCAACACCGCTACAAGGATAGAGAGAAAAGTCTGGGGTACAGAAAAATAATGCAATTCAAAAAATATATATATATATATATATATAAAAATAAATATGTGCTTTGTATATACAAATTGCACATTTTTAAAAAAATGTGTAAATATAAATTGCAATTTATATTTATGAACATGAGTACGTGGTGTTGAAAGGTATTGCGGAATAAGGCATTACTTCACACCCCTTGTCATCCCGGGTTAGAGAATGAAATTGGTTGAAAATCCCAGGTTAATCTAACTTGTTTTCTGCAATCTAGTTTTTCTATGCTTTTATTAAATTGTTCTTCTTCACTGTTTATAAAAACCTACTTCTAAGAGCAGAATTATTCTTTCAATTGTCACTTTGTCTAAATTCCCTTCTGCACTTATTTAATCTTGTTTTATTATTTTGGCTTAGAGATAATTATATTCCTTATTTGCTTGAGGACAAGCAAAAGTCAAGTGTGAGGAAGTTTGATAAGTGCAAAACATATAGACTTTTTAGGGTTTAATCACCTTATTAATTATAGCATTTTTAGTAATGTTTCGCACTTATCTAGGGTTTTTCCTATAATTGTGTTATTATATTAACTAATGTATTATATGTGTTAAAATGTAGGAAAAATGACAAACAAAGACATATATTAAGGATTAAAAAAAGATGTCACGCGTGAAGCACGCATGTATGTTTCCCGCCTCCTCATACCGCCTCCTTATCAGGCGGACAACGAGAGGCGACCGCCTCATATCGGGCGACGACACAGCGACCGCGAGGCGGTTGAGACAGAGGAGACCGCCACTTAAGAGGCGGACAACACAGAGGAGACCGCGAGGCGGACAACATAGAGAGTACCGCTTGATAACAGGCGGACAAGATAGAGGAGACCGCCACTTATCTAGCGGACATGTTTAAATACGGGTTATCTTCGCCGACTCGCTCTGCAACTTGAGACGGCGCCTACCAAAATCACGTACGCGTTTCAGCCCTGTCCCCTGCGCAATCAAGCTGCAATCAATGGGGAGCTGCAATCAACGAGCTCAATCAGTGAGCGCTGCTGCTCTGTTCTTCTTCCTCTATAAATACGAGCTTCATTCCTCCTTACTGAGTGTCCTTCCGAAGGCTCCTTCCGTGGTTCCTCTAGGAGTTCCAATTCACACCCATCTCATTTCTCTCCTTCCGCCTTCTCCATTTTATTTATTTTACATTCCACTAAATCCACCTCTAGCCTACGTATACAAAAGCAGAGTGAGATGGAGTGATTACGGATGATTTCTATTACTCTTGTCTCTGTCTATCTATTTAATATGTTAGGCTAGTTTTACGTATGCTTTGGGAATAATCATTATGTTCTGTATTAATTATGCAATGTTTTTACTGGTTCTAATTTAATGAAGTTTGTTACGCTTAAAGCTTATCTCTTTGCCTTTTTAATAAATGTCATGAGTTTATTAAATTGCTTGCTAAGTCTATTTTGATCAGACCAGGTGATAGATAGGTTGATTAAGCCGTAAATCTGGAGAAAGCTCTATTATGATTTAATGAGTTAGTATTTTCAGATGCAATTATATTTCCTGGAATTTAATGTCCGTTTACATAAGAGTTCTCGAACCTTGATTAGACCGAGCATTTCTGGTAACGAGTTCTTATGAGGCTATGACTTAGTCCTTAGGATAATCTTAAGGAATTTTGCCAAACAATTATAATTAAACCAGCAGGATTAGCATGAAAGAGCAGATATATTAAGTAACCAGAGTCCCGTTTAGTTTATCTGTTAATTTAGTTAACTTTATCTTTCCTTTTATTTATAAAAACAAGTCAATTAATCCCCCCTCCTGTGACACGCTTAGGTACTATAATATGTATATTAGTCCGTGGTTCGATATCCGTCGCTTACATTTCACTATACTACTGCGACCGGGATTTATTTGCAGCCCGACGTTATTTTTGGGTTTTAATTTCTTTTCTTCAATTTTAATTACACCACTTAAACCACTCAGATTATAACGTCTGCACTAGGATCGAAGAAAACCTCCACAAGGCCAAAAGTCTTATTGACCCTGAAAATGATCCCTTAGTGAACCCCGGTGAGCCTTTCATTGAGAATCTTTTCGAAAAAACAGCTCCACAATACACCACCCCACATCACGCAACCTTTCACCCCTGCAAAAGAGGATAAAAGAGCTGGAGCCAGGGTTCCTTCCCCACCATTTAAAGCATGAAGGAAAGCTTGAAAGAGATACCCAACGAGGATGAAAACGTGAGAAGCGGAGCACAAAATGCTCAAAATAGTAAAGAGAGGAAATGAAAGTCTCACACCATTCAATACCTCCACACTTGATAAATAGATGAGACCAGAAATGTCAAACACGAAGAAATGCAAATAGACTACTCAAAGAAAGTAGCAAATAAAAAATGAGAGCACATAATAATCCGCGTAAATGCAAAAGGAGTCCAAAATCACTCCATCCATGGCAAAGGTGAAGCATGTCCTCCGTTGTACCAAAGCTCCACAATCCTCAAATGAATCCTCCAGTCCTATGTCACACGCCCTGCAGCCCCGTTATAACCCATCGAAAGACCTCCGACTTAGAGATGGTAGTTGCTTGATTTGAAAAGTACCAAATTCAAAACATGAACGACCACAACGTGTCCGATCTTGTCAATACAATCGTGCACAAACGAAAGTCAAAGAAATCAGGAAGGTAGAGAAAAAATGAGTGTTCATCACCCCGATTAAAGAAAGCCTAACTAACCTGAAGAAAGGAAACAAAAAGGTATAAGAGATCCCAAGAGACCTCTTTTGGGAAGATTTTTCAAGAGAGAAGTGGCTCAGAAACGACTAATCTGACTTAACTAGAATTCTTGGTTGAGCTCACCTTAACACGACATCCTCTTTGCATACAATCATATCCAATACCAAAAAATGCATGTAGAATAGATTTGCATCCATCGATTCGGACATAATATCTACACCATGAAAAGAGAAAGATGAGTATGCTCTTTTAGAGAAGGAAGCCACAGCACAGAGCCTGTCTCCTTCACCCACCGGCATGACAACCACTCTCAGAAACTGCACAACCATTGAAACAAAGGATCAAAAGTCTTCGGGCGTTGCTCAAAGAAAGTGCCCCGCAAAACATCCTCCCTCACCACCAAACTCCTCGCTCGCCAAAAATCATGAACTACGTAAGGTCTGGTCTCAACAGGGAGTTGAGTACGTAGGCAACCCTCTTAGGGTGTGATAAGTGTCAAAATGAGCATGTTGTATAGGTGTATTTCTTATATAATATTAGCACTTTTCTTGCTCATTTCTCCACTTCGGTTAGTTTTCCTCTAGTTTATGTTTTATTTTATCTCACAAAATTATTGGTTTAACATGAGGAAAACCAAGCCGGGAGTGAAGTAGACAAAGAGACGACGCGTAGACACAAACGGCTCAGAAAACGGAGTCCAAACGAAGAATCTAGAGCCGGTCAAAGTTTGGAAGGAAAATAGGCCACGGTCAATGGTGCAACCGCCCCATAACAGGCGACACCACCACACCAACCGCCAGGCGGACACCACATGCACTACCGCCACTTATGAGGCGGTCGTCTCCACCTCTACCGCCACTTATGGCGGTCCTCTCTGATCCAACCGCGAGGCGGCCCTCCACCACTACCGCCACTTATGAGGCGGTCTCTCTCCATCTACCGCCACTATGCGGTCTCCTCACATCACCGCGAGGCGGACCCACTACCACTACCGCCACTTATCAGGCGGTCTTACAGGCGGACAAGATAAAATCGCGCCGAACATAGTTTTCTTCCTCGCGACTCTGCAACTCGCCTTATCTATCTACCCCGCCGTCGCCTACCTTATTTCGCTCACGCGTATCCAGCTCCTGTCCCCTGCATTAAATGAAGCAATCAATGCTTCAATCAGTGAAGAAATCAACAGAGGCAATCAACTGCAAGTCTTCTACGTACTTCCTTTCTTCTATAAATACCATTCCCTACAACCTTGTACGAGTGCACGGAGAAAACCAGAAAATCACTCACACTCACCTCATTCATTCTCTTCCAGTTAAACACTCACGTACATCTCATACCCGTTCTCTAATTCTCAATTCACCCACTTCACTTATAATAACCTACGTACATGTTTCACTCTTCGACCTCTCCATTTCTCCATTCACTAATCACGTCTCCGTGCTGTTATTACGTCCAACCTCTGTCAGATTTATTACCAGTTAATATGTCTGGCTAAGGAGGATTTGCTCCGGGCAAGGTTTTTAATTATGGTTTGTTTAATTATGTAATCAATATTTCTACCGGTTTTAATAAATACAGTTTGTTACGCTTAAAGGATTTCTCTCACCATTTTAATAAATTACATGAATTTATTAAAATGCTTTCCTAAGTCTATTTTGATCAGACCAGGTGATAAATAGACAGGTTATTTAAGCCGTAAATCTGGAGAAAACTTATTATGATTTAATAAGTTAGTATTTACAGATGCAATTATAATTCCTTGAATTTAACGTCCGTTTACATAGTATTGCTCGAACCTTGATTAGACCGAGCATTTTCTGGTAAACGAGTTCTTAAGGGTCTATGACTTAGTCCTTAGGATAATAACAGGAATTTTGCCAAACTAATTATTAAACCGGTAGAGATAGCATAATTAATCAGATTATATAAAACCTGAACCCGGAGTTCCATTTAATTCATCTGCACTCAGTAATTTAATCTGCTCTTTTAATTCTCTAAAAACAAGTCAATTAACTTCCCCCCTTTTGTGACAAGCTTAGGATACTTATCGCTATAAGTCCCACGGTTTGACCCCGGCCGCTTCTGTCTCTATACTACTACGACCGGGTTTTAATTTGCAGCCCGACGGATATTTTGAGTATTAATTTCTCTTCTTTTACTAACTCACCTTAACACTCACGATAAATCCATCTGCAAAATGGCGCCGTTGCCGGGGACTTGATTTAATCTAGTCCCTAAGCCCCGGTTAATTCACCTGTTTTAATTACAATAATCTGTTAATCTACTAAAAAAAAATAAAAAAAAAACTGAATCCAATTTCGGACATATAACCTCGGACATCTGACTTGGACATCGGACTTTGGACTTGGACTTCTAACTTAACATTTATATTATTGTCATTTCGTTCCATTGTCATTTCGTTCCATTGTCATTTTTCCATTGTCTCTAACTACTAACTTTAAATTTCTGTCATTTCGTTCCATTGTCATTTCGTTCCTTGTCATTTCTTTCTGTCATTGTTCCACTAACTACTAACTTTAAATTTCTGTCTACTAATTCCTAACATTTTATTATTCTAACGTATAACCAGTTCTTTTCTCTGTTTTGAGTGGTGTATGCCTTTCACCAGGTCACAGAGCCTCCCAGAGAATATTAATCACACGGTTGGTTACATCCCAGAAATCGAGAGAACCTTTCTGCTCTCAGGCAGAGACGAACTCAACAGAACATTACCACCACAGTGATAGATTCTGACCCGGAAGCTAACATGGCAGCTACACCAGCAACGGTTCGAAATATCAACAGGCCGTCTAACCAAGGACAACAGCCTGCTATCATCCTTCCTCACCTCAGCCCATCCGAATACGATGAGTGGCAGAAGCTGAAGCCATATCATCAGATTCGATGTGTGAAGGAGTTGGGCATGTTTGATGGCACCAGTCCAGACGAAGCCCTGTTACATGTTACAAAATTCTTACAACATGCCAATAGCCTTACTGCAACCGACGCAGTACTTCAATATGCAAGATTGTCTTTATTCCCACACAGCCTGACGGGAAACGCGAGCAAGTGGTATCATAGCTTAACACCGAGTACCATTGGTACCTGGGACGACATGGCCACCAAGTTCTATGACAAATTCCTACCTCCGAGCCGAACTTTGGAGATGATTGCTGAAATTTATAATTTCAAGCAACCAGGGTCGGAGAATATTTGTGAAACTTGGGACCGTTTCAAAGGTCTACTACTCACTTGTCCTCACCACGGTCTGACGAAGGAACAAGTATCACAATTGTTTACAAGGGCTTGATCGGTCCGTGCAGAACAATGGTGTTATCTTCGTTAGGGGCTGACGTTCTGAAAAAGCCGGGAGCACAATTTCTGAACAGCATGGAATCTCTCTGTGAGGAAATCAGAGACTGGGCCTCCGGTGGATCAAGGAGCGGTACTCCAGGATTATATCATGTTGGGGAGAGTGATAACAAGTTCGACCAGCTCATGAGAAGCCATGAGCAACTCATGGAAAGCAATGCTCAGCAACAAAAGTGAGCACTCTACAGAAAGTGGTCGAACAGATGGCTATGAATTCCTTCCCTCAGCAAGCTAAGTCATGATTTCCCGACCACCTACTACCCCTCCAGGCTATGCTCCTCAATCTCAAACTCACCAACAATTCTTGTACGCAATGTTGCGGGCCTCATGATTACGATCAATGCCCCCAACTACAAGAAATGAAAGCAGCGGAGGAAGCAAACTACATCACCAACAATTCAGGATACAGACAACCATGGCAACGTAACATGCAATCCAACCTTAGCTACTCAAACACCGGAAATATCCAAACCCACATACCCTACAAACATCCCAAAATTACAGACCTCAGTCCAATTTCCAAGGAGGCCCAAGGCAATATCAACAACAGCCTTATGGCAATGAAGCTTCATCGAGCCGACAGCTCCACCTCCTTCGAATCCTGAGTCTGATATGTCTCAGATGCAGGAATGTTTAAGGCGATGATGGGTAAATCACGAGATACGCAAGAAGAGGTCGCAGCTCTGCGCAAAGACCAAAAAGCCTTGCAATCTCAATCCAACAGCTACTCACTCAACAAAGACCACCTGGTCAATTCCCTTCACAGACTAATCCCAATCCGAAGGAACAAGCAAATTCAGTCCTTATAGACGATGGCACATTACAATCAACAAACTTGTGTGCAGTCTCTTTAAGGAGTGGAAGGGAACTTGCCACCAGCAAAGGAAAAGAAAAAGAAAATCTTGAAGATTCCTATATCAATGTTGATGAAACCACCAACCAACTTTACCTCCCTCAGAAATCAATTCCTACTCCTGTTACTCCACCTCCATCTCGAATTACCATCGACATCCCAACCTCCACTCATAAAAACAATGAACTCCCATTTCCGAACAGAATGAAAAAGAAACATCTTGATGAGCAGTTCTCCAAGTTCTTGAGTATTTTCAAGAAACTGACCCTCGACATACCTGATCGATGCTTACAAGAGATGCCTAACTACGCAAAATTCCTCAAGGATCTCTTGACAAAGAAGAAAAAAAACCTGGAAAAGACAGTGCACCTGACAGAGGAGTGCTCTGCAGCCCTTCTTCGAGCACTTCCCCCTAAACAAACAGATCCGGGAAATCCCGTGATCCCGTGCTTTATAGGTGGGGTGGACTGTGGAAGTGGTCTATGCGACCTAGGAGCCAGCATTAATATCATGCCATACGCCACCTTCTTGAAAGTTAAAGGAGGAGAAATGCAACCGGTTCCTTTTAAACTCCAACTAGCAGACAGATCAGAGATCAAGCCCATGGGCATAGTCCGGATTTGGTAGTTGGAGTGTCTCGCTTCATCTTTCCAGCTGATTTCGTCATTCTAGAAATGGATGACGATGTCGAGGTTCCCCTGATTCTAGGTCGACCGTTTCTAAGTACCGCCAAAGCCATCATTGACGTCCATGACGGAAAATCACTCTTCGGTACGAAGATGAGACGATTGAATTCGACATGCAGAAAATGATGAAGAAAAGCTCAAACTTTTCTCCTCATGCTAAGACGGTGGGATTCACAGATGACGAGGAGGAGGAAGGCGATTTTGCTACAGAGAGGACACGTATTTTCCATCTTCCATCCAGGAAGCTGAAACTGAACCCTAGAGCGTATTATTACTCTCTAGAAGAAAAGATGGAGGATCCAGAAGTTAACGCCATGCTGGCGTACGTAGAAAAAGGAAGGGCTGGTTATCAATCGTTCCGGCCACCAATCGAAGAACTCGACAGAAAACCTCAAAAATCAATTCCATCAGTAGAACAACCACCAGAGCTCGAGCTTAAAGAAATACCCTCTAACCTCAAGTATGCTTTCCTAGCTGAAAATGACCATTTGCCTGTCATTATTTCCTCTTCTCTGAATTCCGGGAGGAAACGAAGTACTTGAGGTATTGAAAAAGCACAAGACAGCAATCGGGTGGACTATCGCTGATATCAAAGGAATTGATCCCTCCTATTGCACGCACCATATTTACATGGAGGAAAACTTCAAACCTATCCGACAACCTCAACGCCGGCTAAACCCTAACCTCAAGGAGGTAGTTCGAAAGGAGGTTCTGAAACTCCTTGACGCAGACATCATCTATCCAATTTCTGACAGTCCATGGGTCAGTCCTGTTCAAGTTGTCCCTAAGAAGGGGGGCATCGAAGCTGTTATTAATGAAAAGGGAGAGACTATCCCTCAAAGAAAGATCACAGGATGGCGCATGTGTATTGATTATCGGCGTTTGAACTTGGCCACCAGGAAGGATCATTTCCCTCTCCCCTTCATCGACCAGATGTTGGAACGACTTGCAGGGCAAGAGTACTACTGTTTTCTAGATGGGTTCTCGGGTTATTTTCAAATACCAATCGCACCTGAGGACCAGGACAAGACAACCTTCACTTGTCCTTACGGTACCTTTGCATATCGACGAATGCCTTTCGGTCTATGCAACGCCCCTGCTACCTTCCAGAGATGTATGCAAGCAATATTTGCTGACTTCATCGAGCAGAGCATAGAAGTCTTCATGGACGATTTCTCAGTCTATGGCTCTAGTTTCGACAAATGCTTGGCACAACTAGATTTGATCCTGAGACGGTGTGAGGATACGAATCTCGTCTTAAACTGGGAGAAGTGTCATTTTATGGTTAAGGACGGGATCGTCCTTGGACATAAAATATCTGCAAAAGGGATAGAGGTGGATAAAGCCAAGGTAGAGGTTATCGAGAAGTTACCAGCACCAACTACAGTTCGAGACATACGAGCATTTCTAGGGCACGCAGGATTTTATCGGCGGTTTATTCAGGACTTCTCCAAAATCAGCAAACCATTGACCGACCTGCTACAGAAAGATGCCCCGTTTCATTTTGATGAGAAATGTTCAGCTGCATTCCAAACTATAACACAAAAATTGGTGTCAGCACCTGTGGTCATACCACCTGATTGGTCTCTTCCTTTTGAGATCATGTGTGACGCAAGTGACTATGCCGTGGGGGCAGCTCTTTGCCAGAAAAAAGAGAAAATCTTGAGAGTGATCGCTTATGCTAGCAGAACATTGAACGACGCCCAGAAAAACTATACGACCACCGAAAAAGAACTTTTGGCTATAGTTTTCTCCCTCGATAAATTCAGATCTTACTTATGGGGAAGCAAAGTCATCGTGCATACAGACCACTCCGCTCTCAAATACTTATTTACAAAACAAGAAGCCAAGCCTCGCTTACTGCGCTGGATTCTTCTACTTCAAGAGTTTGACATCGAAGTCAAAGATAAGAGCGGGAAACTGAATGTCGTCGCCGACCATCTCTCTAGGTTGGTGACTCCTACAGATAGTGTGCCTATCAACGAATTCTTCCCCGACGAGACTGTCTTCTCCATCACCAAATTACAGGAGCCATGGTACGCAGACCTGGCCAATTATTTAGTCTCAGGAACAGTACCCTATGATCTAACCTACTCCCAGAAGAAGAAATTTCTTTCAGACTCAAGGCATTATTTCTGGGAGGACCCGTACTTGTTCCGAGTTAGTGCTGATGGGTTGATTCGGCGATGTCTCCCGGAAGAAGAGGTTTCGAGCGTCATTCATTTTTGTCACTCTCGGGAAGCCGGAGGTCATCATGGACCCACGAGGACCGCTGCTAAGATCCTGGCCTCAGGTTTTTATTGGCCAACCCTTCATAAAGATGTGTACCAATTCTGCAGACAATGTGATAATTGTCAGAAAATGGGTAACACATCCAGGAGACACGAGATGCCACAACAAGGGATACTAGAAGTAGAGCTCTTTGATTGTTGGGGCATTGATTTCATGGGACCGTTCCCTTCCTCGCAGGGCCACCAATATGTTCTAGTGGCAGTTGATTATGTTTCGAAGTGGGTGGAAGCTATACCTTGTCATCATGCCGATGCAAAGACAGTAACCAGGTTCCTCAAAAAGCACATCTTTACCCGTTTCGGCGTGCCCAGAATTATTATTAGTGATGGAGGAACTCATTTCTGCAACCGTTTATTCGAAGCACTTATGGTTAAGTACGGGGTACGTCACAAGGTAGCTTTACCTTATCACCCCCAGACAAACGGACAAGCAGAAGTTTCCAACCGAGAATTAAAATGGATCCTTCAGAAGACGGTTAACTCATCACGGAAGGATTGGGCACTTAAACTGGATGATGCGCTTTGGGCTTACCGCACTGCATTCAAGACTCCCATCGGGATGTCTCCTTTTAAACTGGTCTATGGAAAAGCATGCCACCTTCCTGTGGAGATGGAGCATAAAGCATATTGGGCAATCAAAGCCCTAAACTTTGACATGACTTCTGCAGGAGAGAAGAGGAAATTCCAACTTACCGAATTAGAAGAGTTACGAGATCAGGCTTACCAGAATGCTAAGATCTATAAAGAGCGCACCAAAAAGTTCCACGATAGGATGATCCTCAAGAAGGACTTCGAAATTGGTGATTGGGTTCTCTTATATAACTCGCGATTAAGGATTTTCCCAGGGAAGCTCAAGTCACATTGGGCCGGCCCTTTTCAAATTGTTAGTGTGACCCCGTACGGTGCCTTTGAACTCCAGAACAAACAAGGCGAAACTTTCAAGGTCAACGGGGCACGTCTTAAAAGGTATAATTCTCATTCCAATATTTCAACTAACCTATCTGCAACTTATTTTGTCCAAGAACAGCAGGACAATTCGCCCTCGAACTCTTCTCCAAACTAAAACTTGGTCAAATACGTCTAGCTAGAGACGTTAAACCCGGGCAGCTCGGTGGGAGGCAACCCACTATCTATCTTTAACTTTCCTTTAATTTAATATGTTTTTCCTTTGTGTACTATATTTCCCTTTTATTTGCTATAATAAAATGCAGGCTTCACTTGAGTTCTTCTCGCTGTGTAGGAAATTCTTTACAGGTTAAAAATTATGACATTACACAGCAGCACTCAAGTGTGGGGGAGCTCTACACACTCTACGAAATCTGGGGAGTACACTCTTTCCTTTACTTTGCTTGCCCTATTAATTTTATTTCATCTACGCAATGAGGGCATTGCTTAGGCTTCAGTGTGGGGGAAGAGCCTTTTCAGGTCATCTAAATGCTTAGAATTGTTAAATCTCTCTGCTTATTTTTCTGCTTACCTCGCATTTGTTCTATTATGAATTATGTACCTTGCTAATGTAGGTTGTTCTCTTTAAAAACTAATACTATTATGAATTGTAGGATAAAGGGTACAAATTTTTCAAAATTTGACATTTGATTACTTTTGAGGAGCATATTTATATGCGGTGTGACCAAATAATCTGCAAATTGGTTGGATTTTATTGCTCAGGGTTTCTTTCTGCCTTCTCTCTTAGGGATTGCTAAGGGGTACTTCTCTAAAAAAAAGAAGAATACAAAAAAATATAAGGAACTTTCGAGACACCATTGGTAACCAACATAAGAGAGTTGAGTGTTCTTGAATACAAAGGCATTATGCCTATATTTTCTCATCTCTTACGCAAAAGTGAAACAAATGCATAAATCTATTTTTCCTTTTGTTTTCTCCTCAATGCCCATTCTTGAGAGAAGTTGGCCATGGTAAAAGTTCTCGGAGTCACCTAAACAAAAAGAAACGTTGAAGTACCTTAGATCATACCCCGAAACTCTATATTTTGTTTTTACCCTGAGCACACCTGTGCCACCAGCAGATAATTTTTCACACTCCTCAATAAGTTTTAGAGATCATGAACTATTGACTTTTTTATCCTACCCTTCATAATAATATTTGTTAGTATTGAGCATTTCCTACTTGCTTAGGTACATGGTTTTACTTGAGGACAAGCAAAAAGATAAGTGTGGGGGTGTGATAAGTGTCAAAATGAGCATGTTTTATAGGTGTATTTCTTATATAATATTAGCACTTTTCTTGCTCATTTCTCCACTTCGGTTAGTTTTCCTCTAGTTTATGTTTTATTATTTATCTCACAAAATTATTGGTTTAACATGAGGAAAACCAATCCGGGAGTGAAGTAGTCAAAGAGACGAACGCGTAGACGCAAGCGGCTCAGAAAACGGAGTCCAAACGAAGAATCTAGAGCCGGTCAAAGTTGGAAGGAAAATAGGCCACGGTCAATGGTGCAACCGCCCCATAACAGGCGGACACCACCACACCAACCGCCAGGCGGACACCACATGCACTACCGCCACTTATGAGGCGGTCGTCTCCACCTCTACCGCCACTTATCAGGCGGTCCTCTCTGATCCAACCGCGAGGCGGCCTCTCCACCACTACCGCCACTTATGAGGCGGTCGTCTCCACCTCTACCGCCACTTATGAGGCGGTCTCCTCACATGCAACCGCGAGGCGGACACCACTACCACTACCGCCACTTATCAGGCGGTCGTCTCCACCTCTACCGCCACTTATGAGGCGGTCTCCTCACATACAACCGCGAGGCGGACACCACTACCACTACCGCCACTTATCAGGCGGTATTGACAGGCGGACAAGATTAAAATCGCTCCGAACATAGTTTTCTTCTCGCGACTCTGCAACTCGCCTATCTATCTACCCCGCCGTCGCCTACCTTATTTCGCTCACGCGTATCCAGCTCCTGTCCCCCGCATTAAATGAAGCAATCAATGCTTCAATCAGTGAAGAAATCAACAGAGGCAATCAACTGCAATCTTCTACGTACTCTTCCTTTCTTCTATAAATAACCATTCCCTACAGCCTTGTACGAGTGCACGGAGAAAACCAGAAAATCACTCACACTCACCTCATTCATTCTCTTCCAGTTAAACACTCACGTACATCTCATACCCCAGTTCTCTAAATTCTCAAATTCACCACCCACTTCACTTACAATAACCTACGTACATGTTTCACTCTTCGACCTCTCCATTTCTCCATTCACTAATCACGTCTCCGTGCTGTTATTACGTCCAACCTCTGTCAGATTTATTACCAGTTAATATGTCTGGCTAAGGAGGATTTGCTCCGGGCAAGGTTTTTAATTATGGTTTGTTTAATTATGTAATCAATATTTCTACCGGTTTTAATAAATACAGTTTGTTACGCTTAAAGGATTTCTCTCACCATTTTAATAAATTACATGAATTTATTAAAATGCTTTCCTAAGTCTATTTTGATCAGACCAGGTGATAAATAGACAGGTTATTTAAGCCGTAAATCTGGAGAAAACTTATTATGATTTAATAAGTTAGTATTTACAGATGCAATTATAATTCCTCGAATTTAACGTCCGTTTACTTAGTATTGCTCGAACCTTGATTAGACCGAGCATTTTCTGGTAAACGAGTTCTTAAGGGTCTATGACTTAGTCCTTAGGATAATAACAGGAATTTTGCCAAACTAATTTATTAAACCGGTAGAGATAGCATAATTATTCAGATTATATAAAACCTGAACCCGGAGTTCCACTTAATTCATCTGCACTCAGTAATTTAATCTGCTATTTTAATTCTCTAAAAACAAGTCAATTAACTTCCCCCTTTTTGTGACACGCTTAGGTATTAATTAATTCACCTAGTCCCACGGTTCGATATCCGGTCGCTTACATTTGCTATACTACTACGACCGGGATTTATTTGCAGCCCGACTATTTTTTGGGTTTTAATTTCTCTTCTTTTACTTAATCTCACCAGTATAACCACTCACGATAATCAGTCTGCAGGGTGCGACCCCATCCCAAATAAAGACCCTCCTCCCCTCGAACCACGAGGTCATTGCCATCACTCTATGGAGGAATTCGCCTCAATCAAGCAAATCATCCCGGGGCTACACTGGAGCCATCTCAGGATCATACCGGAGCCCTCAGATCATATCGAACCCGAACCCATCAACCATCCCAGAGTCGTTGCTCACAAGGGAGTCACAGATCAAACTGGAGCCATCCGATCATACCGGAGCCCTCGGATCATAAGAAGCCAAACCCATCAATCCACCCAGAGTCGTTGCTCACAAGGGAATCACATATCAAACTGGAGCCATCTCGAACTCTAGAGCCAAAAGTCATACCAAATCCCGAAACATAGTGCACGTCCGGCCAAGACCACCAAAAACAAAACCAAAACATGAGTCCCACACTGGCAAAGCCAAGGACAACATCTATCACATCCCTCACAGGAGCAACCGAAAAGCATCCAATCCCAAATCAATCCACAATCAAAGTCATTCTCAAATCAAATCACACTCAAAGCAGCGAGTTTCGTACAACTCCATAAGGTATCATAGGCTCATCATAAGTCCTATGACTAGATATCAAGAGGTCTAGTTGAGGCTCGTCATAAGTCCTCGTACTTTAAATTGCATTATAGGCTTGTCATAAGTCTTATAGCTAGATGTCAAGAGGTCTAGTTGAGGCTCGTCATAAGTCCTCGTGCACCCCAATCAATTTAATTGTTAGTATCATAGGCTCATCATAAGTCCTATGACTAGATATCAAGAGGTCTAGTTGAGGCTCGTCATAAGTCCTCGTACTTTCAGTTGCATTATAGGCTCGTCATAAGTCCTATAGCTAGATGTCAAGAGGTCTAGTTGAGGCTCGTCATAAGTCCTCGTGCACCCCAATCAATCTAATTGTTAGTATCATAGGCTCGTCATAAGTCCTATGACTAGATATCAAGGTCTAGTTGAGGCTCGTCATAAATCCTCGTACTTTCAATTGCATTATAGGCTCGTCATAAGTCCTATAGCTAGATGTCAAGAGGTCTAGTTGAGGCTCGTCATAAGTCCTCGTGCACCCCAATCAGTCTATTTGTTAGTATCATAGGCTCGTCATAAGTCCTATGACTAGATATCAAGAGGTCTAGTTGAGGCTCGTCATAAGTCCTCGTACTTTCAATTGCATTATAGGCTCGTCAAAAGTCCTATAGCTAGATGTCAAGAGGTCTAGCTGAGGCTCGTCATAAGTCCTCGTGCACCCAATCAACCTAATTATTAGTATCACAGGCTCATCATAAGTCCTATGACTAGATGTCAAGAGGTCTAGTTGAGGCTCGTCGTAAGCCCTCATACTTTCAATTGTATTATAGGCTCGTCATAAGTCCTATAGCTAGATGTCAAGAGGTCTAGTTGAGGCTCGTCATAAGTCCTCGTGCATCCTATTATCGCGTAATTTCCTGTTGCATTCATACAGTGTTCCACTTGCAGCCGCATCTTGGTGCGCACATAAAACCAAAGTGAGAATTTTTGGCGCCCCGTCAACCTTGATCCAATTCTGCAAGCCTTCTATTGCAGAATTGAATCAAGGGGAGCCATCTGTAGACACCAAAAATTCTCACCCATTTTATTTTGAAACAAAAAATACGAAAGTAGGCACGCCTATAGAAACAAGGCGGTCGTCCCCGTTTTCAATCAAAGGGGAATCTCTTTCTCCCAACATTTAACTTCACATTCCTAGGGAAAAGGAGCACGAGCCTTTTATTGCAATCCATTTTAACCAACTTCATTTTGTACACTTATTGTGTAGCTTTTGTTTTAAAAAATTTCACTGTTTTATTATTACCTTGTATTATTTCGTGTACTCGATCGGTTCATACTTTTATCATTATTTTTACTTCCTTTTGAATATCTCCATTTTATCGTCACTATTTTTATTGTTATTTCGTGTGTCCTTTTTACTACTATCATTTTCCATTTATTTTGAATGTTTTATCTTCATTACGAGCATTAATTTTCATTATTTCATCATGTACATGTGCTATTCTTTTTATTCATATCTCATTACATTTTGAATCTTATTTTCAATTGTATTCCATTCTTTCATGTCATTAGTTCAATCATCTCATTTGATTGTATATACTTTCTTTTGGATTCATCACGTTTTTAGGAGATTTATCTAGTTGAATTTAGAGCTCTTGTATTATTTCTCGCATGCGTATACTGCAATCCGACCCAGCATAACTGGTAAAGTACTCTCCATGCATTTCTTCTGGTCCCGAGTTCGATCCCTGGCAAGGAACGGATGGCGTTTTATTGTTTGTCTTTTGTCCTGGCTCGCAACGGAGCTTTTGCTACGCTAGTCGCAGTAATATACCGAATTCCACCGCGGCTCTCACCGTAGAGTACGAGAGGAAGGAGGGCGGAGGTCTCGGTTCAAGACTCAACACAGGCATTTTTTTTATCTTTCATAGCGTGTAATTTTGGACCTGATGCAACCTGCTCCAGCTTGGACCCGTTTTCAGCCCAAATAACTCAAACAAGCCCAACTTCATAGCTAGCCCATAGAATAATCAGATTCCCCTTAAGGAAAAACCCTAACTCCTCATTATAAAGAGGGGAACAGTAGCAGACTTGCAGACAACGTTTTTGAAAGCCTGGAACATTCTCTTATTCCCTATCGATTTTGAAATCCTGATCAACCTTTTGCTCCCTTCTTCATCTGCTCTCTGGTTTACCCTTTCCCAGCACCAACTCCACTTCCATACGCCCAGAACTCGCCATCGCCACCACCGTCCACCTTCAAAAACCCATCACCGGAAACTTTGCACCACCCTGGTCTTCCGGTCCCGTTTGCAAAGAGTAAGTTCTCACACGTTTCCCCACTGATAGTCTTTTTCTCTTCGAAAGGGAATTTCATTCTCAGCTGGAAGAAGTTCCCCTTTCCCGATTTCGATTTCATAATTCCTTCTCACCGATGAACCCTTTTACGGGTGAGGATCAGTCGATGACTTCGTCACAGATTGCCTGACGTCAGTGCCATCGCCCTCCCTCTCTTCGAATCATTTCGCATTTCTTTATCCATCTCTGTATAATGTTCGTTTGTGATGTCTGTCCTTTCGATTTCATTCGCATTAATGTTTGCATGTGTTGGTGATAGTAAGAAAGGGGAACGGTTTTGCTGGAAAATATTCCACTCTGTAGACCGAGTTCCTCTTTCCCTCCTGTGTACCTTCCTTAACAGTAATTATCGAACCTGTTATAGACCTTGTATTCTATGGACATGGTATGGATTCGAACCTATGGTGTTAACCCAGTCATACGTATGTGAATGATCGACGTCAGAACTTTTGTTTTATGTTTTCTTTTTTACTTCTCTCTCTCTTTTCCTTTCGTTCGGGCAGATGATGAGAATCATCAGTCTCATTCATCTGTTCTCTCTGTCTGGAATTCCACGGTGACCTTCTATTGGTAATTATCTGTGCGTGCTACCATTTTTGTTCTGCTAAAAGAAGAAAAGAGTTGGAGTTTTGGAGGTTTCATTTATTCTGGGTGTTCCTCGTTTTATCTCGGACATGTTCACGCTTTTCTGATTATTCTGGGTTTTGTTTCCCGTTTGTTCTCTGTACTCTTGGTGATGTCTCTGAGTAGACCAGTGGAGTCCGTAGACTAGTGCAGGTTTGTGACTGTTTGTTCAAGTGTGTGCATTCGATTCCTCTGTCCATATGTTACAGACTGATGCCATAATGGTTTCTGGGTTTTCATTTTGAGATGTTTACAGGGACTATGTATGCTCTTATTTGGTACCATACTCTAACCCTACTTTTGTTAAGATCACCTGTATATTCTTACTCTTGATACTTGCGTGTGCAGTTTGGGTATTTGTTTGGCTTCTGAAATCGTTAATCAGTATGATTACTTTCTTGTTTGAAATGTTTGAAGGGTGGACCTATCAGGTCCTCCTTTCTTTTCTGAAATCTTGCTTGGGTAGGTGGATGGTCACGAAATGGAAAAAGAATCTTAGGGTTAAAATTTTCTCACAGTTTATCTGTTGTGCTTTTTTGCCCAGTTGGAATTGAGTGGTGAGTTCTGGTTATCAGATAAGAAACAGAAAAAGGGTTAGGAGCTTACTGACTGCATTTTCCCACAATAAACCCACATTTTCTCACCAATGTCTGGCATGTATAGCTTAAGTCTTTTTTTTCTTTCTTTTCTACCGCATAGTTGAAACATCTGTTCCATGTTAAGGGTCTGATTTGTGCTCTGAACTAACTCTGAATTATTTATCTCTTCAGTATGCTCACCTAGGTACTGTTTTAAGAGCAATGACTTTCTTTGATTTCACCATTGAGCCGTGTTAATGAGTAGTGAACAGAAGTAGAGCAAAATCAGATTAATTATTTAAGTTTTGGCTTGATCCTCTTCTAAACTCTTGGTTGGGTTTCTGTTCTGTTTTATGGTTAGGAATTGAACCTCATCCTGCTTCCTACGTGCTTATGTTTCTGTGATACTTTTAATTGCATCTTGCTGTACAGATTCATGTTTATTGTCCTTCTCCTGAAATTTCATTCGCTCGCTCCCTGCTTTTGGTTGCTCTACTACTAAGCCCTAGTTATTTCCCTTAGGGCCTTTTAAGCTGACAGAAAAGTTTAGGATGCATTATCGCCTCACACCTAACGGGTCTCTCATTCGTTTCGTGGGGCAATAATCTCCTATAACTTCAGAAAACACTCAACCACCCTTATATGTATATAAGAACAAAAACATAAAAAAAACAAGCCCTTAAGGCTAATTTAGGAGGGTTTAGGATGTGAAACCACCTCATGCCTAACGGGTCTCTCATTCGTTTTATGAGGGTGGAATCCTCCTTTACCCTCAACACACCCATAATGAAATACCCCAAACCTAAGTATGCTAAGTAGACATCAAATTATGATGTAGTAAGGCCAGAATATGCCTTAGAAAGATTGGTAGACAATTTAAACCAAGGAAAACACAAGAAAATGCCCTAAGGGCAATCAGGGCAAAAACGTGCTCTAAGCTTGGAGGGACTTGGGAGAGTACCCAAATATCATGATAAGACCTTAGTAATATTCTAATGGTCATTTTAAATCAATTAGCAAAGAAAACCAAGCTTGAAAACAAGTTAAAACACAAAATGTGCTTTAAGAAGTCTTAAAGCACATTTTTGAGAAATTGTCTTAGAATTGAGTTTTGAGTGGCTAAATGTCCATCATTACTCTTTAATCAACATGTGTACTAATTGGTATCACATTAGGAGGTCTAAATCAATGGGAAATCAAAAATTTCAGAAATATGTGCACTGATTAGTGAATAGTGCCAAATAGTGACTAGTTTAAGTTTTAATCAACTTAAGTCAATTAGTTGGTCAAAAAAGACCATAAATATCTTGTTTATAATGAGGGGGCCAGTTTTTCTAAGGGAGGATGAGTCACCATAAGTAGTCAAATAAGGAAGAAAAGAAGAGATAAGTAAAAGAGTACTATTTGCTTTATTAAAGTAATATCTTATATTAGCCACCTTTCTTCTTCTCTCTCTTCATTTCTCTTCTTCACACGGTTCCACCATCTTCTTCCTCCCTTCATTCACGTAGGAGCAGCACCCATGGCAACACCACCTTGCCTTGTCCATAACTTACTCATTTTAGCTTCAAATCAAAAACTAAACACATATTTCTCTTAGTTAGGCCAAGACCTATCTTTCTATCTTTTCAAATCTTTCAAAGCTCCATTTTGGTGCCAAGAGGAAACTCCATTGATGGAGGAAAATCAAGTTTGAAGAGCTCATTAGCTTCTCCATTCTCTTAAGGTAAAGAAAATGTAAGAAAAACCAAGTTTCCATCATCTTCCTTATATGGCCGAAAATTCCTTCTCATGGGGCCTTGTTTTTTTATGCCTTGTTCTAGCTTGATTTATTCACCAAGGACTAGTGGAGGTCCTATTTCATTCAATGCCCAAGTCTACTTTGAGACTTCAAAGGTAATCATCCACTTTTATGCCTTAGAACACATTACTAACCTAGGTTTTATTCCTAGAGGTTAGTGTATTGTTTGGTACTCATATGAGTCATTGAATATTGATTAGAACATTGGCAAGGGGAATTTAAGTGGTGGCCGAGATTCATGCAAGAAGAAGGTCTAAGGAGGAAGTTAAAGATAAGCTTGAGAAAACAAGGTAAAATGCTTACCTAATGGTGGTTTAAGTTTTAAGGGATGAGTTTGGGTGGATACCAATGTGGCTTAGAGCTTACATTGTGTATTGGGTTATATAACCTAAGAAAAAGAACTTAAATAAGCTTGTGAACTTGTGACTAAGGAGCCAATGGGAATGAGTTAGTAATATAAGTTTAAGAAGGATTTTAAGAGCATTATAATTACTATGAGATTGATGGGTGAATTTGCAGGTTGAAAGCTTTTATATGTGGGAAATTCAGTGTTAAGTTTAAGTCATTTTAAGGCCTAAGAGCCATGTCATTTAAGAGCCTTAGTGCTATGCAATTTAAGATTAGTGCAATATATTGAGTATGATGTGAATAAGTTGATTTGGGTGAGAAAATAAGATGAGAAAGAGCTTGATGTGTGTGAGATGGTTAAATGAGGAAAAATAATGTGTTTGGGCATGCTATGATGCTAGAGGTGCTATGGCAAATTTGAGTAGAGAATAAGTGTTTAGGTGATGGTGGCGAATTAATATGACCTAGGATTTACTAGGAGTCATTATGAGGAATTTGAGTGGAGATTAGTTAACTAAGGAGTTCTTGAGGTTTAGAATGACCTAGAGATGTCTAGGAGGAATTAGAGGATTGGTGAGTGTTTTTGAACACACCAAAATCATGAGATGAGGAAAGTAAGACTTGTGCATAAGTTTAAGGAGAAGGTATAATGCTTAAGGTGATTAAGATATGTCCTAAGAGAATGTAATGACTAAGGAAGTACTAGGAAGTCTTAGAGGTGTCTTGATGAAAAAGGGGTGAGATAAAGTGTTATAATGAGTTATAATGACTTAGGCATTACTTTGAAGGATTTAGGAATCAAGAGAATGTAATTGAGTATTTAGGACTTAGGTAAATGTTGGTAAACAACTAGGAAGGAAATAAGGTGTTGATGGAGGGAAGCTTAAGCTTGTGAAGGAACTTTAAGTAAATGCATAAAAGAATTTTCGGTGGTGAAAGATGCTTGGGAGATGATGTTATAGTGGTGAGGAAAACATTTGGCATAGTGGTTACATTAGGTATGAACCACCACCTAGAAACCTAGAGGAAAGCGTTACAAGTGTTAGCATTATTACAAGGAAAAATGTATAATGATTAAGGTGAATCTTGGTGAATGATTTAATGTGTTTGGAGGATGCTCTAAGGTGGGTTTAAGGGTCTAAATGATGTTAGAACACATTGGATGGCTTGAGGAAAGGTTTAGTGAAGATTTGGCAATTTTGGGCATGTTTTATGGCGTCCGACCCGGGGTCCGACCCAAGTTTGGGTCGGACGGCCTTTGTTTAACGCCAGGGAAAGGTTCTGGAATGGTCCGACCCAGAGGTCTTGGGTCGGACATGGGTCGGACGGGTGAGTTTTAGAGGGCAAATAAGTTTCTGGGATGGTCCGACCCAGTTGGTTGGGTCGGACGTGGGTTGGACATGGGAGGTTTTAGAAGACGGAAAGTTTCTGGAATGGTCCGACCCAGTTGGTTGGGTCGGACATGGGTCGGACATGTAGGGTTTTTCAAACCCGAAAGTTACTGGAATGGTCCGACCCAGAGGGTGGGTCGGACGTGGGTCGGACGGCCCTTAACACTAAAAAAAAAAAAGAATTTTAAATTCTAAGAATGGTAATAGGTAATAAGGTATACCTTTGGTGGGGTGGTAATGATTAGGACCCTAGGAACTTAGGGATTAAGTTAAGTTAAGTATAAACTTAAAAGTTTAAGGTTAAGATATAAGATTAAGTTATAAGACTTAAGAGGTGTTAGGTGGGAATCATTAAGGGATTAAGTAAGTTAAGCAAGTTAAGTAAGTTGGATTAAGTTAAGTGATTAACAACCTAAAACTGAATGAATGTTTTAGGACTTGGGGATTTGGACTTCGGAAGAGAGTAAGCAACCGAACGACCAACGGTGAACGGTACAGTTCTCTTGTGACCTGCTTGCTAACGAGGTGTCCCTCGGCTTGTGTGCTATTTGTTTTGTGTGCTCACTAAACAAGATAAAGCATGCAACCGGAACATATTATATTATTGTATTGTTGTGTGATGTTTGAAAACTAACACAACATACTGTGAGAACTTACTAACCAATGTTTAGTAAGGAATTGAGTGAGACTAAGGAACGCCCCTAATAAGGGACGATATGAACCGAAAGAGGTTAACCAACAAACAGGTTTTGAGATTACTACTAACTGGAACTTGAGTGAGGAAACCCGGGACCGATCTCCGGTCATGCATGCTAAGGAAAGGGGTTCGTTATCTGTAGCAGATTCGACCTCCGATTAAGGACTTGTCTTCGGACTTGTAGCCTAGGGCCGGTCGCCAGCTCAGCTGCGCTGGACTCCCGTCCAGAGTAGGTGGCATTAAGATGGTGCGGTGGGATCACCTAAATCCCAGGTTCGAATTAAGCTACAACCATTCCCTTCCAGGAACGGTTTGTATATTGAGATTAAGTTAAGATTAAGGCTAATGTAAGGTTAAGATAAGTTGCAACCATTCCTTATTAAAGGATGGTTTGTACTGTTAAGTTTAAGATTAAGGTAAGGTTAAGATGAGTTGCAACCATTCCTCTTTAAAGGATGGTTTGTGTTATTAAGATTAAGATAAGCTACATCCACTCCTTATTAAAGGATGGTTGTTTCTAAGATTAAGATAAGATTAAGATTGAGGTGGGATAAGGATGGTCTAAGACTAAGAGGAAACATAACTTAAGGAGTTAAATAACTAACTCTCTAATTAAGGGAACGCATTTAAGTCGTTCGTTGTGTGTGAACTTGATTGTTCATATTTGGATTGTTGTTTACAGCATTTACTATTATGTTGTGCATCTAATCAACCTCCATGCTATCGACAATTAGTCGTCGTAGCCACGTTAGCTTGGGGGCCATGAGGGGATCGTACCAGCATTCGTGCTGACCCCCTTTGGGGGCTGTTTTTACTACACAGGTACATCAGGAAGCGGCCGTCGCGAGAGTAAGAAGGGGTACAAGTAATAAGGATTAAGTGTGACCTACGAGTTGTGCATGTACACTCATATGGCGACTGAGTTAGTAAGATGTATAGGTTGTGAGAGGATTGTAAGAGGAATATGTATTTGGTTAAGGTTGTTATGTACTAATGTTCGGTATATTCTGTAGTCAGACCGTGGCAAGGTCCTGGATTGTAAAGAATTCCGCTGTGACGTGTATGTATATATGCTGTTAAGTTGCGAGACCACAATTGGATTGAGTTGGGGTGTTACAAAAAGTGGTATCAGAGCGTAGTTACGCTCTGAAGACAAGAATACCGAACTTAGGAGAATACAGAGGTTGAGTTTGAGTTATGGGTTAAGGGTTGAGTGATAGAGTGAGAGGTGCGTTAGTCAGGACTTCCCGGTGTTTACCGGATATCCATAGTACCTAGACCCGCCCTCCACATCCCTAACCCTGAATATGTGGAACAGACGCCAGAGAGAAGAAAGCCTTCTCTTACTCGGGGGAACCCGATCTGGCAGTTAGCTAACAGTAAGCAATACGAGAAACATCTTGTTGCACAACAGTTACGGAGAACTTGGAGATTTTCAATGGAGCGCAACAGAGAAACAGGCGCTACCTATGGAATACTATCAGTAAGGGAACGGAAATTACCGGCAACAAGGGTCGACATGCTACGCAGTCGAAATAACCCGCGATACCAATGGTAAGGAAACACTACACGTGCAATGGATAAAAATGATAAGAGACATGAGTACCGGACAGCGGTCCGAGTGAGCATAACAGTAGGATAATACAAAGCATGAGGATTGAGATTACTGGAAAGTCCAGTTAGAAACGGGAACTCCAAACCCCATACAATGAGGAAGGCTATAAAACCTGGCCAACATAATGCGGACGACGATAGGAACTCATATAAATTGTATACCAAATAGGACTACGATGTAGTGCCTAAAGGAGAATTATTACTTAATAACCACAAAAAATGTGTGGAGACAGGAGCGAGGATTAAGACATAAGAAAATATTAAGGGGTTCCCTCAGAAAGAGGAACGCCCTGATAAATGACAGTACTGTCAAACAACAAGGAAACTGCTGGATGGTTAGTTATCCAAATAAGATATTATCGAAGGAGTCCTGAGGACTACCAATTACGGGGAATTTAGAAGGAGGTATCATTACCAATGTACCTTGTACCAATAGCCCATCCTGCATGGCGCAGTGCTACCACGATTTAGCTACACGGAAAGCCATCATGGCAAGATAGGAGAACGCTACAGTTGTAATGCATATTGATACTGCACTGTAAATCCATAAGAACAGAACAAAAGACCCTTGGAAGGCCGACGGCCTAACCATGATAAGATGAGGTGACACACCAGTCAGCATGGAGCTGAACTTGGACAGAATACTAAACGATATGAATATGAGCAACGGTATAAACCACTACAACAACAACCGACAGTACGGTAAGAACACAATCCCGAACTCCAAGGGAAAACTTAAGGGATCGCTCGGTGATCCGAGCAAACAATATATAAGCAATGATATACAAGGGATGTATTATAAGATACTATTGAGGCTGTTGAAGCATTGACTTACAACGAAAACGGGATAAGACTCCCAGAGTAACCACTAAGAGTACCAATAACAACATTCTTCAATGAAGATGTTGGAAAACCCAGAAAATAGGGTAAAAAAGAAATGAACATAAGCTATAGCCTACTAAGGATTAAAAAAAAATGTATAATCCCGACAGAGGGAAGCTCAGCGGACTACCCACACAGAGCGGTATAGTCGAGCCAAATAACTGATGAATGACAGCTGATACTGTTTGTTTAACTCATTAACACCCAAGTATGATTGATCATCAACGGGTGGTATAGTCAACGGAAGTTGAACGAAGCGTTGAGATGGAAGTACAAGATGACTGGAAGATATCCAACTTGGACACCTTAAGGCAAACGCCTAATACGAACTTATCCTTATTTGCTAAAAGACATGGTCTAATAAAATGACAGTATTGTCAAAGACATTAAGTAACCTCAGATCACCTGAACAACTTCCATAGCAGGAAGCAGGATGCAGCAACTTACCATGAAACCCGATACTACATTTAGTGTATAACCTAACGGTGGATAGTGCTCAAAGAACCAGAATCTTAAGAGAATGACCTGCAGATGTAAGAACACAAATAATGAACTGAGACATTAAGTACTAAGAGCCTACGAGCCAAGGATGTTAACCACATCAGAGCCCGAGGTGCAGTAAGTTATAAGAGAGCTTGTTTAAGCCACGAAGGGACTACAATTTGTAGATATGAACGGTTACCAAACCTATAACTTAGATTGGGAGGAACATTACCAAAAAGGGTACCAATGAGAAATTTAGATAATGTTAAGCACAGGAGCGGAGAACGAACCATGCCTTTTAGGGTGGGGATACCTCTCCTTGTTGTGAGGCCATGAGTGGGAATGAACCCCTCAAAAGGGCTTTCACATATTAGAGATAAAATACACTTTATTTAGAAAATGGAAACTATGAACCTTGAGATTACCTTAGAACATACCAGATACATTTGAGTAATAAGGAAGGTTGCACAGATAGACCCCATATCCAACGCCCAGGATGTAAGAATTAGTATGGTCAGAGATAAACATTGTGACTGCACATTGTGGCACGTCAATTAATCAAAGCTCAGAAGAGCTTGTGATTCAGTGGATGACTTCTTCAGTAACCAGTAAACTACATGATAGATAACATCACTAAGGATGAAAGAAAGCGAAAGAAATTAGCCTACTTACGAATCTGAGATTGGAGCATAACATCTTCATATCAAGAGTCAACTGTTTTACAACACGGTACGACAACCGCCAATACCGGAATGAGAGAACTCCCGGTGTGTTTACACCAAGAAGGGATTGAGTATAAGGTAGACATTAGAATAATGAGTAAGAGGTTGCACCATCAATGGGCAACATAGTAAGAACCAACTACCACGGTAGTAGTGGTCGTGAGTATAATAGTTAGAAAGGTGGATTGAGTCATGGTGCGCGGTAAGGCGACCATTAAGTATGAGCCGTCAAATATTGACACTGAGGCATTAGATTTTGAGTTAAGACCAGTATAAGTAAGGAAATAAGATGGTAGACGAACTGAGCGTTGATGCCAGTAGTCTGGACCTGGTTTGGTAAGATTACACAGGAAGCACACACCCATTCCTTAAGGAACTGGAAGTGCATTCCTAGTAGCATAAATATGAGGAACAAGGTAAGAGGCTCTACGGGAGAGACCTCAATTATTAAGAGACCGAATCAGTACGGAATACAGAAAGGAGCTGGAGCATACCATAACCAAGAACACAGTAACTGGATTTCCCTTGATTGACTTCAAGAAGAACAATAAATGTTATTATGGAACGATGAAAGAGGAGATCGACAACAGAATACTTCATAATTAGCAATAGCTAAACGTGTGACGGACACTATGAGTTTACTAAAACGAGACGTGGGACGACTGCACCCCACAGGGGCTTGCAGGCCTGACACGCTCATTATGAGTTAGTTGGGTAAGTAGTAATGTACCAGTAAGGTACCCCATGCATGTAGACGAGTAGTGTAAAGAACACGGGAGGTAGTCGACTCCGTACCACGGACAACGATGCAAGATCACACAAGAGCAGCTACTACCACAGAAGCCGAAGAGAAGAATTCAGTTGAACCAGCAACACAGAGGAACCAGAGAACAGATAATTAAGGACTATGAAGTGCGAAGAGCACGGATTGTTAAGTACAGACATTGAACATGTCTTAAGATGTAAGGGGTTAAGACTGTAAAGCGCAATATGCACTAAACAGTAGTTTCAGACTAAGAATCATCGGGGAGAACAATTTAGACATTCGAGAAAAATACTAAGAGTATGAGCGTAAGATCTTCAAGGAGAATGGATAGACGAGTTACAACTCATTAAGGCCGTGTATATATAAAGATAACACGTGTCCATTGAGACAATTAAGCCTAAGATTATCAGAGTCGCGCAGCGGAAGCTAGCAGACCACTACTTTGAATTAGACCAAACTAAGTTAAGAACGGTATAAGTACCGTTAAGAATCCTCGATAAGAGACTAAGTCATTTCTGATCGAATTATAAGTAAGATAGATGACGTGGAAGCTAGAATGCTTGGTGAGAATTAGACATCTTGAACTTATGTTCAAAGATGATGTGACGCTGATTACGTGGGCGTAATCCATTTTAAGGGGGGTAGAGCGAAAACCGCTTAGCGTATGTTTGTGTACTGAGTACATAAACTACGGTGTGCATAGCACACAAAAGAATATGAGAATATGTTTTACACAAACATTTTGAGATAAATCATGGTTATTGCACACAGAAGATGTGAATGCCATACATATTAAGTACCTGTCTTGTTAACTCCGGTGTGAGTACAAGTTAAGAGAATTAAGGAGGAGGTTTAAGGAGACTTAAGAAGAAGAATATATGAGGTATGAGTCGATATGAGACTATGTGGGAGATAAGAATAAGATAACATTATGAATACAATTTGATATGAGTGTGAGGAAGGAAATGGTAATGCTATGAGATATAAGATGGTGAAAATTGGTATGGGACAGTTATAGAATTTAGTAGGAATTTAAGTCTGGAGGTAATTACTAAGAGATGAATTGGGAATGTTTGATGGAATGAGTCCACACCTTGGAGATGTATTGATTATGATTAGAAGAACTAAAAAGATAGAAAATGGACATGGGTGGATTATTTGGATGTTTGAAAATGACGTGGGAGGTGGAACTTGATTTTCTAGGGATCAAGGAAACCGAACACAAATTGGGGTGGAAGGATAGTTCTACACTGATGCTGATCACATCAGGGTTGGATGATTCCTGAAACTCCCTACCAGTGGTCACAATTAAATCACACTAAGGATAGAGGCCTTGGGATAGAATGAAATTGGAGTTGGTTGTATTTTTAATTAGAGGAATTATTCCTCACATGACCTCGTAAAAAGGATTACCTTTTTACTGAGTCTCGCCCATGAAGTCGAGGACGCACGAGCCTTTGTCTTCGAACCGGTGACATGGGGAGAGCAGCGTGTTTTGTATTCTGGCCCATGGTGACGAGGACGAATGAGCCATTGTCTACGGACCGGTGACATGGGAGAATACGTTGGAAGTTATGTGAATGTTTTAATCATCAAAAAGGAACAAAAGGAATTTGAGTGCTACACATGCTTAAGCATGTTGTGTGATTTAAGTATAAGAATATGGTGGATCCAATGATCCAATGAGATTAAGTATACATAAGTATGATCTATATGATCTAAGGAATGAGGTAAGACATGCATTCTAATAAGAAAAGATGCATGGGAACTTGGGGACAAAGTTCTTTTAAGGGGGGTAGATTGAAATACCCCAAACCTAAGTATGGTAAGTAGACATCAAATTATGATGTAGTAAGGCCAGAATATGCCTTAGAAAGATTGGTAGACAATTTAAACCAAGGAAAACACAAGAAAATGCCCTAAGGGCAATCAGGGCAAAAACGTGCTCTAAGCTTGGAGGGACTTGGGAGAGTACCCAATATCATGATAAGACCTTAGTAATATTCTAATGGTCATTTTAAATCAATTAGCAAAGAAAACCAAGCTTGAAAACAAGTTAAAACACAAAATGTGCTTTAAGAAGTCTTAAAGCACATTTTTGAGAAATTGTCTTAGAATTGAGTTTTGAGTGGCTAAATGTCCATCAATTACTCTTTAATCACATGTGTACTAATTGGTATCACATTAGGAGGTCTAAATCAATGGGAATCAAAAATTTCAGAAATATGTGCACTGATTAGTGAATAGTGCCAAATAGTGACTAGTTTAAGTTTTAATCAACTTAAGTCAATTAGTTGGTCAAACAAGACCATAAATATCTTGTTTATAATGAGGGGGCCGGTTTTTTCTAAGGGAGGATGAGTCACCATAAGTAGTCAAATAAGGAAGAAAAGAAGAGATAAGTAAAAGAGTACTATTTGCTTTATTAAAGCAAATATCTTATATTAGCCACCTTTCTTCTTCTCTCTCTTCATTTCTCTTCTTCACACGGTTCCACCATCTTCTTCCTCCCTTCATTCACGTAGGAGCAGCACCCATGGCAACCCACCTTGCCTTGTCCATAACTTACTCATTTTAGCTTCAAATAAAAACTAAACACATATTTCTCTTAGTTAGGCCAAGACCTATCTTTCTATCTTTTCAAATCTTTCAAAGCTCCATTTTGGTGCCAAGAGGAAACTCCATTGATGGAGGAAAATCAAGTTTGAAGAGCTCATTAGCTTCTCCATTCTCTTAAGGTAAAGAAAATGTAAGAAAAACCAAGTTTCCATCATCTTCCTTATATGGCCGAAAATTCCTTCTCATGGGGCCTTGTTTTTTATGCCTTGTTCTAGCTTGATTTATTCACCAAGGACTAGTGGAGGTCCTATTTCATTCAATGCCCAAGTCTACTTTGAGACTTCAAAGGTAATCATCCACTTTTATGCCTTAGAACACATTACTAACCTAGGTTTTATTCCTAGAGGTTAGTGTATTGTTTGGTACTCATATGAGTCATTGAATATTGATTAGAACATTGGCAAGGGGAATTTAAGTGGTGGCCGAGATTCATGCAAGAAGAAGGTCTAAGGGAAGTTAAAGATAAGCTTGAGAAAACAGGTAAAATGCTTACCTAATGGTGGTTTAAGTTTTAAGGGATGTTTGGGTGGATACCAATGTGGCTTAGAGCTTACATTGTGTATTGGGTTATATAACCTAAGAAAAAGAACTTAAATAAGCTTGTGAACTTGTGACTAAGGAGCCAATGGGAATGAGTTAGTAATATAAGTTTAAGAAGGATTTTAAGAGCATTATAATTACTATGAGATTGATGGGTGAATTTGCAGGTTGAAAGCTTTTATATGTGGGAAATTCAGTGTTTAAGTTTAAGTCATTTAAGGGCCTAAGAGCCATGTCATTTAAGAGCCTTAGTGCTATGCAATTTAAGATTAGTGCAATATATTGAGTATGATGTGAATAAGTTGATTTGGGTGAGAAAATAAGATGAGAAAGAGCTTGATGTTGTGAGATGGTTAAATGAGGAAAAATAATGTGTTTGGGCATGCTATGATGCTAGAGGTGCTATGGCAAAATTTGAGTAGAGAATAAGTGTTTAGGTGATGGTGGCGAATTAATATGACCTAGGATTTACTAGGAGTCATTATGAGGAATTTGAGTGGAGATTAGTTAACTAAGGAGTTCTTGAGGTTTAGAATGACCTAGAGATGTCTAGGAGGAATTAGAGGATTGGTGAGTGTTTTTGAACACACCAAAATCATGAGATGAGGAATGTAAGACTTGTGTAAGTTTAAGGAGAAGGTATAATGCTTAAGGTGATTAAGATATGTCCTAAGAGAATGTAATGACTAAGGAAGTACTAGGAAGTCTTAGAGGTGTCTTGATGAAAAAGGGGTGAGATAAAGTGTTATAATGAGTTATAATGACTTAGGCATTACTTTGAAGGATTTAGGAATCAAGAGAATGTAATTGAGTATTTAGGACTTAGGTAAATGTTGGTAAACAACTAGGAAGGAAATAAGGTGTTGATGGAGGGAAGCTTAAGCTTGTGAAGGAACTTTAAGTAAATGCATAAAGAATTTTCGGTGGTGAAAGATGCTTGGGAGATGATGTTATAGTGGTGAGGAAAACATTTGGCATAGTGGTTACATTAGGTATGAACCACCACCTAGAAACCTAGAGGAAAGCGTTACAAGTGTTAGCATTATTACAAGGAAAATGTATAATGATTAAGGTGAATCTTGGTGAATGATTTAATGTGTTTGGAGGATGCTCTAAGGTGGGTTTAAGGGTCTAAATGATTTAGAACACATTGGATGGCTTGAGGAAAGGTTTAGTGAAGATTTGGCAAATTTTGGGCATGTTTTAGTGGCGTCCGACCCAGGGGTCTGACCCAAGTTTGGGTCGGATGGCCTCTGTTTAACGCCAGGGAAAGGTTCTGGAATGGTCCGACCCAGAGGTCTTGGGTCGGACGGGGTGGAGTTTTAGAGGGCAAATAAGTTTCTGGGATGGTCCGACCCTGTTGGTTGGGTCGGACGTGGGTCGGACATGGGAGTTTTAGAAGACGGAAAGTTTCTGGAATGGTCCGACCCAGTTGGTTGGGTCGGACATGGGTCGGACATGTAGGGTTTTTCAAACCCGAAAGTTACTGGAATGGTCCGACCCAGAGGGTGGTCGGACGGCCCTTAACACTAAAAAAAAAAAAAGAAATTTTAAATTCTAAGAATGGTAATAGGTAATAAGGTATACCTTTGGGGGGTGGTAATGATTAGGACCCTAGGAACTTAAGGGATTAAGTTAAGTTAAGTATAAACTTAAAAGTTTAAAGGTTAAGATATAAGATTAAGTTATAAGACTTAAGAGGTGTTAGGTGGGAATCATTAAGGGATTAAGTAAGTTAAGCAAGTTAAGTAAGTTGGATTAAGTTAAGTGATTAAACACCTAACTGAATGAATGTTTTAGGACTTGGGGATTTTGGACTTCGGAAGAGAGTAAGCAACCGAACGACCAACGGTGAACGGTACAGTTCTCTTGTGACCTGCTTGCTAACGAGGTGTCCCTCGGCTTGTGTGCTATTTGTTTTGTGTGCTCACTAAACAAGATAAAGCATGCAACCGGAACATATTATATATATTGTATTGTTGTGTGATGTTTGAAAACTAACACAACATACTGTGAGAACTTACTAACCAATGTTTAGTAAGGAATTGAGTGAGACTAAGGAACACCCCTAATAAGGGACGATATGAACCGAAAGAGGTTAACCAACAAACAGGGTTTGAGATTACTACTAACTGGAACTTGAGTGAGGAAACCCGGGACTGATCTCCGGTCATGCATGCTAGGAAAGGGGGCGTTATCTATAGCAGATTCGACCTCCGATTAAGGACTTGTCTTCGGACTTGTAGCCTAGGGCCGGTCGCCAGCTCAGCTGCGCTGGACTCCCGTCCAGAGTAGGTGGCATTAAGATGGTGCGGTGGGATCACCTAAATCCCAGGTTCGAATTAGCTACAACCATTCCCTTCCAGGAACGGTTTGTATTTGAGATTAAGTTAAGATTAAGGCTAATGTAAGGTTAAGATAAGTGCAACCATTCTTTATTAAAGGATGGTTTTGTACTGTTAAGTTTAAGATTAAGGTAAGGTTAAGATGAGTTGCAACCATTCCTCTTTAAAGGATGGTTTGTGTTATTAAGATTAAGATAAGCTACATCCACTCCTATTAAAGGATGGTTGTTTCTAAGATTAAGATAAGATTAAGATTGAGGTGGGATAAGGATGGTCTAAGACTAAGAGGAAACATAACTTAAGAGTTTAAATAACTAACTCTCTAATTAAGGGAACGCATTTAAGTCGTTCGTTGTGTGTGAACTTGATTGTTCATATTTGGATTGTTGTTTACAGCATTTACTATTATGTTGTGCATCTAATCACCTCCATGCTATCGACAATTAGTCGTCGTAGCCACGTTAGCTTGGGGGCCATGAGGGGATCGTACCAGCATTCGTGCTGACCCCCTTTGGGGGCTGTTTTTACTACACAGGTACATCAGGAAGCGGCCGTCGCGAGAGTAAGAAGGGGTACAAGTAATAAGGATTAAGTGTGACCTACGATTGTGCATGTACACTCATATGGCGACTGATTGTAGATGTATAGGTGTATAGTTGTGAGAGGATTGTAAGGGGTGAATATGTATTTGGTTAAGTTGTTATGTACTAATGTTCGGTATAATCTGTAGTCAGACCGTGGCAAGGTCCTGGATTGTAAAGAATTCCGCTGTGACGTGTATGTATATAGCTGTTAAGTTGCGAGACCACAATTGGATTGAGTTGGGGTGTTACAAAAAGTGGTATCAGAGCGTAGTTACGCTCTGAAGACAAGAATTACCGAACTTAGGAGAATACAGAGGTTGAGTTTGAGTTATGGGTTAAGGGTTGAGTGATAGAGTGAGAGGTGCGTTAGTCAGGACTTCCCGGTGTTTACCGGATATCCATAGTACCTAGACCCGCCCTCCATCCCTAACCCTGAATATGTGGAACAGACGCCAGAGAGAAGAAAGCCTTCTCTTACTCGGGGGAACCCGATCTGGCAGTTAGCTAACAGTAAGCAATACGAGAAACATCTTGTTGCACAACAGTTACGGAGAACTTGGAGATTTTCAATGGAGCGCAACAGAGAAACAGGCGCTACCTATGGAATACTATCAGTAAGGGAACGGAAATTACCGGCAACAAGGGTCGACATGCTACGCAGTCGAAATAACCCGCGATACCAATGGTAAGGAAAGCACTACGCGTGCAATGGATAAGGAAATGATAAGAGACATGAGTACCGGACAGCGGTCCGAGTGAGCATAACAGTGGGATAATACAAAGCATGAGGATTGAGATTACTGGAAAGTCCAGTTAGAAACGGGAACTCCAAACCCCATACAATGAGGAAGGCTATAAAACCTGGCCAACATAATGCGGACGACGATAGGAACTCATATAAATTGTATACCAAAATAGGACTACGATGTAGTGCCTAAAGGAGAATTATTACTTAATAACCACAAAAAATGTGTGGAGACAGGAGCGAGGATTAAGACATAAGAAAATATTAAGGGGTTCCCTCAGAAAGAGGAACGCCCTGATAAATGACAGTACTGTCAAACAACAAGGAAACTGCTGGATGGTTAGTTATCCAAAATAAGATATTATCGAAGGAGTCCTGAGGACTACCAATTACGGGGAAGTTAGAAGGAGGTATCATTACCAATGTACCTTGTACCAATAGCCCATCCTGCATGGCGCACTTGCCATAGCAAGTGCTACCACGATTTAGCTACGGAAAGCCATCATGGCAAGATAGGAGAACGCTACAGTTGTAATGCATATTGATACTGCACTGTAAATCCATAAGAACAGAAACAAAAGACCCTTGGAAGGCCGACGGCCTAACCATGATAAGATGAGGTGACACACCAGTCAGCATGGAGCTGAACTTGGACAGAATACTAAACGATATGAATATGAGCAACGGTATAAACCACTACAACAACAACCGACAGTACGGTAAGAACACAATCCCGAACTCCAAGGGGAAAACTTAAGGGATCGCTCGGTGATCCGAGCAAAACAATATATAAGCAATGATATACAAGGGATGTATTATAAGATACTATTGAGGCTGTTGAAGCATTGACTTACAACGAAAACGGGATAAGACTCCCAGAGTAACCACTAAGAGTACCAATAACAACATTCTTCAATGAAGATGTTGGAAAACCCAGAAAATAGGGGTAAAAGAAATGAACATAAGCTATAGCCTACTAAGGATTAAAAAAAAATGTATAATCCCGACAGAGGGAAGCTCAGCGGACTACCCACACAGAGCGGGTATAGTCGAGCCAAATAACTGATGAATGACAGCTGATACTGTTTGTTTAACTCATTAACACCCAAGTATGATTGATCATCAACGGGTGGTATAGTCAACGGAAGTTGAACGAAGCGTTGAGATGGAAGTACAAGATGACTGGAAGATATCCAACTTGGACACCTTAAGGCAAACGCCTAATACGAACTTATCCTTATTTGCTAAAAGACATGGGTCTAATAAAATGACAGTATTGTCAAAGACATTAAGTAACCTCAGATCACCTGAACAACTTCCATAGCAGGAAGCAGGATGCAGCAACTTACCATGAAACCCGATACTACATTTAGTGTATAACCTAACGGTGGATAGTGCTCAAAGAACCAGAATCTTAAGAGAATGACCTGCAGATGAGTAAGAACACAAATAATGAACTGAGACATTAAGTACTAAGAGCCTACGAGCCAAGGATGTTAACCACATCAGAGCCCGAGGTGCAGTAAGTTATAAGAGAGCTTGTTTAAGCCACGAAGGGACTACAATTTGTAGATATGAACGGTTACCAAACCTATAACTTAGATTGGGGAGGAACATTACCAAGAAAGGGTACCAATGAGAAAATTTAGATAATGTTAAGCACAGGAGCGGAGAACGAACCATGCCTTTTAGGGTGGGGATACCTCTCCTTGTTGTGAGGCCATGAGTGGGAATGAACCCCTCAAAAGGGCTTTCACATATTAGAGATAAAATACACTTTATTTAGAAAATGGAAACTATGAACCTTGAGATTACCTTAGAACATACCAGATACATTTGAGTAATAAGGAAGGTTGCACAGATAGACCCCATATCCAACGCCCAGGATGTAAGAATTAGTATGGTCAGAGATAAACATTGTGACTGCACATTGTGGCACGTCAATTAATCAAAGCTCAGAAGAGCTTGTGATTCAGTGGATGACTTCTTCAGTAACCAGTAAACTACATGATAGATAACATCACTAAGGATGAAAGAAAGCGAAAGAAATTAGCCTACTTACGAATCTGAGATTGGAGCATAACATCTTCATATCAAGAGTCAACTGTTTTACAACACGGTACGACAACGCCAATACCGGAATGAGAGAACTCCCGGTGTGTTTACACCAAGAAGGGATTGAGTATAAGGTAAGACATTAGAATAAATGAGTAAGAGGTTGCACCATCAATGGGCAACATAGTAAGAACCAACTACCACGGTAGTAGTGGTCGTGAGTATAATAGTTAGAAAGGTGGATTGAGTCATGGTGCGCGGTAAGGCGACCATTAAGTATGAGCCGTCAAATATTGACACTGAGGCAGTTAGATTTTTGAGTTAAGACCAGTATAAGTAAGGAAATAAGATGGTAGACGAACTGAGCGTTGATGCCAGTAGTCTGGACCTGGTTTGGTAAGATTACACAGGAAGCACACAACCCATTCCTTAAGGAACTGGAAGTGCATTCCTAGTAGCATAAATATGAGGACAAGGTAAGAGGCTCTAGGGAGAGACCTCAATTATTAAGAGACCGAATCAGTACGGAATACAGAAAGGAGCTGGAGCATACCATAACCAAGAACACAGTAACTGGATTTCCCTTGATTGACTTCAAGAAGAACAATAAATGTTATTATGGAACGATGAAAGAGGAGATCGACAACAGAATACTTCATAATTAGCAATAGCTAAACGTGTGACGGACACTATGAGTTTACTAAAACGAGACGTGGGACGACTGCACCCACAGGGGCTTGCAGGCCTGACACGCTCATTATGAGTTAGTTGGGTAAGTAGTAATGTACCAGTAAGGTACCCCATGCATGTAGACGAGTAGTGTAAAGAACACGGGAGGTAGTCGACTCCGTACCACGGACAACGATGCAAGATCACACAAGAGCAGCTACTACCACAGAAAGCCGAAGAGAAGAATTCAGTTGAACCAGCAACACAGAGGAACCAGAGAACAGATAATTAAGGACTATGAAGTGCGAAGAGCACGGATTGTTAAGTACAGACATTGAACATGTCTTAAGATGTAAGGGGTTAAGACTGTAAAGCGCAATATGCACTAAACAGTAGTTTCAGACTAAGAATCATCGGGGAGAACAATTTAGACATTCGAGAAAAATACTAAGAGTATGAGCGTAAGATCTTCAAGGAGAATGGATAGACGAGTTACAACTCATTAAGGCCGTGTATATATAAAGATAACACGTGTCCATTGAGACAATTAAGCCTAAGATTATCAGAGTCGCGCAGCGGAAGCTAGCAGACCACTACTTTGAGATTAGACCAAACTAAGTTAAGAATACGGTATAAGTACCGTTAAGAATCCTCGATAAAGAGACTAAGTCATTTCTGATCGAATTATAAGTAAGATAGATGACGTGGAAGCTAGAATGCTTGGTGAGAATTAGACATCTTGAACTTATGTTCAAAGATGATGTGACGCTGATTACGTGGGCGTAATCCATTTTAAGGGGGGTAGAGCGAAAACCGCTTAGCGTATGTTTGTGTACTGAGTACATAAACTACGGTGTGCATAGCACAAAAAGAATATGAGAATATGTTTTACACAAACATTTTGAGATAAATCATGGTTATTGCACACAGAAGATGTGAATGCCATACATATTAAGTACCTGTCTTGTTAACTCCGGTGTGAGTACAAGTTAAGAGAATTAAGGAGGAGGTTTAAGGAGACTTAAGAATATATGAGGTATGAGTCGATATGAGACTATGTGGGAGATAAGAATAAGATAACATTATGAGATACAATTTGATATGAGTGTGAGGAAGGAAATGGTAATGCTATGAGATATAAGATGGTGAAAATTGGTATGGGACAGTTATAGAATTTAGTAGGAATTTAAGTCTGGAGGTAATTACTAAGAGATGAATTGGGAATGTTTGATGGAATGAGTCCACACCTTGGAGATGTATTGATTATGATTAGAAGAACTAAAAAGATAGAAAATTGGACATGGGTGGATTATTTGGATGTTTGAAAATGACGTGGGAGGTGGAACTTGATTTTCTAGGGATCAAGGGAAACCGAACACAAATTGGGGTGGAAGGATAGTTCTACACTGATGCTGATCACATCAGGGTTGGATGATTCCTGAAACTCCCTACCAGTGGTCACAATTAAATCACACTAAGGATAGAGGCCTTGGGATAGAATGAAATTGGAGTTGGTTGTATTTTTAATTAGAGGAATTATTCCTCACATGACCTCGTAAAAAGGATTACCTTTTTACTGAGTCTCGCCCATGAAGTCGAGGACGCACGAGCCTTTGTCTTCGGACCGGTGACATGGGGAGAGCAGCGTGTTTTGTATTCTGGCCCATGGTGACGAGGACGAATGAGCCATTGTCTACGGACCGGTGACATGGGAGAATACGTTGGAAGTTATGTGAATGTTTTAATCATCAAAAAGGAACAAAAGGAATTTTGAGTGCTACACATGCTTAAGCATGTTGTGTGATATTTAAGTATAAGAATATGGTGGATCCAATGATCCAATGAGATTAAGTATACATAAGTATGATCTATATGATCTAAGGAATGAGGTAAGACATGCATTCTAATAAGAAAAGATGCATGGGAACTTTGGGGACAAAGTTCTTTTAAGGGGGGTAGATTGAAATACCCCAAACCTAAGTATGCTAAGTAGACATCAAATTATGATGTAGTAAGGCCAGAATATGCCTTAGAAAGATTGGTAGACAATTTAAACCAAGGAAAACACAAGAAAATGCCCTAAGGGCAATCAGGGCAAAAAATGCTCTAAGCTTGGAGGGACTTGGGAGAGTACCCAAATATCATGATAAGACCTTAGTAATATTCTAATGGTCATTTTAAATCAATTAGCAAAGAAAACCAAGCTTGAAAACAAGTTAAAACACAAAATGTGCTTTAAGAAGTCTTAAAGCACATTTTTGAGAAATTGTCTTAGAATTGAGTTTTGAGTGGCTAAATGTCCATCATTACTCTTTAATCAACATGTGTACTAATTGGTATCACATTAGGAGGTCTAAATCAATGGGAAATCAAAAATTTCAGAAATATGTGCACTGATTAGTGAATAGTGCCAAATAGTGACTAGTTTAAGTTTTAATCAACTTAAGTCAATTAGTTGGTCAAACAAGACCATAAATATCTTGTTTATAATGAGGGGGCCGGTTTTTCTAAGGGAGGATGAGTCACCATAAGTAGTCAAATAAGGAAGAAAAGAAGAGATAAGTAAAAGAGTACTATTTGCTTTATTAAAGCAAATATCTTATATTAGCCACCTTTCTTCTTCTCTCTCTTCATTTCTCTTCTTCACACGGTTCCACCATCTTCTTCCTCCCTTCATTCACGTAGGCAGCACCCATGGCAACACCACCTTGCCTTGTCCATAACTTACTCATTTTAGCTTCAAATCAAAAACTAAACACATATTCTCTTAGTTAGGCCAAGACCTATCTTTCTATCTTTTCAAATCTTTCAAAGCTCCATTTTGGTGCCAAGAGGAAACTCCATTGATGGAGGAAAATCAAGTTTGAAGAGCTCATTAGCTTCTCCATTCTCTTAAGGTAAAGAAAATGTAAGAAAAACCAAGTTTCCATCATCTTCCTTATATGGCCGAAAATTCCTTCTCATGGGGCCTTGTTTTTTATGCCTTGTTCTAGCTTGATTTATTCACCAAGGACTAGTGGAGGTCCTATTTCATTCAATGCCCAAGTCTACTTTGAGACTTCAAAGGTAATCATCCACTTTTATGCCTTAGAACACATTACTAACCTAGGTTTTATTCCTAGAGGTTAGTGTATTGTTTGGTACTCATATGAGTCATTGAATATTGATTAGAACATTGGCAAGGGGAATTTAAGTGGTGGCCGAGATTCATGCAAGAAGAAGGTCTAAGGAGGAAGTTAAAGATAAGCTTGAGAAAACAAGGTAAAATGCTTACCTAATGGTGGTTTAAGTTTTAAGGGATGAGTTTGGGTGGATACCAATGTGGCTTAGAGCTTACATTGTGTATTGGGTTATATAACCTAAGAAAAAGAACTTAAATAAGCTTGTGAACTTGTGACTAAGGAGCCAATGGGAATGAGTTAGTAATAAAGTTTAAGAAGGATTTTAAGAGCATTATAATTACTATGAGATTGATGGGTGAATTTGCAGGTTGAAAGCTTTTATATGTGGGAAATTCAGTGTTTAAGTTTAAGTCATTTAAGGGCCTAAGAGCCATGTCATTTAAGAGCCTTAGTGCTATGCAATTTAAGATTAGTGCAATATATTGAGTATGATGTGAATAAGTTGATTTGGGTGAGAAAATAAGATGAGAAAGAGCTTGATGTGTGTGAGATGGTTAAATGAGGAAAAATAATGTTTTGGGCATGCTATGATGCTAGAGGTGCTATGGCAAATTTGAGTAGAGAATAAGTGTTTAGGTGATGGTGGCGAATTAATATGACCTAGGATTTACTAGGAGTCATTATGAGGAATTTGAGTGGAGATTAGTTAACTAAGGAGTTCTTGAGGTTTAGAATGACCTAGAGATGTCTAGGAGGAATTAGAGGATTGGTGAGTGTTTTTGAACACACCAAAATCATGAGATGAGGAATGTAAGACTTGTGCATAAGTTTAAGGAGAAGGTATAATGCTTAAGGTGATTAAGATATGTCCTAAGAGAATGTAATGACTAAGGAAGTACTAGGAAGTCTTAGAGGTGTCTTGATGAAAAAGGGGTGAGATAAAGTGTTATAATGAGTTATAATGACTTAGGCATTACTTTGAAGGATTTAGGAATCAAGAGAATGTAATTGAGTATTTAGGACTTAGGTAAATGTTGGTAAACAACTAGGAAGGAAATAAGGTGTTGATGGAGGGAAGCTTAAGCTTGTGAAGGAACTTTAAGTAAATGCATAAAAGACTTTTCGGTGGTGAAAGATGCTTGGGAGATGATGTTATAGTGGTGAGGAAAACATTTGGCATAGTGGTTACATTAGGTATGAACCACCACCTAGAAACCTAGAGGAAAGCGTTACAAGTGTTAGCATTATTACAAGGAAAAATGTATAATGATTAAGGTGAATCTTGGTGAATGATTTAATGTGTTTGGAGGATGCTCTAAGGTGGGTTTAAGGGTCTAAATGATGTTAGAACACATTGGATGGCTTGAGGAAAGGTTTAGTGAAGATTTGGCAAATTTTGGGCATGTTTTAGTGGCGTCCGACCCAGGGGTCCGACCCAAGTTTGGGTCGGACGGCCTCTGTTTAACGCCAGGGAAAGGTTCTGGAATGGTCCGACCCAGAGGTCTTGGGTCGGACATGGGTCGGACGGGTGAGTTTTAGAGGGCAAATAAGTTTCTGGGATGGTCCGACCCAGTTGGTTGGGTCGGACGTGGGTCGGACATGGGAGGTTTTAGAAGACGGAAAGTTTCTGGAATGGTCCGACCCAGTTGGTTGGGTCGGACATGGGTCGGACATGTAGGGTTTTTCAAACCGAAAGTTACTGGAATGGTCCGACCCAGAGGGTGGGTCGGACGGTGGGTAGGACGGCCCTTAACACTAAAAAAAAAAATTTTAAATTCTAAGAATGGTAATAGGTAATAAGGTATACCTTTGGTGGGGTGGTAATGATTAGGACCCTAGGAACTTAAGGGATTAAGTTAAGTTAAGTATAAACTTAAAAGTTTAAGGTTAAGATATAAGATTAAGTTATAAGACTTAAGAGGTGTTAGGTGGGAATCATTAAGGGATTAAGTAAGTTAAGCAAGTTAAGTAAGTTGGATTAAGTTAAGTGATTAACAACCTAAAACTGAATGAATGTTTTAGGACTTGGGGATTTGGACTTCGGAAGAGAGTAAGCAACCGAACGACCAACGGTGAACGGTACAGTTCTCTTGTGACCTGCTTGCTAACGAGGTGTCCCTCGGCTTGTGTGCTATTTGTTTTGTGTGCTCACTAAACAAGATAAAGCATGCAACCGGAATATATTATATTATTGTATTGTTATGTGATGTTTGAAAACTAACACAACATACTGTGAGAACTTACTAACCAATGTTTAGTAAGGAATTGAGTGAGACTAAGGAACGCCCCTAATAAGGGATATGAACCGAAAGAGGTTAACCAACAAACAGGGTTTTGAGATTACTACTAACTGGAACTTGAGTGAGGAAACCCGGGACCGATCTCCGGTCATGCATGCTAAGGAAAGGGGGTCGTTATCTATAGCAGATTCGACCTCCGATTAAGGACTTGTCTTCGGACTTGTGCCTAGGGCCGGTCGCCGGCTCAGCTGCGCTGGACTCCCGTCCAGAGTAGGTGGCATTAAGATGGTGCGGTGGGATCACCTAAATCCCAGGTTCGAATTAAGCTACAACCATTCCCTTCCAGGAACGGTTTGTATATTGAGATTAAGTTAAGATTAAGGCTAATGTAAGGTTAAGATAAGTTGCAACCATTCCTTATTAAAGGATGGTTTGTACTGTTAAGTTTAAGATTAAGGTAAGGTTAAGATGAGTTGCAACCATTCCTCTTTAAAGGATGGTTTGTGTTATTAAGATTAAGATAAGCTACATCCACTCCTTATTAAAGGATGGTTGTTTCTAAGATTAAGATAAGATTAAGATTGAGGTGGGATAAGGATGGTCTAAGACTAAGAGGAAACATAACTTAAGGAGTTAAATAACTAACTCTCTAATTAAGGGAACGCATTTAAGTCGTTCGTTGTGTGTGAACTTGATGTTCATATTTGGATTGTTGTTTACAGCATTTACTATTATGTTGTGCATCTAATCAACCTCCATGCTATCGACAATTAGTCGTCGTAGCCACGTTAGCTTGGGGGCCATGAGGGGATCGTACCAGCATTCGTGCTGACCCCCTTTGGGGGCTGTTTTTACTACACAGGTACATCAGAAGCGGCCGTCGCGAGAGTAAGAAGGGGTACAAGTAATAAGGATTAAGTGTGACCTACGAGTTGTGCATGTACACTCATATGGCGACTGAGTTAGTAAGATGTATAGGTTGTGAGAGGATTGTAAGAGGAATATGTATTTGGTTAAGGTTGTTATGTACTAATGTTCGGTATATTCTGTAGTCAGACCGTGGCAAGGTCCTGGATTGTAAAGAATTCCGCTGTGACGTGTATGTATATAGCTGTTAAGTTGCGAGACCACAATTGGATTGAGTTGGGGTGTTACAAAAAGTGGTATCAGAGCGTAGTTACGCTCTGAAGACAAGAATTACCGAACTTAGGAGAATACAGAGGTTGAGTTTGAGTTATGGGTTAAGGGTTGAGTGATAGAGTGAGAGGTGCGTTAGTCAGGACTTCCCGGTGTTTACCGGATATCCATAGTACCTAGACCCGCCCTCCACATCCCTAACCCTGAAATGTGGAACAGACGCCAGAGAGAAGAAAGCCTTCTCTTACTCGGGGGAACCCGATCTGGCAGTTAGCTAACAGTAAGCAATACGAGAAACATCTTGTTGCACAACAGTTACGGAGAACTTGGAGATTTTCAATGGAGCGCAACAGAGAAACAGGCGCTACCTATGGAATACTATCAGTAAGGGAACGGAAATTACCGGCAACAAGGGTCGACATGCTACGCAGTCGAAATAACCCGCGATACCAATGGTAAGGAAAGCACTACGCGTGCAATGGATAAGGAAATGATAAGAGACATGAGTACCGGACAGCGGTCCGAGTGAGCATAACAGTGGGATAATACAAAGCATGAGGATTGAGATTACTGGAAAGTCCAGTTAGAAACGGGAACTCCAAACCCCATACAATGAGGAAGGCTATAAAACCTGGCCAACATAATGCGGACGACGATAGGAACTCATATAAATTGTATACCAAAATAGGACTACGATGTAGTGCCTAAAGGAGAATTATTACTTAATAACCACAAAAAATGTGTGGAGACAGGAGCGAGGATTAAGACATAAGAAAATATTAAGGGGTTCCCTCAGAAAGAGGAACGCCCTGATAAATGACAGTACTGTCAAACAACAAGGAAACTGCTGGATGGTTAGTTATCCAAAATAAGATATTTCGAAGGAGTCCTGAGGACTACCAATTACGGGGAAGTTAGAAGGAGGTATCATTACCAATGTACCTTGTACCAATAGCCCATCCTGCATGGCGCACTTGCCATAGCAAGTGCTACCACGATTTAGCTACGGAAAGCCATCATGGCAAGATAGGAGAACGCTACAGTTGTAATGCATATTGATACTGCACTGTAAATCCATAAGAACAGAAACAAAAGACCCTTGGAAGGCCGACAGCCTAACCATGATAAGATGAGGTGACACACCAGTCAGCATGGAGCTGAACTTGGACAGAATACTAAACGATATGAATATGAGCAACGGTATAAACCACTACAACAAACAACCGACAGTACGGTAAGAACACAATCCCGAACTCCAAGGGGAAAACTTAAGGGATCGCTCGGTGATCCGAGCAAAACAATATATAAGCAATGATATACAAGGGATGTATTATAAGATACTATTGAGGCTGTTGAAGCATTGACTTACAACGAAAACGGGATAAGACTCCCAGAGTAACCACTAAGAGTACCAATAACAACATTCTTCAATGAAGATGTTGGAAAACCCAGAAAATAGGGGTAAAAGAAATGAACATAAGCTATAGCCTACTAAGGATTAAAAAAAAATGTATAATCCCGACAGAGGGAAGCTCAGCGGACTACCCACACAGAGCGGGTATAGTCGAGCCAAATAACTGATGAATGACAGCTGATACTGTTTGTTTAACTCATTAACACCCAAGTATGATTGATCATCAACGGGTGGTATAGTCAACGGAAGTTGAACGAAGCGTTGAGATGGAAGTACAAGATGACTGGAAGATATCCAACTTGGACACCTTAAGGCAAACGCCTAATACGAACTTATCCTTATTTGCTAAAAGACATGGGTCTAATAAAATGACAGTATTGTCAAAGACATTAAGTAACCTCAGATCACCTGAACAACTTCCATAGCAGGAAGCAGGATGCAGCAACTTACCATGAAACCCGATACTACATTTAGTGTATAACCTAACGGTGGATAGTGCTCAAAGAACCAGAATCTTAAGAGAATGACCTGCAGATGAGTAAGAACACAAATAATGAACTGAGACATTAAGTACTAAGAGCCTACGAGCCAAGGATGTTAACCACATCAGAGCCCGAGGTGCAGTAAGTTATAAGAGAGCTTGTTTAAGCCACGAAGGGACTACAATTTGTAGATATGAACGGTTACCAAACCTATAACTTAGATTGGGGAGGAACATTACCAAGAAAGGGTACCAATGAGAAAATTTAGATAATGTTAAGCACAGGAGCGGAGAACGAACCATGCCTTTTAGGGTGGGGATACCTCTCCTTGTTGTGAGGCCATGAGTGGGAATGAACCCCTCAAAAGGGCTTTCACATATTAGAGATAAAATACACTTTATTTAGAAAATGGAAACTATGAACCTTGAGATTACCTTAGAACATACCAGATACATTTGAGTAATAAGGAAGGTTGCACAGATAGACCCCATATCCAACGCCCAGGATGTAAGAATTAGTATGGTCAGATAAACATTGTGACTGCACATTGTGGCACGTCAATTAATCAAAGCTCAGAAGAGCTTGTGATTCAGTGGATGACTTCTTCAGTAACCAGTAAACTACATGATAGTTCATCACTAAGGATGAAAGAAAGCGAAAGAAATTAGCCTACTTACGAATCTGAGATTGGAGCATAACATCTTCATATCAAGAGTCAACTGTTTTACAACACGGTACGACAACTGCCAATACCGGAATGAGAGAACTCCCGGTGTGTTTACACCAAGAAGGGATTGAGTATAAGGTAAGACATTAGAATAAATGAGTAAGAGGTTGCACCATCAATGGGCAACATAGTAAGAACCAACTACCACGGTAGTAGTGGTCGTGAGTATAATAGTTAGAAAGGTGGATTGATCATGGTGCGCGGTAAGGCGACCATTAAGTATGAGCCATCAAATATTGACACTGAGGCAGTTAGATTTTTGAGTTAAGACCAGTATAAGTAAGGAAATAAGATGAGACGAACTGAGCGTTGATGCCAGTAGTCTGGACCTGGTTTGGTAAGATTACACAGGAAGCACACAACCCATTCCTTAAGGAACTGGAAGTGCATTCCTAGTAGCATAAATATGAGGAGCAAGGTAAGAGGCTCTACGGGAGAGACCTCAATTATTAAGAGACCGAATCATACGGAATACAGAAAGGAGCTGAGCATACCATAACCAAGAACACAGTAACTGGATTTCCCTTGATTGACTTCAAGAAGAACAATAAATGTTATTATGGAACGATGAAAGAGGAGATCGACAACAGAATACTTCATAATTAGCAATAGCTAAACGTGTGACGGACACTATGAGTTTACTAAAACGAACGTGGGACGACTGCACCGCACAGGGGCTTGCAGGCCTGACACGCTCATTATGAGTTAGTTGGGTAAGTAGTAATGTACCAGTAAGGTACCCCATGCATGTAGACGAGTAGTGTAAAGAACACGGGAGGTAGTCGACTCCGTACCACGGACAACGATGCAAGATCACACAAGAGCAGCTACTACCACAGAAAGCCGAAGAGAAGAATTCAGTTGAACCACAACACAGAGGAACCAGAGACAGATAATTAAGGACTATGAAGTGCGAAGAGCACGGATTGTTAAGTACAGACATTGAACATGTCTTAAGATGTAAGGGGTTAAGACTGTAAAGCGCAATATGCACTAAACAGTAGTTTCAGACTAAGAATCATCGGGGAGAACAATTTAGACATTCGAGAAAAATACTAAGAGTATGAGCGTAAGATCTTCAAGGAGAATGGATAGACGAGTTACAACTCATTAAGGCCGTGTATATATAAAGATAACACGTGTCCATTGAGACAATTAAGCCTAAGATTATCAGAGTCGCGCAGCGGAAGCTAGCAGACCACTACTTTGAGATTAGACCAAACTAAGTTAAGAATACGGTATAAGTACCGTTAAGAATCCTCGATAAAGAGACTAAGTCATTTCTGATCGAATTATAAGTAAGATAGATGACGTGGAAGCTAGAATGCTTGGTGAGAATTAGACATCTTGAACTTATGTTCAAAGATGATGTGACGCTGATTACGTGGGCGTAATCCATTTTAAGGGGGGTAGAGCGAAAACCGCTTAGCGTATGTTTGTGTACTGAGTACATAAACTACGGTGTGCATAGCACACAAAAGAATATGAGAATATGTTTTACACAAACATTTTGAGATAAATCATGGTTATTGCACACAGAAGATGTGAATGCCATACATATTAAGTACCTGTCTTGTTAACTCCGGTGTGAGTACAAGTTAAGAGAATTAAGGAGGAGGTTTAAGGAGACTTAAGAAATAAGAATATAGGTATGAGTCGATATGAGACTATGTGGGAGATAAGAATAAGATAACATTATGAGATACAATTTGATATGAGTGTGAGGAAGGAAATGGTAATGCTATGAGATATAAGATGGTGAAAATTGGTATGGGACAGTTATATAATTTAGTAGGAATTTAAGTCTGGAGGTAATTACTAAGAGATGAATTGGGAATGTTTGATGGAATGAGTCCACACCTTGGAGATGTATTGATTATGATTAGAAGAACTAAAAAGATAGAAAATTGGACATGGGTGGATTATTTGGATGTTTGAAAATGACGTGGGAGGTGGAACTTGATTTTCTAGGGATCAAGGGAAACCGAACACAAATTGGGGTGGAAGGATAGTTCTACACTGATGCTGATCACATCAGGGTTGGATGATTCCTGAAACTCCCTACCAGTGGTCACAATTAAATCACACTAAGGATAGAGGCCTTGGGATAGAATGAAATTGGTGTTGGTTGTATTTTTAATTAGAGGAATTATTCCTCACATGACCTCGTAAAAAGGATTACCTTTTTACTGAGTCTCGCCCATGAAGTCGAGGACGCACGAGCCTTTGTCTTCGGACCGGTGACATGGGGAGAGCAGCGTGTTTTGTATTCTGGCCCATGGTGACGAGGACGAATGAGCCATTGTCTACGGACCGGTGACATGGGAGAATACGTTGGAAGTTATGTGAATGTTTTAATCATCAAAAAGGAACAAAAGGAATTTTGAGTGCTACACATGCTTAAGCATGTTGTGTGATATTTAAGTATAAGAATATGGTGGATCCAATGATCCAATGAGATTAAGTATACATAAGTATGATCTATATGATCTAAGGAATGAGGTAAGACATGCATTCTAATAAGAAAAGATGCATGGGAACTTTGGGGACAAAGTTCTTTTAAGGGGGTAGATTGAAATACCCCAAACCTAAGTATGCTAAGTAGACATCAAATTATGATGTAGTAAGGCCAGAATATGCCTTAGAAAGATTGGTAGACAATTTAAACCAAGGAAAACACAAGAAAATGCCCTAAGGGCAATTAGGGCAAAAACATGCTCTAAGCTTGGAGGGACTTGGGAGAGTACCCAAATATCATGATAAGACCTTAGTAATATTCTAATGGTCATTTTAAATCAATTAGCAAAGAAAACCAAGCTTGAAAACAAGTTAAAACACAAAATGTGCTTTAAGAAGTCTTAAAGCACATTTTTGAGAAATTGTCTTAGAATTGAGTTTTGAGTGGCTAAATGTCCATCATTACTCTTTAATCAACATGTGTACTAATTGGTATCACATTAGGAGGTCTAAATCAATGGGAAATCAAAAATTTCAGAAATATGTGCACTGATTAGTGAATAGTGCCAAATAGTGACTAGTTTAAGTTTTAATCAACTTAAGTCAATTAGTTGGTCAAACAAGACCATAAATATCTTGTTTATAATGAGGGGGCCGGTTTTTCTAAGGGAGGATGAGTCACCATAAGTAGTCAAATAAGGAAGAAAAGAAGAGATAAGTAAAAGAGTACTATTTGCTTTATTAAAGCAAATATCTTATATTAGCCACCTTTCTTCTTCTCTCTCTTCATTTCTCTTCTTCACACGGTTCCACCATCTTCTTCCTCCCTTCATTCACGTAGGAGCAGCACCCATGGCAACACCACCTTGCCTTGTCCATAACTTACTCATTTTAGCTTCAAATCAAAAACTAAACACATATTTCTCTTAGTTAGGCCAAGACCTATCTTTCTATCTTTTCAAATCTTTCAAAGCTCCATTTTGGTGCCAAGAGGAAACTCCATTGATGGAGGAAAATCAAGTTTGAAGAGCTCATTAGCTTCTCCATTCTCTTAAGGTAAAGAAAATGTAAGAAAAACCAAGTTTCCATCATCTTCCTTATATGGCCGAAAATTCCTTCTCATGGGGCCTTGTTTTTTATGCCTTGTTCTAGCTTGATTTATTCACCAAGGACTAGTGGAGGTCCTATTTCATTCAATGCCCAAGTCTACTTTGAGACTTCAAAGGTAATCATCCACTTTTATGCCTTAGAACACATTACTAACCTAGGTTTATTCCTAGAGGTTAGTGTATTGTTTGGTACTCATATGAGTCATTGAATATTGATTAGAACATTGGCAAGGGGAATTTAAGTGGTGGCCGAGATTCATGCAAGAAGAAGGTCTAAGGAGGAAGTTAAAGATAAGCTTGAGAAAACAAGGTAAAATGCTTACCTAATGGTGGTTTAAGTTTTAAGGGATGAGTTTGGGTGGATACCAATGTGGCTTAGAGCTTACATTGTGTATTGGGTTATATAACCTAAGAAAAAGAACTTAAATAAGCTTGTGAACTTGTGACTAAGGAGCCAATGGGAATGAGTTAGTAATATAAGTTTAAGAAGGATTTTAAGAGCATTATAATTACTATGAGATTGATGGGTGAATTTGCAGGTTGAAAGCTTTTATGTGGGAAATTCAGTGTTTAAGTTTAAGTCATTTAAGGGCCTAAGAGCCATGTCATTTAAGAGCCTTAGTGCTATGCAATTTAAGATTAGTGCAATATATTGAGTATGATGTGAATAAGTTGATTTGGGTGAGAAAATAAGATGAGAAAGAGCTTGATGTGTGTGAGATGGTTAAATGAGGAAAAATAATGTGTTTGGGCATGCTATGATGCTAGAGGTGCTATGGCAAAATTTGAGTAGAGAATAAGTGTTTAGGTGATGGTGGCGAATTAATATGACCTAGGATTTACTAGGAGTCATTATGAGGAATTTGAGTGGAGATTAGTTAACTAAGGAGTTCTTGAGGTTTAGAATGACCTAGAGATGTCTAGGAGGAATTAGAGGATTGGTGAGTGTTTTTGAACACACCAAAATCATGAGATGAGGAATGTAAGACTTGTGCATAAGTTTAAGGAGAAGGTATAATGCTTAAGGTGATTAAGATATGTCCTAAGAGAATGTAATGACTAAGGAAGTACTAGGAAGTCTTAGAGGTGTCTTGATGAAAAAGGGGTGAGATAAAGTGTTATAATGAGTTATAATGACTTAGGCATTACTTTGAAGGATTTAGGAATCAAGAGAATGTAATTGAGTATTTAGGACTTAGGTAAATGTTGGTAAACAACTAGGAAGGAAATAAGGTGTTGATGGAGGGAAGCTAAGCTTGTGGAAGGAACTTTAAGTAAATGCATAAAGAATTTTCGGTGGTGAAAGATGCTTGGGAGATGATGTTATAGTGGTGAGGAAAACATTTGGCATAGTGGTTACATTAGGTATGAACCACCACCTAGAAACCTAGAGGAAAGCGTTACAAGTGTTAGCATTATTACAAGGAAAAATGTATAATGATTAAGGTGAATCTTGGTGAATGATTTAATGTGTTTGGAGGATGCTCTAAGGTGGGTTTAAGGGTCTAAATGATGTTAGAACACATTGGATGGCTTGAGGAAAGTTTTAGTGAAGATTTGGCAAATTTTGGGCATGTTTTAGTGGCGTCCGACCCAGGGGTCCCCCATGCAAGTTTGGGTCGGACGGCCTCTGTTTAACGCCAGGGAAAGGTTCTGGAATGGTCCGACCCAGAGGTCTTGGGTTGGACATGGGTCGGACGGGTGAGTTTTAGAGGGCAAATAAGTTTCTGGGATGGTCCGACCCAGTTGGTTGGGTCGGACGTGGGTCGGACATGGGAGGTTTTAGAAGACGGAAAGTTTCTGGAATGGTCCGACCCAGTTGGTTGGGTCGGACATGGGTCGGACATGTAGGGTTTTTCAAACCCGAAAGTTACTGAATGGTCCGACCCAGAGGGTGGGTCGGACGGTGGGTCGGACGACCCTTAACACTAAAAAAAAAAGAAATTTTAAATTCTAAGAATGGTAATAGGTAATAGGTATACCTTTGGTGGGGTGGTAATGATTAGGACCCTAGGAACTTAAAGGATTAAGTTAAGTTAAGTATAAACTTAAAAGTTTAAGGTTAAGATATAAGATTAAGTTATAAGACTTAAGAGGTGTTAGGTGGGAATCATTAAGGGATTAAGTAAGTTAAGCAAGTTAAGTATGTTGGATTAAGTTAAGTGACTAACAACCTAAAACTGAATGAATGTTTTAGGACTTGGGGATTTGGACTTCGGAAGAGAGTAAGCAACCGAACGACCAACGGTGAACGGTACAGTTCTCTTGTGACCTGCTTGCTAACGAGGTGTCCATCGGCTTGTGTGCTATTTGTTTTGTGTGCTCACTAAACAAGATAAAGCATGCAACCGGAACATATTATATATATTGTATTGTTGTGTGATGTTTGAAAACTAACACAACATACTGTAGAACTTACTAACCAATGTTTAGTAAGGAATTGAGTGAGACTAAGGAACGCCCCTAATAAGGGACGATATGAACCGAAAGAGGTTAGCCAACAAACAGGGTTTTGAGATTACTACTAACTGGAACTTGAGTGAGGAAACCCGGGACCGATCTCCGGTCATGCATGGAAAGGGGGTCGTTATCTATAGCAGATTCGACCTCCGATTAAGGACTTGTCTTCGGACTTGTAGCCTAGGGCCGGTCGCCGGCTCAGCTGTGCTGGACTCCCGTCCAGAGTAGGTGGCATTAAGATGGTGCGGTGGGATCACCTAAATCCCAGGTTCGAATTAAGCTACAACCATTCCCTTCCAGGAACGGTTTGTATATTGAGATTAAGTTAAGATTAAGGCTAATGTAAGGTTAAGATAAGTTGCAACCATTCCTTATTAAAGGATAGTTTGTACTGTTAAGTTTAAGATTAAGGTAAGGTTAAGATGAGTTGCAACCATTCCTCTTTAAAGGATGGTTTGTGTTATTAAGATTAAGATAAGCTACATCCACTCCTTATTAAAGGATGGTTGTTTCTAAGATTAAGATAAGATTAAGATTGAGGTGGGATAAGAATGGTCTAAGACTAAGAGGAAACATAACTTAAGGAGTTAAATAACTAACTCTCTAATTAAGGGAACGCATTTAAGTCGTTCGTTGTGTGTGAACTTGATTGTTCATATTTGGATTGTTGTTTACAGCATTTACTATTATGTTGTGCATCTAATCAACCTCCATGCTATCGACAATTAGTCGTCGTAGCCACGTTAGCTTGGGGGCCATGAGGGGATCGTACCAGCATTCGTGCTGACCCCCATTGGGGGCTGTTTTTACTACACAGGTACATCAGGAAGCGGCCGTCGCGAGAGTAAGAAGGGGTACAAGTAATAAGGATTAAGTGTGACCTACGAGTTGTGCATGTACACTCATATGGCGACTGAGTTAGTAAGATGTATAGGTTGTGAGAGGATTGTAAGAGGAATATGTATTTGGTTAAGGTTGTTATGTACTAATGTTCGGTATATTCTGTAGTCAGACCGTGGCAAGGTCTTGGATTGTAAAGAATTCCGCTGTGACGTGTATGTATATATGCTGTTAAGTTGCGAGACCACAATTGGATTGAGTTGGGGTGTTACAATTCAATGGATTTCGAATTCAGTTCGAAGTTAGGGTTCAAAGTACGAATCGAGACTTAATTTGCAAATTCCTCCTAATCTAACACGTAATTGATTAAATTGGAACATGGGTTAGGCCGGTAACAAGATTTCGAATGACCATAACGGAGCAATTGATCGGAAACTTACCGGAGTTGTGCGAATTGAGTGAATTCGAATTCGGGAAAACTGGAAAAATTTGAACTTCGAACAGTTCGCGATGCCAACTTTGAGGATCTATAACTTGCAGTACAAATCGAGTTAGGCTATGTGTAAGGGCTCAATCGAAAGAGTAAACTTAGATCTACGTATTGATAACAAGAACTAATCCTAACTCGCAACACACAGAAAGAAATCGAAGCTAGAAGTTGCGAGTTTACCTTGCGTTTTCTGGAAAGAAAACTGTGATTTTATGTGATGGCGAAACCGAGACTTTAGATGCCTTGTTCTTCCAAACGGTTGGGAATTGGCTTAGGCCATCTACATGAAAGTTTTATAGGAATTTGAGCTCTTCAAAACGAGCTAAAGAACATCAAATG